>CM042165.1:46840578-46868078 GCA_023376005.1 Doryteuthis pealeii | reverse complement strand
AATAAGAGAAATGAGGATGCTCATTCAAATAATTTAAAGAATGAGAATGTTTTTTGTTTTGTTTTTTTTTAAATCTCAAACTTTAACCTGTATATATACAAGAAATTACCCATGTATATGCCAGAAATAACATTCTGTATATGATAATAGGGATGAGAACAACAGTCCGAAAAATTAAAATAATACAAAGCCTTGTCCAGGATTTGAACTTGGGTTGGTGTGTTCATTTCCTATGATGATAACCAGTACAACACAAATGCTTCCTTAGCGCACACACACACACACACACGTGAGTTGTGTGTGTGTGTGTGTGTATATATATATATATATATATATACACACACAAGTTGAAAGAAAGGAAATGAATCCGACAGTATGAGTATGAAAAAGATGGAATGAAAACACCACACAATGCTGTTAAAGAGAAAACAATTTATAACATAATCATAGCGGATATTGATCAATGTTTTGATTTTACAAAAATCATCTTCAGAGCCCGTTTACTCCGTGGTGTTTGTGATCGGAGATAAAAGTCAAATGAGTTCAAAAACAAAAAAACTTGATTTTTTTTTTTTGCAAAATCAAGGTTTTTTGTTTTTGAACTCATTCCATCTTTTTCATACTCATATATATATATATATATATATATATATATATATATATATACATACACGCACACTCTTGTTCCTTAATCTTCCGACCGTTATCTTGCAACACCCTTTAGTTAAACATGAGACTGTCCAAATCATCCAAGATGAAATGCAAAAAATATAAATCCTGATTATCTGGTGTCGCTTAATCACTGAATTCTTATGAGTGTCGTCACCTCCGCTAAATAATGGACCATTCCATTTTATCTTTTAAAAAGAAAGGGAAGAAAAAGGACCTACTACACAGAAAAAATATAAGAAAGAAAGAAAGATAGAGAGGTGGGTGAGCGTGTGCAAGTGATAACACTAATCTGTTTTAATCGAACCTGATGAAAAGATGAAAAGAAAGAAAAAAAAAGAGTGAGAGTTAAATCAAGATTATTATACTTTTTGCATATTGAAGTATTTGGCAATAGCTCTTCAGTAAACATATTAAACATTGTAATAATTAGATTATCATACTGCGATACATGCACAGGTCCTGCTAATTATATATTAAGCGGAATAATTTTGATATAGAAAAGAATTAGATCAGTCATGCTCACTAGTCGGACACAGATGATAATAGAACATTTGTCCGTTGATTTACAATAACTTTTTATGTGTTTTCAAGCATACATCTATTTTATATATTGAACAACAAAGCAATAGCACTTAAGTAAACATATCAAATATTGTAATAATTAAATCCTCATACTGTGGTATATCCACAGGTCCTGCTAGTATATTCTTATCTCTCAACATTGTTACTCTACTCTTTATCATTATCATCAAATTTCATTATAATTAGTGAAATAATTAATATTTTCATTATTATACAATTCTTAATGTTAATTTTCAGATTCACTAACTTTACTAACATATTGAACTATTCAGCAATAGCTCTTAAGTAAGTAAAGTCGACGTGGCGGCCTAATGTCGGTATCAGCCAGTCACCGAGGGAGTCTATCCCCTTTTCAATAGCGCTAGACCAAGGAGATTGTTTTAGCATCTGAGGTGGGGCGCCACACCTACCATCAGCTCCTTACTTTACTGCACATATCCATGTGCTACTCATACGCTGAGTTGACGAGGACCGGTATCGAACTAGGAACCTTGTGGTTTATAGCCGAAAGCTCTACCGACTGAGCTAACCTGGCCCCTCGAGCTCTTAAGTAAACATATCAAATGTTGTAATAATTGAATTGTCACACTACAGTACATCCACAGGTCCTGCTAGTATATATAATTATTTATTTGTGTTAGAATAGGGTAGAGCCAGTGTGATTGGCATTCATCAGAGCATGGCAAAGGTGAAATGCTTTTCAAATCTTTTTTTTTGATGTTTCTTAAATGAAGCGTAAATGAGAAAGCTTTACCTGTTGCTTGGAGGGTTTTGTTAGGCGTTCGTGTGTTTTTTAATGTCACACAACATTTCATGTATTCAAAGATTTTTCTTTACATTTTTCCTTTTTATTTTTTTCCCTCCTTTTATTTCTGTCAATTTCAATAAAAAAACTTTTTTTCGTTTTTTCAGGTGTATTTTTCTTTTTCTCTTTCTATCCTCTCACTTCTATCTTTTCTACTTCTTTCTACAAGTCTTTTTTATCACACACGCGTGTGTGTGTGTGTGTAGTGTGTGTGTATATATAGTGTGTGTGTGTGTGTATATATATAGTGTGTGTGTGTGTGTATATATATAGTGTGTGTGTGTGTGTGTGTGTATATATATATATATATATATATAGTGTGTGTGTGTTGTCTTGGGAGCCAATGGAAGAAAATTAAATATTTTATTAAAAAAGAAGGTCCACAAAATGGATTATGTTTTTAAATTTTTTTTTTTTTTTTTCATTTTACTTCGTTTCAGTCTTCTGATATCTTCTTCAGGCTTATATATATATATATATATGTGTGTGTGTGTGTGTAGATAAAAGGGTATGAAAACACAAAACCTTGTTAAAATTAATATATTTTTATATCATTTTCATAGCTAATATTGACAATATTTCGATTTATAAAAAATCATCATCAGAGCATAATGATAATTAGGTCCGTTTTTTAAGATATAAATGGTTTTAATCCGGACTCATTGAGAGAGAAGCAGAAAAATGTGTGTGTGTTATGAGTCCAATGGGAGAAAATTAAATATAAAATTTATAATTTCTCTGAATTTTTTATGAGGCTTGATAATTTGGATTATTTAGACTATTTTCCTCGTCTTTATTGTTATCTGTACACCTGTTTCGGCTGATGTGCCCTCTGGCCTTCTTCAGGTATTTCTTGTCGGACTCAGGGACCTTCTTGTCATAATCAGGAGCCTACACAGAACTCTGAACCCAACCTTTTATTCAATCAACGGGGGTATCCTGTTCTCATCCGCTAACCATGACTGGGTACAAGTGTTAAGCTGTGTTAATTATTATTCTATGTTACTGTCACCTTTGAATGCTTTTATCCACTATGCCATGTGTTTAATTGGACACATCAAATTTGTATAGTGTGTGTGTGTGTGTGTGTGTGTGCATATATGTGTGTATATGTATATATAGTGTGTGCAATATATATATATGTATATATAGTGTGTGCATATATATGTGTATATTATATATATATGTGTGTGTATATGTATATATAGTGTGTGCATATATATGTGTGTATATGTATATATAGTGTGTGTATATGTATATATAGTGTGTGTATATATATATGTATATATAGTGTGTGTATATATATATATATAGTGTGTGCATATATATGTGTGTGTATATGTATATATAGTGTGTGCATATATATATATGTGTGTATATGTATATATAGTGTGTGCATATATGTGTGTGTATATGTATATATAGTGTGTGCATATATATGTGTGTGTATATATGTATATATAGTGTGTGCATATATATGTGTGTGTATATGTATATATATGTGTGTGCATATAGTGTGTGTATATGTATATATAGTGTGTGCATATATATGTGTGTGTATATGTATATATAGTGTGTGCATATATATGTGTGTGTATATGTATATATATAGTGTGTGCATATATATGTGTGTGTATATGTATATATATAGTGTGTGCATATATATGTGTGTGTATATGTATATATAGTGTGTGCATATATATATGTGTGTATATGTATATATAGTGTGTGCATATATATGTGTGTATATGTATATATAGTGTGTGCATATATATGTGTGTGTATATGTATATATAGTGTGTGCATATATATGTGTGTGTATATGTATATATAGTGTGTGCATATATATGTGTGTGTATATGTATATGTGTGCATATATATATGTGTGTATATGTATATATAGTGTGTATATGTATATATATGTGTGTATATGTATATATAGCGTGTGCATATATATATGTGTGTATAGTATATATAGTGTGCATATATATGTGTATATGTATATATATGTGCATATATAATGTGTGTGTGTATATGTATATATAGCGTGTGCATATATATGTGTGTGTATATGTGTGTATATATGTATATATGTGTGCATATATATGTGTGTGTATATGTATATATAGTGTGTGTATATTGTCTGTATACAGTGTGTGTATATGTATAAGCATGCACATCTATTGTTATATATATATATATATATATATGTGTGTGTGTGTGTGTGTATGTGTGTTCCAACCTTTTGACAGTGATACCGCCATAGAATTCGAAACAGTTCCTTTCAACGACTCAGTTAGTGAGAAGAAGAATGATAATAAATTATTTGCTTGTTAAAAGGATTTTGTTTTCTTCTATTAACCCCACCCACCTAACATCTACCCCACCACTTTCTTTTATTTTGTTTATCTATTGAATTCATGTAAATGTCTTATCGATTTGTTAACTGTCAAAAGAAAAAAAAACAATTTTTTTTTCTTTCTTTGATTTGTGTCCACTCAATTCCAGGAGACATTATATCAACTGGAAATGTTATTTTGGGCAAACGCTTGGAAGAGTAAACATCCTGACCCCCTCCTGCACCCCCACCCCCACAGTGCGCTCACACACACACACACACACACACACACTATTCTCTCCCGGATCAGTGTGCGCTCACACACACACACACACACACACACACACACACACACACTATTCTCTCCTGGGTCAGTGCGCGCTCTCTAACACACACCCTGACCCCTCTATCGCCCCCCCCCCGGAAGCTGAAAAACAAAGAAATACAGAGAGTAATTTGAAAAAAAAAAGAAGGAATCTGTTGACCCAGTGGGAATGGGTAGGGGGTAGCCTAAAAAGTTTTGACAGTGAAAGTTTGAAACCAAAAGGTTAGTGTGTGTGTGTGGTGGACCTTAAAAGGCGGATCAAGGGGAAAGAATATTATTGTAATAAGGATTTTTTTTAACCCTTTTTATATATATTTTTTTTACCTGGCCTCATATTCAAAGTGTGGATATTCTTTTTTAAAAAAATTTATTATGTAGACTGTGAATTCAGGAGTGTAATTTTTTTTTTTTTTTTTACCATAGTCTACCTGAAAAATTAAATACTATAAAGAGCTGTATCATCAAAGGGTAGGTAGCTATCTATCGTAATATCTACGCTTCTTACTTGAATGAAGGTTCCACAACATAAACCAACAGGTAGACTGTGAATTCAGGGTCGTAATTTCTAACCATAGTCTACCGTACAGATGTTAGTGGAATATGAAATGAAGTCCAATGTATATATTTCTAATTTCTCAACTGGGATTAATACTTTTAATAAAAATCAAACTTTAAGGAAAACATAACTTAATACGTTAATTCATTTATAAGGTTCTAAAAAAATTAAACGACAGCATTAATTGATGTTGTATAGATTTAAAGTTGTTGCGTAGTGATTCAGTTATACACTGGCCCTCAGCATTGTTATTTTAAGGGAATTGAGATTATAAACTTATCAAGTCCTATACTGTTAAGAAATTAAAAATATATACATTGGATTTCATTTCATATTCCACTAACATCTGTCCAGTAGACTATGGTAAAAAGATTTACGGCCCTGAATTCAGTCCCCCCCCCCTTTTTATATATACCTTTTTTTTTCTTTTTTTTTTCAATCTTGAGGTTGAGCTGAAAAATTCATTGGTTGACCAAGATACGTTCATGGAATGTGACCAAATGAGGTTTATTTTTCAACATAGTCTCCCCCCCCCCACCTTGCGGTCCATACACTTTTTTCATCGGTGTTGCAGTGCTTGGATCCCATTGCTTAACTAAGTAATCAACAGCAGATAAGACATCATAAGTACTTTTCACCCTCACCCACTCTGAATATTATTTAATCATAACTCACTGTATCTGTACTTTTAATTACCCATTTTTTTTGTGTTTGGGTGATAGTAGCCTTACCCCCCTCACATGTTAATCTTTGTTTATATTTCTATATGTTTAATTTATTTGGTTGGCATTAAAATTAAAATGAAAGTAAATGGGCCAAAGATTTCAAATTAATTACCAATAGTAGTAATTTTGTCATTTCCTTTATGTACTTGTGTGTGTGTATATATGTATATGTATGTGTATATGTATGTATATGTATATATATATATATATATATATATATAAAATGTGTGTGTGTGGGGGGGGGTTCTGTGTGCGTGCGTGCACGTGTGTGTGTATATATATATATATATATATATATGAGTCTATATGTGTATATATGTATGTGAGTCTATATGTGTATATATGTATGTGAGTCTATATGTGTATATATGTATGTGAGTGTGTATATGTTGTATATATTGTACGCCTTTATTATTATTTTTCTCTTTTCCTTACTCCTATTTCTTACACTCCTTTATGTTAATCAACTTCAGAACAATTTTAATGAAACCCTAGATTAATCCTAACTCTTGCCCCCCCCCCATCCTCCGAGAACAATTAAATAAATAAATAAAGTACTTTATATTAAATTACCTTAATTCTTAATTCTTTTCTTATCGGTTGCCCCCCCCACCGACCTGCCCCGTGTGCGTACGTAATTAAAGGACCCTTTTTTTCTTTTTCTTCCCCCCCTCTCTTTTGGTCGTAGAAAACAACTGCCTCTTTCTATCCACCATTTCTTCCTTCATTAATTTTTTTTTTTTGTTATTTCCTTATTTCCATTTCTTTGTTCGTCTTTGTCTGGCGTAATTAACTGATTGATTTAAAAAAAAAAAAAAAAAAAAAAAAAAAAACTTAAAAAAAAAAAGAAAAACTGCCATTAGTGTGGTTTTTCTTGCGGATAAGGAATGTGGCGGGCTTTTTTTCTTTTTTCGTTTTAGAAACTTTTCCTATGTTAATATGGATAAATATTCATATTATTTATTTTGAGTTGATTGTTTTATTTCTTTGTTTCTCACAGTAGAAAGCATGTACAATCATTCTTTCTACTAGCAAGAATATTCACCCTCCTCTGGGCATAAGTCTTAATGTAATGAAATATATTAAATTAGAAAGACTAACAAATGTAATGATGTAATGAAATATAATACGATATATTTTTTTTTTTCTTTATTTGAAGGCAAAATAATGCAGATTCATGTTGAAAAACATTTATTCCTGTGATCTTAATTTTCGGATAAAATCCATCTTCAGAGAATTTATTATAGAGTTGAAAATGTTCCATCTGTGTTTTTTAAAGTCAACTTGGTTCCTTTATAAAAAATTAAAAAATTAAAGAAAATAAATTTAAAAGAAAAAAAAAAAAAATCTTAAATGATTTCAAACGTCCCGCAATTTAACAACTCACGGGTTTCAACGGAACTACACAATCTCTACCGAATTTGAAATCTTAACGGAAGCTTACAATCTCTTCCAAATTTCAAATCTCCATCAAGCTCAACGTCATTAGAACCAAGTTGACTTTAAAAAACACAGGTGGAACATTTTCAACTCTATAATAAACTCTCTGAAGATGGATTTTTTCCGAAAATTAAGATCACAGGAATAAATATGGTTTTCAACATGAATCTGCATTATTTTGCCTTCAAAAAAAGAAAAAAAAAATATATCGTATTACATTTATAAATAATGCTTCTATCTAACTATAAAAACAAACAAAAAAATTTCTATGTAATGAAATATATTAAATTAGAAAGACTAACAAAATTAAATAAGAACTCATATAAAAAGATTACACTTATTTTAGTTATATCTTAATTGGTTTCTATATAAGATCAGTGATAGGATTAATTTTAATACGTTGGAAAATAAAACAATAATATTAGGAATCAATAACACCAAGTGATTATATATTAAACCCAATTTTGTTAAAACCAGTATGCAAACTAACCACACCATATATTATGTGAACCTTTATTTCTTAGTGATATATAAGACACATTGTAGGATTTTAAATGCACTAATAACATGGGCTGTTTTGAGGCAAATCTTACCCAGATTTTCATAGTCATTGTTAATAAATCAGATTTATTCTATGAATTAATGATTTTGACTGTAGATTAAATACTCATTGATAAATTTACCTAATTCCTGAGGGTGTTGTGACATAAGCAGTGACATAGTTACAGACAGACACCAAATCTCCATTATAATAAGATTGACTCTCACTTGTAAGTTTCTGTGACATATTGGGAGACTGGTTATATATTACCAGGCGAGGTGCCCGGCCATTGGGAGTATATTTACCAGGCGAGGTACCCGACATTGGGAGACTGGTTTTATATTACCAGGCGAGGTACCCTACCAGGCGAGGTGCCCGACCATTGGGAGATGGTTATATATTACCCGACCATTGGGAGACTGGTTTATATACCAGGCGAGGTACCGACCATTGGGAGACTGGTTATATATTACCAGGCGAGGTCCCGACCATTGGAGACTGGTTATATATTACCAGGCGAGTACCCGACCATTGGGAGACTGGTTATATATTACCAGGCGAGTACCCGACCATTGGGAGACTGGTTATATATTATTACCAGGCGAGGTACCCGACCATTGGGAGACTGGTTATATATTACCAGGCGAGGTACCCGACGACTGGTTATATATTTACCCCGACCGTTGGGAGACTGTCTGCAAATAAATTGAAAGCATAAAAGATGAATCCATGGCTACAGAAAAGAAATTGGTTGGTTTTGTTTTAAAACATATCAACCCTTTTCAGGTCATTTAATGCTGAATCAAGTCGTTTTGATAAATGATTTGTTTAACTTAGACACACAGGTTGCTTGCAGTACCTGCTATTGCTTAAGTGGTCACTCAATTAAGCATTGAACATTGAATAGGTAAAAGTAAAATTTCATATAATATATTAAATACTAGCAAATATATGCACCTCCGGGTGCAAGTATTTAATTAATGTAATGAAATTCATATTAAAATTAGAAAGGCTAATGAAACTAAATAAGAATGCAGATAAAAAATATTTGAACAGAGGTGGTATAATCGAAAAAATAGAACAAATGAAACTTACTCTTCCATCACTCTCGTCTTTCATTGTTTTTTTTTTCTAATTTAAGTATTTAGTTAAGAGGAAGTAAAGAATAAAATGACAGTTATTTTTTCTTGTTAATGGATTTCATTTAAGATTCATTGAAGAGATTTTTGCTTATATTTATTAAAAATAAAACCAAACAGTTAGAAATCAATAATGCTAAGCACATATTTATTAAATTCGATTTTTTAATATCAATATGCAAATTAGCCTTCTCCTTTACATTGTAAACCGCTATTTTGTTGTATATATAAACATAATTGCATGTTGTTAGTATGTAGATATGGTTAACAGTATTAATAATGTAATACAATTTTATTAATAATTGAGGTTTAAATTAAAATAAAATCATTGAGAATGTGATGTCAATAACTAAGGGAATTGTAACTTGAGTAGTGATATAGTTTCGGTTACAGACAAAAAAGCACACAATCTCCATTATAATAAGATATTAATAAAAATACTTAACAATGCTTTAAGCAAATTACCAATTACTTATATATTTCAAAATAAGTGTATTTTGGCAGCATTTTTTCTTTTATACAGGTTTTGTTGAACTGTACAGACAATTCCTGTCGGACAAGTTTCTGGTTGATCGTTCCAATTTTCGGGCCATCTTTCTGGTGTCGGGGTGTAACAGTTACACCCTGACACCAGAAAGATGGCCCGAAAATTGGAACGGATCAACCAGAAACTTGTCAGACAGGAATTGTCTGTACAGTTCAACAAAACCTGTGGTGTGTGTGTATATATGTGTGTGTGTGTGTGTATATATGTGTGTATATATGTGTGTGTGTGTGTATATGTGTGTGTGTGTGTTGTGTATATATGTGTGTGTGTGTATATATATGTGTGTGTATATATGTGTGTATTATATATATATATATATATATAAAGGAGTGTACTTAGTCTAGACTATTATATACTCCTATTTTTGGTTCCAGAGTTTCAATGTTGTAGAATTTGGTAGTAGATAATACCTAATAATATCAGTTTTGATTGTATATTGTTATCCACTAGAAATAGTGAAATCGTGGTATATTTGGTATTAGAAAATTAACATTTTATTGAAAAAATTTATAGGAGTTTATGTATTTATTGGTGATTATCTATCTATCTATCCATCCATCCATCTATCTATCTATTTATCTATCTCAGAGGACCGAAGAATGGAAATAAGCACCCGCCTTAAATAATTGCTTAAACCAGTAAATAGTGCTTATTAAAAATAGGACAGAAGCCGCCATTACTCATCTTCTGATTGACCTTATATATATTATATATATATATATATATATATATATATTGGAGGCGCGTGGGTTGGTGGTTAGAGTCGTGGAAAACAGACTCGTCGATTCGAGTTCAATTCCTAGACGAAGCTGTTGGCATTTCACATAGCGCTAATACCCTTGGGAAAGGTATGAATCCATATATTCTCCCTCCAGCTATGGGTTAAATAGTAGGGCAGACTGTTCTCTTCAGCCTTGCGTAGGTAACCAGTCTAGGAGAGGAATAACTCGGAATTCAAAATTCCTGAGGTCGGTCGTTGATTGGGTTTGTGGCAACCCTTGATGCACCAATTCATTCCTATCGACTGTGCCAATAAGTGTGGATGGTCGAACACAAGCCTTCACCACTATAAACAAATCCCTGTGTGGGAGTTCATTGTGTGTATGAACCCTCATCGGTCGAAAATCGACGGGAGAGTCCATTATTTATTTATATATATATATATATATATTTTCATAAAGTAGTATTCATAAAAAATATATGAAACCCGCCCTTCCGAGGTCTCCAAGGAGGCTTGCCTCCAATTTGGGGTGGGGGGTAATAGACACTGGCCATATATATATATATATATATATATATATATATATATATATATATATATATATATATATATATATATATGGTCGGCACCTACTAACCCCCAAATCTCTCAACCCGGGGGAGGGCTCCCTGGGGACCTCAGAAGGCTGGTTTCATATATTTTCTATGAATACTACATTATGAAAATTGACATATAATAGCGTGAGAGCCCTGTATCATAGATTTGAGGGCATATCACACATGAAGGTAGGGGGGGTGCTATATACCCTAGCATCGTCACTGTGTGTGTAAAGAGGCCAGTTTAGTTTAGTTGGTAGAGCATCCACATAGGAACTACAAGATTCTGGATTCGATAACGGCCCTCACCAACTCAGCACATAAGTAGCACAACTTAGATCTGTGCGGTAAAGTGGGGAGCTGATGGTTGGTGTGGTGCTCCACTTCAGGCGCAAAAATACAATCTTCCTGGTATAACACTAGTGAAAAGAGGATAAACTCTCTCACTATCGGTATGATAATTCAATTATTACAAAGTTTGGTATTTTTACTTAAGAGCTATTGCAAAATAGTTCAATTTGTAAAAAGTATAATAATCTTGATCTGACTCTCTCTCACTTTTTTTTTTTTTTTTTTTTTTTTTTTTCCTTTCTTTCTTTCTTTTCATTATGTTCGATTGAAACAGATTAGCACTATCACTTTACTACACTCCACCCCTGTCTATCTTTTCCTTACTCTTTCTTCTTTCTTTCTTTCTTATATTTTTTCTGTGTAGCATGTCCTTTTTCTTCCCTTTCTTTATTATGAAAATGAATAGTCCATTATTTAGCCGAGGTAAGCAACACCAGATAATCAGGATTTACATATTTGCATCTTATCTTGGACGATTTGGATGGTCTGATTTTTAACCAGTGAAGTAACCCATAACAGAAATTAATTTTTGTTTTCTTTTAAAATAAATAAAACATTTAACAGAAAATATATTCAGATCTGTGCCATATTAAAGAAACACGATTGAATCTGTGCAAGATTATAACGGTTGGAAGATTAAGGAACAAGTGTATTAATATATAGATTGAAATTTTTTCTTTTAAGTAAGACTCTGTTGTTTCAGTCCTTTAACAGGATGTGTTCCCCACTTTTTTTTTTCTTTTTTTTTTTCACACCTGTATGCTTGAAGGTGGTGTTAAGCTTCAATTTTCTTGAACACAAATAAATCTGTGTATTCGAAACATGAATTATTGTGAACGGTCATGAGAGAATTTGGACGAAATTTTTAAAAATGGTTGTTACTGTCTTTATTTTCGTTTATATTTATTTTTTGTTTTTTTTTAATGCCAAACAATCTCTCTTTCTCTCTCTCACTACACTCACTCTCTCTCTCTCTCTCTCTCTCTCATTCACTAACACACACTCTCTCTCTCTCTTTCATTCACTAACACACACACTCTCTCTCTCTCTCTCTCTCTCTCACTCACACACTCTCTCTCTCTCTCTCTCTCTCTCTCATTCACTAACACACACACACTCTCTCTCTCTCTCTCTCATTCACTAACACACACACTCTCTCTCTCTCTCTCTCTTCACTAACACACTCTCTCTCACTCATACACACACACCACTCTCTCTCTCACTAACACACACACACTCTCACACAGTCTCTCTCTCTCTCACACAGTCTCTCTCTCTCTCTCACAACTCTCTCATTCTCTCTCTTGCACGCACACACACACACACAAAAGAAAGCCCAATATGTGTCCACTTGGATTAACTTTCCAACCAACCAGTGAATAAAAAATACTTTCTTTGTAACGCTTGTTGCTCTTCATGTAGTCATCATCTTTCCCATGCTTCATATGAGATGTGTCCAAAAGAGAACAAAACTTTTATCAAATACAAATTCTTTGCTTTACATATAATGCCCCACCCCAGCATCTTCTCCCACCGGTCCTGAAATGCAAGTATTTACTGACATC
Organism: Doryteuthis pealeii; assembly: GCA_023376005.1. Taxonomy (NCBI): domain Eukaryota; kingdom Metazoa; phylum Mollusca; class Cephalopoda; order Myopsida; family Loliginidae; genus Doryteuthis; species Doryteuthis pealeii. The sequence continues at coordinate 46,855,175 of CM042165.1, read as the reverse complement.
CCACCATGTCTTGTTCATCTTACTCTGTTGGCTTATGTGATAGGAGCAAGTGATGTTGCTGCTTTTTTTTGTGGGGTGCTGCTTCCAAGATTTGTTCAAAACAACACACGCCATTCTTGTGTAGCTCTCTTTTAAATTTTTCTCTAAGTGTTTTGTTAGTCATAAAACCAGCTTTTGAATTTAAAAAAAAAAAAAAATAATAATAATTTTTGAACTTTGAATCTTGCTTCAATTAGATTTTTGTTGTTGTAAATCCCTTCCAAATACAAGTTCACTGCCTCTCAATTTCGCTCTCAAATTATCCTTGTTATTTACAGTTACAGGTTTCACCCAGAAGTTGAAAATTAGACTCTCAAACTTGAGCAGTTCATCATAATTGAAATATGAACAAAATTAATCACTATTTCTCTGAATTTATTTGATGAGGCTTGATAATTTGTATTTGGATTATTCGGACTATTGTCCTCATCTTTATTGTTATCTGTACAATGTTTCGGCCGATGTGCCCTCCGGCCTTCTTAAGATATTTCTTGTTGGACTTAGGAGCTTTCTCAAATTTGGGAACCTTTATTATGTTATTGGAAGCCATCATGGAACTTTGATCCTAACCCTTTATTCAATCCACTAATTGGACACATAGCATAGTGGATAAAGGCGTGGGTCAAGACAGTTCTAAGTGACAGTTATCTTAGGCTACAGGTTCAATCCTGGTCAAAGGTAACAGTAACATAGAATAATAATTAACACAGCTTAACACCTATACCTCAGCTATGGTTAGCGGAATGAGAACAGTATACTCCCACGGATTGAATAAAGGGTTGGGTTCAAAGTTCCGTGAAGGCTTCCGATTACCACAAGAAGGTTCCCAAGTTCAGAGAAAAGTTCCTCAGTCCAACAAGAAATACCTGAAGGCCGGAGGGTACAACAGCCGAAACATTGTGCAATAACAATATAGATGAGGACAATAGTCCCAAAAATAGTGGTTCATCAAAGAAATATGAACAAAATTGCAATTATCACTTTTCTCTTTCTCTCGATTTTTAACCCCCAATGTTGGCCCTGAGTGGTGATCCGTGAGTGGTGATCCGTGATGCTTAAAGATGTGAAACTCTGGTGGCTGAGCAGTCCATGACCTGCAACACTACACTTTGGTCCTTACTTAGGCTAGACAGGCAGTTGAAGAGGCTCCCTCTGATCAATCGGCTGGTCATGTCAAGCCCTAGCACCTATACGATTCAGTAGCCGAGGGTCTTATTGTCCTGGGTATGATGTAAAACTCTATCTGATGGTGAAGTTCCAATTCTGGAGCTCTGGTGAATGTGGACCCTATTGCCCTTTTTATCACATATGGGTGCTAGAAGGTGGTGCCTGGGGTCTTCAGTCCTGGGAAATAACGTTAAACTCTAACTGATGGTGAGGTTCCAGTTCTGGAGGTCTGGGGAATGTGGAGTACCTCTTCATCACCATTGCTGCCAGGTCCACCCCGACTCGGAGTGGTAGTACCTGTTAGGGTCCCATTTATGGGTTAAATAGAAAATTTGTTTATTAAAAAAAATTGAGTTTAAAAAATTTGTCTTCTAAACTATCCCTATGAATCTTTCAAAACTTTGCCGGCATTAATTGACCCACTGTAGTTGATATGCCGTAAAACAAAAACAAACAAATTCATTTTATTAAACATAAAAAAAAAAATAGAATAGAATTAGCTTCACACAAAAAAGTTTTAAAAACTAACACTACTATATTCTAACTTTACATGAAAATAGATTAGTTAGAAATGACGTCTGTGTGTGTGGGGGGGGCTGTGTGTGTGGGAGTGGTGGAGTAGTGGTTAACGTGCTGGACTGTGACATCATTGTAAATGAGTTCAAACTCCAGCTCTGATATTATGTTTATTTTCAGACTAATACTCTTGGGAAAGGTATGAACATTCTCATCCTGGCAGCTAAAGGTTAAATAGTATCACTACTGTTCTGCTACAATGATGGGTTTGGTATTAAATAGGCTACAAAGGTTGATATGCCATTAAATAAAGAAGCCAAACAAAAAAAGGGGGGATAATCATTTCTTATTCACTCATAGCTGAGCAGATGCGGGTGTTCATACCTTTCCCAAGGGTATTAGTCTGAAAGTGGACATAATAGCGCGACTAGAGTTCGAACTCGCTTACTACGATGTTGTAGTCCAAGCAAGTTAGCCACTACATTACGGGGATTCACCCCCCCCCCGCTACGTCATTGCTATTTGTTAATATCATTTTAACTCTTCTACAATCGCACACGTTTCCAAATGCTTAATATCTCGAGGAGTGGGTCGATTCCTCTTTGGAACGATTCCAGGGATGGAAAATTTTATTTATTTATTTATTTATTTATTTATTACTTATTTAAAAAAAAAAAAATTCAAAATTTTCTCCATGCGTTACATTCCGTCATAGGGATTAGATTTCCTCCACTTCTAGAGTTAGGGATATTAAATCTCTCTCTCTCTCTCATCTCTAACGAACTGTAAATATATATATATATATATATATATAATATATATATATATATATATATATGTATGTATGTATATTCGTCTGATATGTTGTTATATGTATATATCTGTATGTGTGTGTATGTATATATCTGTATGTGTGTGTATATATGTATGTGTGTGTATGTATATATTCTGTTGTGTGTGTGTGTATATATCTGTGTGTGTGTGTGTGTGTATATCTGTGTGTGTGTGTGTGGGTATATAAGCGACTGGATATGTGTGTTGTATGTGTGTGTGTATATATGTGTTTGTATATAAGCGTCTGGATATACGTGTATGTGCGTGTGGGTTTATATATGTGTATGTGTGTGTGTGTGTGTGTGTATATATATATATATATATATATGTGCGTGTGTGTGTACGCGCGTGCGTTTACATCTGACACCTATCCTGGTAATCTTACCCATCTCTTCTTATCAGTGGATCTTTTTTCTCTCTTCCTCGCATTTAATTTCGAATTTGGTGAAATTTTACAGCAAATATTATGAAATCTCATCGAACTTGTCTTCTCCTTCATGGTATTTCCTTTCATCCCATCTCCAGAATGGATATGTGTTGATCTTGTACGTGTACACAGTGTATGTGTACGTACTACACACAAACACACACGCATTAGGTGTTGTGTATCCGGTGTATATGTATTGAACATTACTTCTATCCAATTTCCTCATAGTGTGTATTTTTTTTTATTCGCCCCTCTTTCTCACTCACCCCCACGTACATGGTATCCGTGTGTCCCTTCCGTGGGCGACCCTGTTGCTATAATATACGCCTACATATTTGAATAGGGAGCCGGGAAACTTTTTGAGCTTTCCACTGTTGAGGGTCATAACCTCAATCTCTCGGGCCATGTTGTCCAGACAGAAGCTTTTAACCAGGTGAAAACGTCTCTCTCCCTTTCACTACAAGAAGCTTTAACATCAATCATTCTTTTACAAATCCCATTCATTCATTTTAACCCCCCCCCCTCACCCCCGGTTTATTCTTTCTTTATTTCTCTTGTCTCTTGTGTCGTGTAAATGGAAAAAGAAAAAAAAATTAGAAATTAAAAAAAGATTTTAAAAAAGGGATGTGAATATTTTTGAACAATTAATTTAAAAGAAAGATTTTATTTTTAAAGAAAATTCTACAACTCGTCACAGCAAGTTTCAAGGAAAGAAAAACTTTTTTTTTTTTTCTCTTTGAAAGTTAAATATTGTTCTGTATATAATTAATTTATTGGTTATTATACATTGAGCTCTCTTAGGGATTTATAAAAATCCTTGTATGAATATATATGTGTGCACCTACAAGAGCACACAGTATAGTTGTACAGTGAGATTTCGATGATCCAAATTAGAATCATCCCTTACTCACCAGTAATTTGGATTATCTATATATATATATATCATCCCTCCGCACGAGCAGGATGTGACACAATGTCAATTTCTTGAGCAGAGTTTAACAGGTTTATATCCAGAATTTTCCTTCTCCGAGACTAATCATCTAACCAAGGTTAAAGAATCCAGTCTGTCCTACTATTTACCTATAGCTAGAGGGAGAGTAGTTGGATGCATACCTTTCCAAATGGTATTAGTTATGTGAAATGCAAACAGCCTCGTTCAAGATTTGAATTCGTGTCGACAAGTCCATTTCCTACAACTCTAACCATTACATCAAGCAAGTTATCATATATGTGCTAGAAGGCAGTGGCTGAGTGTCTTCATGTCCTGGGTATGACGTCAAACTCTGAAGTTCCAATTCTGGAGCTCTGGGGAATTTGGAGCATCCCTTCATCACCATTGCTCCAAGGTCCACTCTGACCCGGAGTGGTAGTATCTGTTAGGGTCCCATTTATGGGTTAAAAGTTTGTTTAAAAAAATTGAGTTTAAAAAATTTTCTTCCAAACTATCCCTATGAATCTTTCAAAACTTTACCGGCATTAAATGACCCACCGAAGTTGATATGCCGTAAAACAAAATAAACAAACAAACGTCACAGCAAGACTTTTTTTTTTCTTTTTCTTTATTTAAAAAAAAAAGTTATTCGTCCATGAAGGTCTGCTTCGGTGAGAGGTAGCTTCTTAAGTATTTCCTTCTGACGTCATTAGTTTTGACCCAAGATTTAAAAAAAATAAAATAAAATACACACACACACACACACACACACACACACACACAAGAAAATAAAAAGGACAATATTTTGTATACCGATTTTTCAAGCGTGCAGGTCCTCTCTAATTGGGGGTGGGGGAATGATGCAGCACAATCTTTCTTTTACCCTCGTTTGCCTTTTGTGTCATAACTTACCAAAGTTATCTAACCAATGATCTATGATACATGGGTTTTGTTGTTTTCTTTCTTTTTTTTTTTTTTTTGACACGCAAATCCTTAGTATTATGATGATGATGATGCAACTGCGTACAGTGCTCAGGTGCACCACAACTCATCAATGTCTCATGTATAGTAAATAGAATAATGTACTAATGTCAGGAACACGAATAGCGTACAGTAATAATATACATACATGTATATTTGCGTGTATATATGTGGGAGAGGATATCAGGTATAGTTTTGTAGAATTACAGGAAGCATGGAAGTTTTGAAAGATACAGTGCTCTGCCAACAATATTTTAAAAAAAATGATAGTTCGAATTAGCACTAATTATCAAGTCCCAATTTAAAATGATCCTTAATTTAATATTTTAGGGTAGGCTGTGAATTCAGGGGCGTAAATTTTTATCATAGTCTAATGGACAGATATTTGTGGAATATGAAATGAAATCCAATGTATATATATTTTTAATGTCTCAACTGAAATTTTGCCGAGTATTTAATATTTCTATTTCAGAGTAAGAGTAAAAAAATACTTTTTAAAAAACTTAACAGTCCACTTTTGCAGTTGTGATGTGAAAAAAAGTGTATTACTGAATCATTACGCAACACTTTTAAATATATACAACATCAATTAATGGTGTCGTTTAATTTAAAAAAAAAACAACTTCTAAATTAATTAACGTATTAAGTTATTTTCCTTAGAGTTTAATTTTTATTAAAATTATTAATCCCGGTTGAGAAATGAAAAATATATACATTGGACTTCATTTCATATTCCACTAACATCTGTCCGGTAGACTATAGTAACAAAAATAATTACGCTCCTGAATTCACAGTCTACCTAAAAAAAATGATGGTTCGAATTAACACTAGTTATAAAGTCCGAATTTAAAATTGTCATTAATTCAATTTTTTCTAGACTATGTTCATTTAATATTCAAATTTTTAAATATATTGAGAATTGAATGTCTATTTTTTCTATCGACACATTGTAGTCGTATCAATTTAAGGAGTTCATTACCTCCAATGGCCAACGCCGTGACGAAAGAATTTTTTAGTTTTCTCTTTTAACTGGAGTCTGTAACACGCACCTGCCAAATGAAATACCTACAGTCAGTGTTGAGTGTGTCGCAAATATTTGAGTCTCCCTCAGAACAAAAGCCGCGTAACAGTCATTTGAATAGAGTCCCTCCGTCATCGTCTCTATCCGAACTCTGCCCTGTCAAACACCCTCCTGATGACCCAGTCAAAAGATCAGAAAATGACTGGGCCGATGCGAGTAGTAAAACTTTCAGCTTTGTAATAGGGTCCCACCCTCCATCTTTCTTTAGGTGTCCTCGTCTCTCTCTCTCTCTCTCTCTCTCCTTCTCCTTCTCTCTCTCTCTCTCTCTCTCTCCTGTCTTCTTTCTCTCTCTTCTCTCTCTCTCTTCCTGTCCCTTCTTTCTTTCTCTCTCTACTGCCCCTTTCTTTCTTTCTTTTCTCTCTCTCTCTCTCTCTCTTCTCCTCTCTCTCTCCTTTCTGTCCCTTTCTTTCTCTCTCTCTCTCTCACGCCTCTTTCTTTCTACTGCTCCTTTTTCTCTTTCTCTCTACTGACCCTTTCCCCTTCTTACTCTCTTCTTTTTCTCTCTACTGTCCCCTCTTTCTTCCCGCTTTTATACCGCCCCTCTCTGTGTGTTTTCTAATGCCCTCTCTCTTTCCTATTGCTCTTTCCCCTCTCCCTACTATCATCTCTTTCTTCCTGAAAAGAAAATCAACTCATACCTCTTTCTTAACGCCGTTCTCTCTCTCTCTCTCTTCTCTCTCTCTCTCTCTCTCTCTCTCTCTCTCTCTCTCTCTCTCTCTCTCTCAATATATATTTTTTTATTTTAGCGTTTTTCTCTCTCACACACACTCTCCCCTCGTTCCCCTCTCTCTCTCTCCTCTCGCCTCTCTCCTCCCCTCGTTCCCCTCTCTCTCTCTCCCCTCGTTCCCCTCTCCCCTCTCTCCCCTCCCTCTCCCCTCTCCCTCTCTCCCCTCCCCTCTCCCCTCCCCTCGTTCCTCTCTCTCTCTCTCTCTCTCTCTCCCCTCGTTCCCTCTCTCTCTCTCTCTCTCCCCTTCTCCTCTCTCCCCTTCCCCTCTCTCTTCTCTCTCTCCCCTCCCCTCGTTCCTCTCTCTCTTCTCTCTCTCCTCTCTCTCTTCCCCTCCCCTCGTCTCTCTCTTCTCTCTCTCCCCTCTTCTCTCTCTCTTCTCTCTCTCCCTCCCCTCTCTCTCTCTCTCTCTCTCTCTCTCTCTCTCTCTCTCTCTCTCTCTCTCTCTCTCCTCTCTCTCTCTCTCTCTCTCTCTCTCTCTCTCTCTCTCTCTCTCTCTCTCTTCTTCTCTCTCTCATCCCGATTTCCCCCTTTTCTCTCTCTTACCCCCCCGTCTTTTCCTTTTTTAATTTCTTTAATTTTTATCTTTCTTCCGCTTTTGGGTTTTTCTTCCACTTCATTTTTTTTTTCTTTTTTCGACATTAAAAAAAAAAGCAAAGTTATTTCTCTCACGGTCATTAGATTTCAAATGTCTTTGTCTTTATATCATTTTTTATTTTTTATTCTACTCAATATATTCCTTACCAATTAAAAAGGACTAATATCCCCATCCACATTTTACAAACACGAGGAAGGAGGGAACCCTAACACACACTACTAAGTTCGTCTACTACCGATTTTAGATTGAAAAAAAAAATCTTTACCGTAAAATTGCCACACACACACACACACACACACACACACACACACATTTTCACATTCACGCACTTGTTATCAATCTAAACAGCAGCAGCAGCAGTTAGAGGGGGAGGTAACGGAGACGGAAGAAAAGAAAAAAAAGAGGAGGAGGAGGGGGGGACCCATCAACCACCGACCCGATACTCACTCACCACTTGTTAGAATGTCCTCCTGACTAGCTTATGACAACTTTTAACTATTTACCTCTAAATATAAGTTTTTTTTATTTTTTTTAAACTTTTTTTTTTTTAATTTCTTCAAGTGTGTGTGGGAGCACATTTTTCATATTTCAATTTGGAACTTATCTTTCTTTTTCTTCTTACGAAAACTGATTGGAAGCCTTTGAGGAAACGCACGCATTTTGGGGAAAAAATATACATGAATTAAGAAAAGTTAGAAAAAAATACAGTCTCAACTGTTTGGGTTTTTTTTTTCTCCAAAAGAAAAAAAAAAGAAACAAAAAAAAGGCATGTAGTTTTTAAGTTATACACACGCTATAAAAGCAAAAATAATTGAAAAAAGTAAAAACAAAACAAAAAAAAAGCACAACAAAATGTGGAAAATTAAACTTTACAAGCAAACTATTTTTTGGATGATCGGCTTATTTCTATGTGAGTATCAATTTTATTTTTTTTAGTGTTATTTTCTTGTTTCCGTATCTGCAATCAAGTTTTCTATTTGTTTTAAATATTCGTGGATTTTTTTTTTTTTTTTTCAAATGATGAAACGCAAAACATTTCAACAAGTAATCATTGTTGTTTTAAAGGTGTTTAATAAACACTGTTTATCAGTTTTAAAATATCAATTTTAGCGGTTTATTTGTACAAAAAAATGTGCGATAAAATTATTGAGTGAATTTTCATGTTTTCTCTGCATCGCTCACATGTCCACGATAAACATTTTTTGGTAAACTGTGAATTCAGGAGCGTATTTTTTTACCATAGTCTACCGGACAGATGTTAGTGGAAATAAAATGAAACTCGAAGGAAAACATAACTTAATTCGTTAATTCATTTATAAGTTTTTAAAAAAAATTAAACGATAGCATTAATTGATGTTGTATAGATTTAAAGTTGTTGCGTAGTGATTCAGTTCTTATACAATTTTTTGACCTCAGCCTTGTTATTTTAAGGGAATTGAGATTATAAACTTATCAAGTCCTGGAATAAACTGAAAATTACTATTCGCTGGTAATTTTGCAGGAGTATTTAACGAGATTTCTATTGCAGAGTAATAATAATAATAAAACAGTCCACTTTTGTAGTTGTGAGTTGAAAAAAAAAGGTGTATAACTGAATGACTACGCAACTTTAAATCTGTCGTATAATGTTTTTTAAAACTTCTAAATGAATTAACGTATTAAGTTTTCTTTAGAGTTCTAATTTTCATTAAAAGTATTAATCCCAGTTGAGAAATTAAAAATATATACATTAGATTTTATTTCATATTCCACTAACATCTGTCCGGTAGACTATGGTAAAAAAAAATTACCCCTCCGAATTCACAGTCTACCCCAAATTTGTTCGTGTTGGTTTTATCCTATTTTGCCGGATATCATCCCAAACTTTTTTTCCCCCCTTCACGATTGTTGTGTATCATCATGTGGATCTTCCCGGAAAACAAAAAAACTCGCTGACTTTGACAATCATTGATCGATAAAAGTTTTCAGTTTTTAAACTCGCACTTCGTTAAATATAAATAAAGTACGTTAATCTATAAAAAAAACAAAAAAAAATCTTAACGTATCCATTTAGTTTTTTGTTGACAATGCCTGTCGGCTTTATTTCTAAAAAGGATGTACTTAATTTAGGTGTTAAGAAGCAAGGTTAACGCACCTGTCTAATCCACACATAAAAGTCTGTTTCCATCTTCCTTTCAAATTCATATATATATATATATATATATATATATATATATATATATATATATATAAGGGCAGTTGTGTGTATATGTATGTCTGGAAGAAACTTCGAAAATAAAACAATTAACGACAAAGTAAATATATATACACATTAAATATCACCAGGGCTTAGTTTTTGAGCAAAAATAATAGAGATTTGATTTATATTCGTGAAGATAATTAAAGAATAAAATTTAAATGATAACAGCATGGATTTTTTTTTTTTCATTTAATATTTTAGATAGTAGGCATTAACATTTCTTTTCAGAGTAGCTGGATCAATGCAAGGTCTTTTTTTCTTTTTTTTACATAAGGATTTAAATGGGGCATCCCACGAGGATTCAACTTACGATTCAGTAATAATGGATCTGCGAGACTAACTTTGAGATTGGGTAAAATCCGACAAAATGTGATTATAAGTGGATAAAACAAAAACAATTTCAATCAATTAATATTTCGCCTGTAATATGTGTATTTAGGAAGCTTCATCAGAAATTTTTATTCTGAAACAAAACTTGTGTGTGTGTGTATGTATATATATATATATATATATATATATATATATATATATATATATATATATATATATATATGTTGGAAGAAGAATTAAAACTTCCTAGTTACCCTCTGTATCTCAATAATAATAATAATAATAATAACTAATCGTTTTTTTTTTCAGGGGGGGGGGTTCACGGGTATCTTACGTTTTCTGTTGATTAAAATGTGGTCTTTCTTCCTCGTTTATTTTTCTAGCGTTTTGTGCTAAACGAACATTTATCTACTTAAAACTAATCTCACACCATTCACACCCTTCTTTTCATCCAATTTGAACAGGAAATAAAAAAAAACATTAAAATTATAAACAAACGAATGGAAATAATAATTAAATTCAGTTTATTTTGAAAACTTTTTTTTAAAAAATTACTAATTCTTTCACAGCACGTATAAATGACTTTGTTTTTATTGGATTTTATTATAAAATTATTTTTTCAATTGAATTCTTTCGCTAAGGAATATTGATAAGATATATCTATGTATTTTGAGTATGAGGAGTATAAACAAAAAAACAAAAAAGAAATTGTAGATTAAATTTAGGCATATTTACAACTCATGAGCAACTTAAATTAAAAGGGTTAAAAAGAATTTAAAAAAACCAACACCCTGCACCACGATGGCTGGTTGTGACACAAGGCCAATTTAACGTGGGGGACCCTTCCAGGAAGTGACCTTTCCAAGTGGGCAGTGTGAAAATTTATCCAGCCATGTCAACATTCCACAGCAAGGGAGATACTTTAGGCAACAACAGGCGATAAACCTGATCTTTTAACCCCCATTTAGACGAGGGAGTAGGGGTACTGTATATATCAGAACATATATAAAAAAAAGTGAATGTGTTTTATTTATCTAGAAAAAAAAAGTAACAACTACCGTATATATTGCGTGCAATGAACGACCCCTAATTCTTAGCCACAAAAACGTGTTTTTATCCTATGTTTGCGTGTAATGAACAACCCCTAATTCTTAGCCACAAAAACGTGTTTTTATCCTATGTATTGCATGTAATGAACGACCCCCTAATTTTTAGCAACAAAAACGTGTTTTATCATGTTTGCGTGTAATGAACGACCCCTAATTTTTAGCCACAAAAACGTGTTTTTATCATATGTTTGCGTGTAATGAACAACCCCTAATTCTTAGTCACAAAAACGTGTTTTTATCATATGTTTGCGTGTAATGAACAACCCCTAATTCTTAGCCACAAAAACGTGTTTTTATCCTATGTATTGCATGTAATGAACGACCCCTAATTTTTAGCAACAAAAACGTGTTTTTATCATATGTTTGCGTGTAATGAACGACCCCTAATTTTTAGCCACAAAAACGTGTTTTTAAAATGAATTGCATGTAATGAACGACCCTTAACCTTTGACTATGCTAACCTACAAAAATATGTCTTATATTTTAGGTGAGAAATTGTTTTTAAAAAGTCGTTCATTCTACAAATCCATAGTTTGCCTGAGTAGATATCATAGATGAATTCATTAACAGGCAAAAAAAACAACTTTTCATTTTTTTTTGCTAATAAAACTGGTGGGAATATGACCATTACATTCCAGTATATTTTAAATATATTGTGTGGTTTATACTACATGCATAATGAAGTGTTGATTAAAAAGTTGTACATATAAAATAATAATATGTAATTATTACTCTTTATTAAACTGGAAACTAATCTTGACAAAAGCAGAAACTTAAAAATTCCAATTTGTCAATAAACATTATAAGTTAATAGATATGATCAATATTTTAGAAAAATTCACTTGGTTTGAAAATTGCATAGGTGAGGAACTGTCAGTTACCAAGCACCATTGACTTTACATCCACACTACACTAACTTAGATATACATGCTCTATCGGAGCACTCTTTACTTACAAATTATATATATATATATATATATATATATATATATATATATATATATATAATAAGATAAATATATAAAGGTTTTACATATCTATTTATTAGGTGACAAAGGAACAATCACAACCATATTGGTTTCATGTGATGCAATATATATGTATAGGTTTGGTAGTTGGTTTTGAAGGTTATCACAATGCAAGTGTAAAGAAAAATGTGGTAACTATGATGTTGTTCATCTACCTTTTGATTTATTTTCTTAATATATTTCGGGATAAAGATCCCTTCATCAGAAGATTTCCGAAAGCTAAGTTCTGGAGCATGTGGGTAGGAACTGTCGTATGTTTGGCGATATTTCCTTAGAATTTTTTTTGTATATATATATATATATATATATTATATATATATATATATATATATATATATATAAATTTCTCTGAAAAGAAAAATTAATGTCTCCAATTGAAAATATTAAATACAAAAAGAAAATCCATGCTGTTACTATTTAGATTATATTTTTTAATTATCTTCTCGAATATAGATCAAATCTTCATTATTTTTGCTCAAATGCAAGATCTGGTAAGTGTGTGTGTGTGTGTGTATATATATATATATGTGTGTGTGTGTGTATATATATATATATATATATATATATATATTATCATAATGGTACACAGTAATGACCGTGTAATGGTCATTACCGTGTACCATTATGATAATAAATTTGCTCTACTAACGTATTGAGCACTTTATATTTGTAATATCGCTGTCTTATCATTGTGAAACTTGCATCAACTAACCATTGTGACCATTTTCACCAGTAAGTCACCTTTTCCACAAATACCATATATATATATATATATATATATATATATATATATATATATATATATATATACAAAACTTGGTAGTAAGGGATGATTCTATATGTGATTTCTAAGATCCACTGTACTAATATTGATGATCCAGTATGTATAAATACAGTGAATCATTAAATCACTAAAGAGAGCTCAATGTAAAATAACCTTTTAGATTATATACAGAGCAATATATATATATATATATACTTTGTCATTAATAGTTTTATTATCGTAGTTTCATCCGGACGTACATAGCTACTGCCATTACACCAAATTTACTTACTTTTATATTGAAATATGTCAGTATTATTTTCTAAACAATAATTTCTCATACAATAGACACAAACTATATATAAGCAATGTAAAGTAAAACTACTTCTGGGGGCCTCTTCAGCATTAAGGGCCATGAAACTTAAGATTAATTAGTTAGTCATGGTAGATCTAACCCCGTCAAGTAAGCATTAAAAGATCTGCCATAGAACATTGTAATGAGATTGATTCTTACTGGGTGCCACATCAGTAGTGGATTATGTTTTTTTGGGGGGGGCTAGGGGTTGAAGCTTGATCTGTTCTGTTAGCTATTATTTTATATTGAATTATGTTAATATTGTTTTCTAAATACTTTTTCTCATACATTAGACCCAAATTTTTTAAGCATCATGGAGTAAAATGACTTCTGGGATCCCCACTGGGATTAGGGGCCCTGAAAATTAAGCTTTATTAGTTTTATCGTAGATCCACCCCTAAACCGATGTTTTCTTATTAAATTTTTTCTGTCTGCATATCAATCAAGCAAACTCTTATTTTGAAAGTATTTGAGTATAATGTGAGTTTTGTTTTATTAATATAAATAAATATAGCATACTATATATATATATATATATATATATATATACACATACATACATACATACACGCACTCTCTCTCTATCAGAGCACTCTATAATTCTCTATAAATATATAAAGGGCAGTTGTGTGTGTATGTATCTGGAGGAAACTACAAAAATAAAACAATTAACGACAATGTAAATATACATACACATTCACTATCGCTTGCTTTTTGTGCAAAAATAATGAAGATTTAATTTATATCTAGAAAGATATTTAAAAATTAGGATTTGAATTATAAGAAAAGGAAAAATCATTGATTGCATTTGTGATTAAAACATAAACAAATCAATTATGTAAGAACAAAACAATCAATGGATCTGCGAGACTAACTTTTTATTATCCATCTCCTCTACCCGGGCAACACAGGGTAGCCGATCCTAGTAAAGGGCAGTTGATGTGTATTTACACATCAACTGCCCTGGATGAAACTACAAAAATAAAACAATTAATGACAAAGTAAATATATATACATATTAAATATCACTGGTTTTTGCTTTTTGTGCAAAAATTATGAAGATTTGATTTATATTTGAAGATATTCAAAAATTAAAATATACATAGAAGTAGCATTGAAATTAAAATATACATAGAAGTAGCATTGAAATTAAATATACATAGAAGTAGCATTGAAATTAAAATATACATAGAAGTAGCATTGAAATTAAATATACATAGAAGTAGCATTGAAATTAATATACATACATAGAAGTAGCATTGAAATTAAAATATACATAGAAGTAGCATTGAAATTAAATATACATAGAAGTAGCATTGAAATTAAAATATACATAGAAGTAGCATTGAAAAAAATATACATAGAAGTAGCATTGAAATTAAAACATACATAGAAGTAGCATTGAAATTAAAACATACATAAAGTAGCATTGAAATTAAAATATACATAGAAGTAGCATTGAAATTTTACTTAAA
>CM042165.1:46663078-46835578 GCA_023376005.1 Doryteuthis pealeii | reverse complement strand
CACCTCAGCAAAAACAATCTCCCTGGTCTAGCACTAGCAATAAGGGGATAGACTCCCTCGCTATCTGGTTGATACCAACGATAGGTCACTCCGCCAACTTTACTTACTTACTTACTTACTTTTACTTATATAAGATAGGAGCAGGTTTAGCTCAGTCGGTAGAGCACACCCTAGAATCGCAAGGTACCAGTTTTGATATTGGTCCCCCGTCAACGTTTCGGTTAAACATGTCATCATCAGGGCAGTACTTTATTGTTTACTATTTTATCTGTAAAAAATATTTTCAAATGAAATTGAAACAAAAGAAGAAAAACATTGAAGAGTCCAATGACTTTCTTTTTTTTTTTTTTTTTTTTCCCTCTCTTTCATTTAAATTTGAAGAAATATTTTTCTGATGAAATTGTAAACAATATACTACTGCCCTGATGATGGTTGGTTAAACTGAAAGGTTGGCACATATAAAATACATCTTATGAATATTTTGTTTTTATTTCATTTTTTATTAACCATTGGATTTTATCATCTAAACATTATAACCACACAAAGAAAAACATAAGCACGTATTTCTGATACGAAATGATATGAATATATCGAAATATATATATCATATGCATTGTATAGCCTTCAAAATATTAATGTATTATATATATCACACACACACACATAAAGACTTGGAAGGCTACCTCTAGCCAGGATCTAAACCCGACTAATTTTTTCATCAGTCAGTCCCTAACCACCATCAGCAGACACATCTTCGGTACAGGGAATTTATACAGATAAATACCCTCTGGAGTGCTCAATCTACCAGGAGTGGGGAGCATATATGATTAATGCTCTATATTTTACGAAATACATTGAGCACTTTTTGGATTAACTACCGATACTACTACAGTGAAAATGTGGGAGTAGCAGTTGAAGTGTGTGTGTGTGTATAATATATATATATATTAGTAATTTTAGATATTTCTGATACTTTACAGTACCCTAATAACGTGTGATATTGAAATGGAATCATTTTCACTCTGATATTAGACGGATTAAGAAATTAGCCTTGTGTAACGCATACGCTACTAGATTACCTAATATCGTCAGGAGTGTATCATTTTTACTTCAATTTTTTTTTTCTTTTATTTCTTCTTCTTAGTTTCTTTTTGCTTCAACACCAAAAACTGAATCTAAAATTAGATTTAAAAATTTCATATTTCTTGAAAGGAAAATATTGAAAAATGGCACAGAAAGTTCAAGACCACCAGCTGTTGCTGCAATTTGCCAGACTACAGTCACTAGCAGGAGTCTACCTTTGTGAATATGCATCCAGTGATACTGATAGCTTTTTGATTTAGTGCGTCCTGTGACGCACATATTTGCTTTGAATGAGTCCCTGGGAAAATTTATGAGTCCCAACTAAAGCCATCTAACTCCTACCTTGTAACTTATCCTGTGTAATTCGTTTCTAAGAAACTATTGAAATTATTTACAGTTAGCTTGAAATGGTGAGGGAAGAAAAAAGAAAAACACTGGGATGCATGGATATGATTTACTGTGTCCTTTTAGATATTTGTGTGTCAGGGACACAGGACGCGTACCTATCACCATCTCTGTGCATCACAGCTTTAGTTGTGTCTCGTTTTCCAGTCTTCTCTATTTTTTCTCCATATTTCAGCCATATGGTAGTACTGACATGGCTACGACTTCAAAGAATTCCTGTTTTAAAAGGGTTTTATAATTTGATTGAAGCATTGTGTATATATTGGTTTGGAGGTTGGTTTTGAAGGCTATCACAATGCAAATGTAAAGAAAAAATAAGGTAACAATGGTGTTGTTTGTTAACCTGTGATTTATTCTTAATATTTCGAGATAAAATTTTCATGCGCACGCGCATTACAACATACACACATGTACAAATAAAAAAAAAAGCGCATTCACGTAAACATGCAACACGAGAATACAATTATAAAAAAAAATACCATCCTTATCATTTAAAAAAAATGTTCATTTACATAAAAAAAAAAAATACCATAGCAAGACGACAACTACTTCAGTTCCAGTGTTCTTCTTCTGAAGAGATTTTATCTCGAAATATTAAGAACAAACAACACCATTGTTACCTTATTTTTTCTTTACACTTGCACTGTGATAGCCTTCAAAACCAACAACCAAACCGATTCCTGTTTTATTTTATTGAGATCAGATATCCAAATCGTGAATTGACCAAAGATTTTGTTATAAGACTTGAAATGTTGGATTAATTTGAATGATTGAATGGACTGCAAAAGCCAACGTTCTTTTATTCAAATCTACCAAGGGCATTGGCCGATAGGGATGGATCGCAAGAGAGAGTCAAGGGAATCCGTGCTGTTGGCGCGCCTTGATCATAATGATAAATTCCATTATTATCTTTTACTCGTATTTTTCTAGGATTTTTATTTGTATTTAGAGTCCGGTTTAGCTCGGTCAGTAGAGTGTCCGCCTAGGAATAACAAGGTTCCAGTTGTTATAATAATAATCTTATTATAATGGAGATTGTGTGTTTGTCTGTCTGTAACCGAAACTATATTACTATTCAAGTCACAATTCCCTTAGTTACTTACATCACATTCTCCATGATTTTATTTTTATTTAAACCTCAATGAATAATAAAATTGTTTTACATTATTATGACTGTTGACCATATCTACATACTAATAATACGCAATTGTATTTATATATACAACAAAATAGTGGTTTACAGTGTGAATGGGTAGGCTAATTTGCATATTGATCTTTAAAAAATGATTTTAATAAATATATGCTAAGTATTATTGATTTCTAATTGTTTGGTTTTATCTTATTGAATATGAGCAAAAATCTCTGGGATAAATCTTAAAAGCAATTCATTAAGAAGAAGAAATAATTGTAATATTATCATTTACTTCCTATTTTAAGTAAAGAGTTAAATTAGGAAAATTTACCAATGAAAGACGGGAGTAATGTAAAATGATGGAAGAGTTAGTTTCAAAGCTGTTCTATTTTTCGATAATACCCCCTCTGTTCCAAATCTTTTTATCTGCATTCTTATTTAGTTTTATTAGCCTTTCTAATTTAATATGATATTTTATCATATTAAAACTTAAAAACTTGCACCCGGAGGGTGCATAAATTTGCTAGTGATAATAATAACAACAATACCAGTTGCTAATTAATTATTATTCTATGTTACTCTCACTCTTGACCAGGATTGAACCTGCAGCCTAGAAATGACTGTCACTTAGAACTGTTTTAGATTGTTAACTATTGGTTAATGGAACAAGCCAAACACCTCCTCAAATTAGTGGACTGTTCCTGGCAGTAGTAGCAACAACTACTTAATCTGTTGCAGTTTGTCCATTGGGACTGAACTAGTAAATGCCCGGAGGAAGTATACATTCAACACCTTGACATTTATTACCAGTTCTTGCCAATTCAGTGCATGAGTATCATGTGTAGTTGCTTGGGCAATCTGATCTATGTGGTAAAGCATCTAGGAGCTGACAGTAGGTATAGCGCTCCACCTTGGGGAAAAAAAGCAATCTCTCTGGTCTAGCACTAGTGAAAAAGGTATAGGCTTCCTTGATATTTGGTTGATACCGACAATAGGCCACTCAGTGAAGGAGTAGCATGTGTAGTTGCTTGGGCAATCTGATCTGTGCAATAAAACATTTTGGAGCTGACAGTAGGTGTAGCACTCTACATTGGCCAAAGAAAAAAACAATCTCTCTGGTCTAGCATTAGGGAAAAGGGGATAGACTCTCTCGGCATTTGGCTGATACCATTAATAGACCACTTAGCAGATGTTACTTATTTGTGTAAATTCTTAATAAGAAAAAAAAAAAAAAAAAAAAAACGATGCACGTGTAACGTAAAATGTGTCGCAGATTATATATATATATATATATATATATAAGATAAATCTAATGAGTCAGAACCTACTATTAGTTTCGCTTAATGCTCTTCAGGGCTAAGATCTGACTCAGATCTTAGCCTTGAAGAGCATTAAGCAAAACTTTTAGTAGGTTCGTCTGACTCATTAGATTTATCTTTATTATTTGCTCTACTTAGGTATTGAGCACTTTTTACTTATTAGCTTTAGTCTCCTGGCGGTTTTGTATGAATATATATATCTTATATATATATAAATTGTTTTTTCTTTTGGCCAAATACTGTACCAATAGATTACTTTTTCTTGGTACGACTATCTTGGTCTTTTCTTTTTTTCCAAAAATTTTTTTCTACCCGGTTGATGTTTGGTAGTATATTTTTACAATCAAACTATTTGTTGGGTTTTTTTCTCACCACGAGGATTTACCAACACGCTTGGTATATTAAATTATATATATATATATATATATATATGTATATATATATTTTCATTTACTTAAATTTAAAACCTATATAAACTGTGACGCATTCTACATTACGCACTGGTATATTTTTAAAATGTTTTGTTTTCTTTTAAAAGATTTATTTACATCTGACCTAAATTTCCTGAATTTAAAACTGTAACCGAAAAACAAAATGTTTAAATGTTATTATAATGGAGACAGTCTGTAACTGAAACTACGTCACCGCCAATGTCACAGTTTTGTTACTTATTTAATCTATATATTAATACTCATGTCTCTTGATTGTACGACTTATCCTCTTGCAACACCCTCTGGTTAAAAATGAGACCGTTCAAGATGAAATGCAAAAAAATGTAAATCCTGATTATCTAGTATTGCTTATCTGCCAAATTCTTATATCTTATGAGTGTCATCAGCTAAGCTAAATAATGGACAATTCTGTTTTTTATTATAAAGAAAGAAGAAAAAGGACATGCTACACAGAAAAAATATAAGAAAGAAAGAGAGTAAGGGGAGATAGAGAATGGGGTTGGGCGTGTGGAAGCAATAACACTAATCTGTTTTTAATCAAATGTAATGAAAAGAAGGAAAGAAAAAAAAGAGTGAGAGAGTTAAATCAAGATTATTATACTTTTTACATATTGAACTATTTTGCAATAGAACCAATATGTTGAAGGTGGCATGCAATGAAACTTGTGCTGGAGATATTTTAAGTGGAAAGAGGCTGCACAGGCCCCAGTCCACTATCTTGGCAGTCCCGCAGTTGGTCCTGTGGCAGAGGAAAGTCTGAGACGACTGGGCTGTTGAGCTGCTGCAGGGTGCTGTCTCAGGTAGTATTGAATCACTTCACGAAAAGCAAGCCTCCCCGGAAGCCCCAGTGCTTGCACCCAAAGTGCCAGGTTGTGTTGGGAATTTATGTGAGTAGTAAATACTCCAATCCTACTACTATTGATCGATGTGGATGGCCGTTGGTTCCCCTGGAGCTCATCTGCCCTTTGACAGCTCTTGTTTTTAGTGATGCTTGGTGTATACACATCCACCTCATTAGACAAGCCGAGGCATGCCTGGTGGGGGTGCC
The DNA here is from genome assembly GCA_023376005.1 of Doryteuthis pealeii. Classification (NCBI taxonomy): domain Eukaryota; kingdom Metazoa; phylum Mollusca; class Cephalopoda; order Myopsida; family Loliginidae; genus Doryteuthis; species Doryteuthis pealeii. The sequence goes on along the minus strand of CM042165.1, from coordinate 46,830,139 downwards.
AGTTTAGTCACCAGCAGTATCAATATATCAGTTGTAATATATCTACCCCTGAATATATCTGTCTCCTATCATGTTTTGAAATCTTAATAAGCCAAGTCACAAAATTAAAGTTTGAAGAGAAAAATAGATCTTTTCCAATTACTTTGGGCATTTACAACTTGAAAATAACAGGGGTTGACATGCCTTAAGATCCACCCAACCAACCACAGAGATGCTGATAGGTATGCATCCTGTGTCCCTGACGGACAAAAATCTAAAAGGAGTCAGTAAATTCATATCCATGCATCCCAGTCTTTTTCTTTTTTCTTACCTCACTATTTCAAGTTAACTGTAAATAAATTTCAATAGTTTCTTAGAAACTAATTACACAGGATAGGTTACAAGGTAGAAGTTAGACGGTCTTAGTTGGGACCCATAAATTTTCCTGGGGAAGCAAATATGTGCATCCCAGGACGTAGAAATCAAAAAGCAATCAGCATCACTGTGTGTGTGTGTGTGTGTATATATATATATATATATATATAATATATATATATATATATATATATATATATATGACTCCCTCACCACCTGTCCTGATTGGTCATCACTCCTAGTAGGTCTTCCACACGGCATCCAATATCCATACAGGATTGATTGATGTAGCTTTTTGTTGGTCGACCTAGATCCCTTAAATCACTGCAACCATTTATTTTCGGCATAACCAATTGGGAAATAAGTTTCTGCCGAGGAAAAAAGAGAAAATTAAAAATGTTACGTAATTCTTAATTAATAACCGTCTGTAAAAGTCATTTTTAATCAAATAATCTACCCTTTTTTATTTTTTTAATTAATTTATTTTATTAATTAATTTAAAAAAAATTTTTTTTTTTTTTTAAATTTCCCAAGTTTCTTTGTTCTAAAATAGAATTAAAAAAAAAAAAAGAAGTTTTGTAGAGCAATAGAATGGTGGTCATTACTTTAAGAGGGCATGAAATAATTTTCTAATTAGATGAAGTGATATAATTTTTTTTATTATTTAAAAAAATTTTTTAAATTGGTTTTGTTTTATGGCATATCAACCCTTTCGGGCCATTTAATGCAGAATCAAGTCAATTTGATAAACAAAGGACTCTGGTTGCTTTATAGTACCTTAAGAGGTTTGGTTGTTTTGTTTTACGGCACATCAACCCTCCCCGGGTCATTTAATGCAGAATCATGTCCTTTTGATATCAGGTTGTTTACAAAACCTGCTGTTGCTTAAATGGTCACCCATTTAAATATTGAACGGGTTCATCGTTGCTTAAGTTTGGTGATCTAGCAGGAACTGGTGCTTTCAACGTGACTTGACCGAAAGCTGATCATTTAGGAAAAAATGACCGGAACGTTGTGTTTATACATGCCACAATAAAGATGAGGCCAACAGTCCGAAAAATCAAAATTATACACATCAAGCCTCAACTAAAAAATTCAGACAAATAAAGTTAAAACTTATTTAATGGCCATCAATGGCGGTCTTTAAGTGTGTATAAACAGGTTAGAACTTTGATTTTTCGGACTGTTGTCCTCATCTTTATTGTGGTATGTAAAGATGAAGACAACAGTCTGAAAAATCAAAATTATACATGTCATGTCTCATTTCAAAGACTCAAAAAGAAGTGATATTTGATCTCGTGTCTGTCACATGTCGTGCCCGATCTTGACCAAAGTGCAGTAAGGGTAACCTAAAGCCAAACTTTTTTACATCTTATTTTTTTGATGCAGGTATCATTGGGGAACGAGAAAAGTGTGTAATGCAGTGATTTCTTCTGCTCAAATGTTTAAATCATCTATAGATTCTATAGATGAATTCTTGTTCAAATTCCTGGACGAGGCTGTTTGCATTTCACATAGTACTAATACCCTTGGGAAAGGTATGCATCCAACTACTCTCCCTTAAGCTAAATAAATATGGTAAATAGGGTAAATTGGGCTCTTTAACCTTGGCTAAGTAACCAGTCTAGAAGGAAAACTCTGAATTCAAACCTGTTAAACACTGCTTAATAAATTGACCTTGTATCGCATCCTGATCGTGCAGGAGGGGTGGGGTGATAAATAAATTATATATATATATATTAGTGATGTTGATAGCTTTTTAATTTAATGCGTCCTGGGACGTACGGATTTGATTTGAATGAGTCCCCAGGAAATTTGATGAGTCCCTACTAAGTTTCTTAATAAATTGAGTTTTTATCTATGGACAACTAAAGCCCCCCCCCCTACCGTGTACAGTGTAATACGTTTCCAAGAAAATATTGAAATGTATTTACAGTTAGATGGAAATGGTAGGGGAAGAAAAAAAAAACTCTGGGACGCACGGATACAATTTTTCTGCGTCCTTTTAGATTTTTCTGCGTCAGTGACGCAGGACGCGTACCTATGAGCGTGTGTGTGTGTGTATATATATATATATATATATATATATATATATATATATATATATATATATATTAGTTAAATAATTGTATTGTGATTGATTACGATTTTCCACCCATTATTTTGAAACTTGGCCATTGTTAAAGTCGTTACTGGTTTACATTTTTAAAATGGTGTAGAAAATCTTTGTAAATGTTGGCAATGAATTTGATAGATTAAGAAAAAGAAAATCGTTTCCTCTTTGTGTTTTATTCAAATCCCTTATACCTGTTTGCATTTAAAAAGAAAGAGAGAGGGAAAGAAAGAGAGAGGCAAAGAAAGAAAGGAGGGGGTGTCGTCTAATTCTGTTATAAACTAGAAGGGAGTCGAAAGAACAAAAGACGGTAGCCGAGGATAAGGTAGGTATTAATTTAAGTAGTTGACCTGAATAAAAAGGAGAAAAGAAAATGGGGTTAGAGAAGACGAATACAAAGAAACTTTTAATACTTTTTTTTTTAAACATTTGGATTTAATAAGACTGGGTGAAGACGGGGGAGGCGTATAATAAAATGTGTACCGTTGCCTTTAAAGCAGACCTTTTTTATTTTATTTTTTCATAAACCCTTAAAATCTTTATTTCTATCCCCATGTCATCGGTCAGTTAATAATTATAATCATAGAAAAGATGGAAATCTTTTTCTAGTTTCTAAAGTGTAAAAAAAAACTACTCAAAATATTTTATATAAAATTATAAAAAACCTTTGTGATTTACTAAAAGCTTAGCTTAGTTTAGTACAGAGCCAGAAGTATGGGGGACACTTAGTGAAAATCAAGCAACGGTCTGAATAGTTTAAATTTACGTTACAACATGTAAAGCAAAGGTTATTTACGTCACAGTCACAGTGGTTATTGAATGGTCATTATTTTATTTTTATTAGCATTTATTAATAAACAATATCTATATCAAAGTCTAGCAGAGACAGATTTGCCTCAAAACAGCCCATATTATTAATGATTTTAATCCTTCAATGTGTGTTATATATCATTAAGAAATAAATGTTTACATAGTATATGGTGTGAATAATATGCATACCGGTTTTAACAAAACCGTGTTTAATAAACAATTACTTGGTGTTATTGATTTCTATTATCATTATTTCCCAACCCTATTGCCCTTATGGCAAGCCCCAACCCCTTTTTATCATATGGGTGCTAGAAGGCGGTGACTGCGAGTCTACATGTCCTGGGAATGACGTTAAACTCTATCTGATGGTGAGGTTCCAGTTCTGGAGGTTTGGGGAATGTGGAGTACCCCTTCATCACCATTGCTCCCTGGTCCACTCTGACCCGGAGTGGTAGTACCTGTTAGGGTCCCATCTATGGGTTAAATAGAAAAATGTATTTATAAAAAAATTGTATTATCCATTAAGAATTGATTTATTTCAAAACTTTATCGGCATTAAATGACCCACTGAGGTTGATATGCCGTAAAATAAAACAAACCAACCAATCTAATCTATTATCATTATTTTATTCCCCAACGTATTAAAAACAACCCTATGTATAATTTCATATCGAAACCAATTAGAATAAAGTAAAAATAAATGTAATCTTTTTTGTGTTATTTAATTTCATTAGCCTTTCGAATTCAATATAATATTTAATTATATTAAAACTTAAATACATGTGCCTGGAGGGTGTATTTATTTTTTATTTAAAAAAAAAAAAAAATTTTGCTAGGGATATCATCGGCGGCCTTAATGTCGATATCAGCCATGCAGCGAGGGAGTCTATCCCCTTTTCACTAGCGCTAGACCAAGGAGATTGTTTTTTTTTTGCATCTGAGGTGGAGCGCCACACCTACCATCAGCTCCTAGGGATATATAAGGTTGTATTTTGTTTCAAAGATGGCACTAATCCATTTTTGCATATTTACCGCGTATCCGGGTCAGGCACAAAACCGTATTAATGTGGGACTGTCGATGAACCGAAGCTCATGGGTGGCGGGTGCAAAAATACGTTGGTTCCGTCGGCATTCCCCTCAAGTGGGGCGCCTCAGGCACTGAGCAATAAACCCAGCCCTGTCCCTTTAAATCAAAGTGCCAGCTGTTGCCTGGTGGGGATGGCCCTCTGGGATCAACGTTGTTAACTTCTGCGGCCCAGGGCCGAAGCCACTGGACCCCCCGCCCAAGGGCAGGAGTTATTTTGTACTTAATATAAAATGTGAAAAGATAAACTTCACCATCATGAAATATTTTTTGACCATATTACCGTTAGGCACCTCTTTTTGATCTCGATTAAGAAAGGACATGTTTTTCATTTACACCGTCAATATCCGGTTGTTTGTTAGGGTTAAGGGTTAGTTTTATAATTTTTAAAAAATCTAAAAATCGTCTCTTAAAAAACGGATATTGACGATGTAAATGAAAAACCTGTCCTTTCTTAATCGAGATCAAAAAGGGGTGTTTAAAGGTCATATGGTCCATATTTTTTAATGTTCTCTTTAAGGTTCTTTTTTCTTCTTAAATTTAAATCTTTTTATTTATTTATTTTTAAAATTTTTGCACGTGTGTGATTCTTCATTCGAATCTGAGGAATGTTTTCCATAACTTTACGCAAATCTCCAAAATTTTTGGTGGGAGAAGCTCAAAAGAGGTTATCCCAGGAGTGTATCATGATAGATGCCTTACACTTGGAGATAAACCAATGCGAAATTTTCAATTTTGGAGAATGGGTAATATGTAATTTCATCCAATGGAAATTTGCCAATATTTTATTTTCTCATAGCCAGATGTTATATAAGTTATTTTTAAATGAATAAATATATATATATATATATATATATATATATATATATATATATATATATATATATATATATAATTATTGGGAAGAGTTTGTCTGTCTGTCCTCCAAGGATGGACAAACATTTTGGGAATACTTATTGGACCCAGAGAAAAGTGTTAATTGACAAAAAAATAAAGGGCTGACTTCTGAAGACGGTCGGAAAATTAAAACGGAAAGTTTTTTGGTGGTCCCCAATGACAGTTTAACTACAGTCTATGAATTAATATTTTGCGAATTGGGTTACGGTTTTAGGGGATTAAGGTTGTTTTTAAATACGTATTGCTTAAAAAAAAATTTAAAAAACCCAAATTACTATACATTTAATTAACCATTGAAATTAATTATTGAATCTATTATTGAGACAGTTGTTTGTGTTAGTATTGCAATGTATAATTTCAATTAAACTTAGTTTTAAAAAATATTTTTCAACATTAAACGTATAGTAATTTGTTTTTTTTTGTTGGATGATAACGACGAAAGAATTCGGAACAAGCGTATTCATATATAGAATGTCCCACACACCCTTGAGGGGTAGGGTCATAGCCACACCCACATCACGCTTGTGATGGTGTTGCAAGTAGGTTTTTATGGCTTGGAGATACTAGTCCCATGCCAACTGCTTTTGGAGAAAAAAATTGTTTCAACACTGGTTCAAGCCATGATCATAACTAATTTTAGCTGAAGTGGTGCGTGGGGTGATAAGACATTAGCTAGATGAAGCTACCACTTCGTCACTACAGATTTCACTTCCTCGTCACTGGAATAATGTTTGCCTCTCAAACCCTCTTTCATGAGGCCGAAGAGATAGTCTGAAGGCACTAAATCTGGTGAGTAATCTGTAGTGAAGAAGTGGCTCAAAGAATAGTCTACTGAATTTTAAGGGCAGGGATACGTGCTCTCATTCGAAGACGGAATATTGCTATTGAGAGAAATGGTGACTGGAGGAGTAGAGATGTGATCCACAGAGGACCAGCTTCATTTTGATGTATGATACATGTTCCTGTGTTGGTAATTATAGCTGTCCTAAACAAAATGGCATTACTTTTTGATTCACCCTCGTATATCCACAGGTCCTGCTAGTTTTCTTTAGTTTTTTTTATGAGGTAAAAAAAAACCCAAAAAATAAAAAATAAAAAACCTATTAGTTTATAACCGAAAGGAGTTTCTACCAAAATACATTTATAAAATAAGCCAGCAATTTAAATCTCTAATTAGATTTTGTTTCTGAATATAACTGCACAGTTTTAATAACAAAATCATTTCCTTTAAATTTAAAATAGCTCGGCACTTTCCTTCCTCCGTCTCAGAAGAGCTATAGTCGCTTTTCCATTTTTCCATCTTTCTGGAATGTAAATTACGAAGGAAATATTAGTCTCAAGTCAGTGAGTAGCAACTAATAACTTTTAGTATCTTTTCTATGGTCACCTTGGAAATATCTCTTACTTCATGTTTTATTATATATATTTTATATCTCCGAGGCGTCACATCGAGGTTTAATGGTTAGCAAGCTAGTCTCGCAGATCCATTGATCATAGATTTATGGAGGTTTGTGGTGTAATGGATAGAGTTGTGGGAAATGGTCTCCTCAACCAGAGTTCAAATCCTGGACGAAGCTGTTTGCATTTCATGTAGCAATGATACCCTTGGGAAAGGTATGAATCCAACCCTTCCTCCAGCTATGGGTAAAATAGCAGGGCAGACTGGGCTCTTTAACCTTATTTAGGAAACCAATGTAGGAGAAAGAAAAAACTCTGAATTCAAACCTGTTAAACTCTGCTTAAGAAATTGACCTTGTGTCACATCCTGCTCGTGCGGAATGGTTGGTAAATATATAGTTCGCAGATCCATTACTACTGAGAATCAACTTTGAACCTCATGGATGCCTCTTACTTGTGAAATTGTGTCACATCCTACGCACACATCGAGGTTTAATGGTTAGCAAGCTAGTCTCACAGATCCATTACAACCGAGAAATAACTTTGATCCTTGCCGAATGCCCCATACTTACACCCTACGCGTGCTGAACAGGTTGAGCAAATACCTACCATTAAAAAAAAAAAAAGGGGGGGGGCATTAGAACCTCACCATAAAGTTTTTTCAGTCTCCATTTCACTAATCTTCTATTGACTCAATCATCAAATTGAAACTTTTATCAATATAAAAGGAAATTGAGTTACAGAAGAACGAAATAAACTCGTAAAGTCAAGGTTTGTTTGTTTAGTTTTACGGCATATCAACCTCGGTGGATCATTTAATTCAAAGTTTTGAAATAGATTTGTAGCAGTAGTTTCGTAGAAAACAAATATATCATTTCAATCATTTTTTAATACATTTCCTAAAAAAAAGTGGAATTGTACTCAAAAGTATGAGTAATTGAACAATAGTTCAAATATATATATATATATATATATATATATATATATATATCTTTTAAAGCAACATTCAAAGTGGAGAAGTTCCAACATGTAATTTATGTGGAAGAGTATGTCTCTCCAGGACTGGCCTGGTGAGTCATCTGAGAAAACACAAGGATAGTGTCAAATGCTACTGGCACCAAACTATGATGATAAAAAAACAAAACAGGAACTGGTCTTACTCGAACACGAGTTGACAGGCATTACTTCCATATTATATATATATATATATATATATATAACTTGAAAAGCACCGGACGAAAGGGCCTTGTTTTGTCAAACAATTTTTCCCCTTTCATTCCTCCTTTTAGTCTTCCATCCATTGTCATTGTGTTTTTATCACTATGATAACCTTAAATATATATATATATATATATATATATATATATATATATATATATATTTATATTGAACTATTGTTCAATTACTCATATTTTTTAGTACAATCCCACTTCTTTTAGGAAATGTATTAAAAAGAATGATTGAGATGATTATTTTTTTGATAGAAAAATAGTTTCAAATTTTAATTATTACATTTTAATGGCCTTTTTTTACCGTTTAAGGATCTGCATTTGTTAAAGATAAATATAAAGAGCTAAATGTCATTTTCAATTCATCAGAAAATATAAATCTTAAGCATAGATCATATGATTAAGATTCATATTTTCTGATGAATTGAAAATGACATTCGGCTCTTTTTCTTTGTCTGCAATAATTTCAATTTGGAATCCTTGAAGAAATGTTAAACAAAGAAAAAAAAAAAACAGCCTTGTTTAAGTAGGGGGGGGGCACTTGTATATTTATTCCTTTTTCCTCTTTTTCTTTTTTAATTTGTAGAGATTTATTTTTAGATTTTGAAATCTAGTTTCTTTTGACGACTGAATATCTTCTCTTAGTATTTCTCTGAATTGTTTAGAATAATAATTAACGCAGCTTAACACCTGTACCCCAGCTATGGTTAGCGGAATGAGAGCAGGATATCCCCGTGGGACTGAATAAAGGGTTGGGTTCAAAGTTCCGAGATGGTTCCCGATTACAAGAAGGTTACCCAAGGCCATGAAGGTTCCCAAGTCGAATTACACGGTATGGGGTACAAGGTAGGGTTTAGATGGTTTTAGTTGTTCATAGATAAAAACTACAATTTATTAAGAAACTTTAGTTGGGACCCATCAAATTTCCTGAGGACTCATTCAAATCAATTACATGCGGCCCAGGACGGGCATATCGGCCGAAATGTTGTACTAATAACAATGAAGATGAGACAATAGTCCGAATAATATAAATAATACTAATCTTCTCATAGGTTTTCTAAATCAGCCCTACAACATTTCATCGGAGGACGGCTCATATTATTCAAACTGAAGTTGTATATTGACTTAAACGGAAATGTTTTTACTTGATGAGTTATTCCGGTGGTGGTGGTAGTGAGGGTGATGGTTGTGGGGGGGGGGGTGATAGTGAAGAGGTTTACATGTACTTCTCAATTTTCGTGTTTGTTTGTTTTTTGTTCATTTCTTTTCTGCTAAATGTTTACGAATAGAGGCATTTATTATTAGGTACCCGTTCTATCAAGTTTTTGTCAATAGAAAAATTACTTCTTTACGTATATAATTCAGTTATATATAATTTCAATAAGAAAGAAAAACTCAACAAACCGTCATTTGGCTATTATAAATTTATTTCAACTGGTAATTCATAAATGAGCCCAGTTTTGTCAGCCATTTTGAAATAATAAGAAAATACACCTGAATGGAGAAAAAAGAAAACCCCTTTTCTTTCTTTTCTTTCTTTTTTCTCTTTTCTTTCTTTTTTCTCTTTTCTTTCTTTCTTTTTTCTCTCTTTTTTTCTTTCTTTTCTCTCTTTTTTTCTTTCTTTTCTCTCTTTTTTTCTTTCTTTTCTCTTTTTTCTTTCTTTTCTCTCTTAAAAAAAGTGTAGATTCTTATTTAAACATAAAAAAAACACCCATGAAATTGAATTATAATGTTGGTATATATATATATATATATATATATATATATATATATATATATACACCAACCCCCTCGGCACAAGCAGGATGTGATGCGAGGTCAATTTCTTAAGTGGAATTTAACACATTTGAATTCAGTTTTCCTTCTCCTAGACTGGTTACCTCGCCAAGGTTAAAGAGCCCAGTCTTCCTTACTATTTACCCACAGCTGGAGAGAGAATAGTTGGATACATACATTTCCAAAAAGTATTAGCGCAATTGAAATGCAAACAACCTCGTCCAGGATTTTAACTCATATATGGTCCCAAAATGTCATTGAAATTCACCATCCCCAAAACAAAATTAACCCTACTAATGCCATCTACAATAGCTTGTAGAAAAGGTTGACAAGCTAGTATCGTTTTCGCTTATCCTTTACTACTCCACTTTGGCCCTATCTTGGGCTAGACGGGCGGTTGGAGAGGCCCCCTCCGATCAATCGGTTGGTCACGTCAAGCACTAGCACCTATATGATTTTCCCAACCCTATTGCCCTTATGGCAAGCCCCAACCCCTTTTTATCATATGGGTACTAGAGGCGGTGGCTGCGGGTCTACATGTCCTGGGAATGACGTTAAACTCTATCTGATGGTGAGGTTCCAGTTTTGGAGGTTTGGGGAATGTGGAGCACCCCTTCATCACCATTGCTCCCTGGTCCACTCTGACCCGGAGTGGTAGTACCTGTTAGGATCCCATCTATGGGTTAAATAGAAAAACATGAGTTTATAAACAAAATTTTGTTATGCTTTAAGAACGAATTTATTTCACAACTTTGTCGGCATTAAATGACCCACCGAGGTTGATATGCCGTAAAACAAACCAAACCAAAACCTTTACTACTGAATCGAAATGTATTCATTTAATTCATTTCTTTTTTTTTCTTTATTTCTTTTTTTTTCTTCTTCTTAATTCTAAACCATTTTTTAGAGCTGACGATCTCAGGAGTTTTCGGAGAGTCCGTCATTTTGATCGCCCGGTGGTTTGGCGCACCCTGGTAGATAGAGGGTTAAATAATGACCCACAAGAACTTACAGTGCCCACAAAACCCGTAGCTCGCTGGGTTCACTTCGCTCATCGCTGATGGACACTCCTCCCTCCCCTGGTGCTAGATACAGCCTTAGTTCCCAGAACCCATTTTCATCACTGTTCCACTCTCTTTGTTTTTTTTTCTTTTGTTTTCTTTTTTATGGGAATCAAGGGAAAGGTTTCTCCTCTCCCCCTATTGTCACTTACGTATGTCATATTGTATTGTGACATTTGCTAAGTGCAGATATCATATCCTGCAAGAATTGTCACTTGTCAATTGTTTTTTGTTTTAGTTTTTTGTTGTTTTTTTTTTTTTTTTTTGGGGGGGGGGGGAGATTTGCCGCTCTTTTAGAACATGGCTTCAGTCAACTTTGTTCACTCTAGAGTGACATTTTTTGTCAATTAACTCAATGAAACAGACATCTATCCCCCCCCCGGACCCCCACCCCAGGAGAGTCTAATTATTACGCTTCTCTGTAATCCACTCCTTCTGACTTTGTGTGTGTGTGTGTTGGGGTATGTGACCATTGTTGAAGAATGATGTAGTCGTAGAATACCCTTCATCCTTTGCTCCCCCCCACACACACTTATTAGTAAGACCCCTCCTCTCTTTCCTCACCCCACATCATTTATATTCTTTGCTTTGGATGTATATTATATTATATGATATATATGTATGTATATGAATATATATATGTATATGTATATATAATATATATATGTGTATATGAATATATATGTATGTATATGTATATATGTATATATGTATATGATATATATATGTATATATGTATATGAATATATATATGTTTATGTATATGAATATATATATGTTATGTGTATATGAATATATATATGTTTATGTGCGTATATGAATATATATATGTTTATGTGCGTATATGAATATATGTGTTTATGTGCGTATATGATATATGTTTATGTGTGTATATGAATATATGTGTATATGTATGTATATGAATATATGTGTGTATGTGTGTATGTGTATGTATATGAATATATGTGTATGTATGTGTATGTGTGTATATGAATATATGTGTGTATGTATGTATATATGTATATGAATATGTGTATATGTATATGAATATGTGTATATGTATGTATGTGTATATGTATGTATGTGTGTATGTGTATATGTATGTATGTGTATATATATGTATATATATGTATATGAATGTATGTATGTGTATATATGTCTGTGTATATGTAAGTATATGTATATTTATATATATTATTTTTTTTATCAATAACCTCCTGTCACTGAGCCAATTGAGAGAGAAAAGGGCACAGGAGCTGTTTTTGATATCTGATGAAGATTTATTGTTAGTCAACCTCCACTGATGTGAGGGGTCATATGTTTGGGGGGGGTGCTGATATGTTAGGGTGATATGTAGACCCGTGGTGCTCAAGGGTCTGACATTTCTGTTTTATTCTAAAATACCAAAGCTTTAAAAGGTAAGCCATGTCACTTTCTGATGACAATCGCAGCAATTTATTCCCTCCCCCCGCAATTAATGTATCCCCCCCCCGCAATTAATTGGTCCCTGTAACACGATCAGTTTTAATTGCAACCTGTTTATAATATTCTATTTTAACTGAATTAAACATAGATTTAAGGCATCACTAGGTCGACCAGCAAAAACTACATCAATCAGCTCTGTGCTGATTCTGGATGCCGTGCGGAAGACCTACTAGGAGTGATAACCAACCAGTGATGACGGAGTCATATATATATATATATATATAAAAACACGGGTTTAAATAGGTTAAGTGGTGAGTTTATTGGCCGACGCTGCAGTGTTTCGATCTCACCACTTAACCCATTTAAACCTGTTTTTTCATTTTTTTTAATATACTACATACCGTCGGATTCACTTCCTATATATATATATATATATATATATATATATATATATATATATATATATATATGGGAGAATAAGTGCCTAATTGAAGTCATACCTAAATGAAAATTAATTAATTGTTAATCAATGAATTAGGCGAGCATATCTGTTCAAATGTAAAGGCGTAAACGAATCGATAAAAAGTCGATCTCTGTATGTACATTTCGGCATATTATGCCTCATCAGCAGAGTTATAGACAGGAGACTGCTCTGTGTGTGATTCGAACCCTGACTTTACTCTCATATATATATATATATATATATATATATATATTCAGCCATTAGACCGGATAGAGAATATTTAAAAGAATATTTCTCCACTCCCCACGGGGGGGGGGGAATTTGAAGCAATGTCAAAGTTTAAATTATTGGAGAATAGGAAAGAAATAACAATTAATTTCCTTTTAGTAAATATTCTTTGCAGGTCTCTAACCATTCAGTCAGAATAATATAAAACCCTTACCCCCACCCCCAGGTCTGTTTTTTGGTGGGGGAGTCTCCTTTAGGGCAGAGATCTGTTGTTGTTGTTAAAGAATATTTCTTCACCCCCCCCCCCCCCACATGGGGGGCAGATTTGACACAAGGTCAAAGTTTAAATTATTGGATAATAGGAAAAAAAAAACACTAATTTCCTTCTTTGCACATCTGAGTAATTTTCTCTAACCATTCAATCAGAATAATATAAAAAACTACCCACCCCCACACACACACCCAGTCTCTTTTTTGTGGGGGGAGAGATCTCCTTTAGGGTAGAGATCTGTTATCGTTATTGTTGTTGTTTAAGAATTTATTGTAAAGTTAATGATTAATTAAATATAAGAGTTAATTAATTTGTGAAAGTATATTGCTGTATAAAATAACCTTTTTTGCCGGGGGGGGGGGAGGGTGAAAACCCACAAGGCTTTTTTTGTGTGTGGGGTTGTTTCTGTGGCAGGGTGTTGGGGTGGGTGATTTAATGTTATCCCCTTAAAACAATTTATTTTCATTTATCCTAATTTGGTTTTCTTGCTTGGCCAATCCGTCGGAATCACAGAGGAAATGGTTTCTAATAGAAATTTAAGGAAACCTAAGAAATAATTGCATTCAATCTACTGGATTTCGTTTCTTTGTTGAATGGCATATCAACTTTTGTGGTCTATTTGATGCCAAAGCCATCCTTGTAGAATAACAGTAGTGGTACAATTTAACCCATTGTCTGGGGAGGGGGTTCATACAGTTCCTAAGTGAAATTTTAGCACATATATGATAAACTAAATATATTTTCTTTATTTGTTAAAGAATCAAGAAAATATATTTAGTATTGTAAAATAACGGGTGCAAAAAAAATAAAAACATTTATTGCAAAAATACGGACATAAAATGGGGGTTCAGCTTATTTTGTTAGGAATTTACGAGGAAATTGTTCTTCTTTACCTATATATATATATATATATATATATATATCTTATTATAATGGAGATTGTGTGTTTTTCTATCTGTAACCGAAACTATATTACTATTCAAGTCACACTTCCCTTAGTTATTGACATCACATTCTCTATGATTTTATTTTTATTTAAACCTCAATTGTTAATGAAATTATTTTACATTATTAATACTGGTAACCATGTCTACATACTGACAACATGCTATTATATTTATATATACAACAAAATAGTGGTTTACAGTGTGAACAGGAAGGCTAATTTGCATATTGATATTTAAAATGTGATTTTAATAAATATGTGCTAAGTATTATTGATTTCTAACTGTTTGGTTTTATTTTAATGAATATAAACAAAAATCTCTTCAATTAATCTTAAAAGAAATCCATTAATAAGAAAAAATAACTGTCATTTTATTCTTTACTTCCTCTTTTAACTAAATACTTAAATTAGAAAAAATAACAATGAAAGACGGGAGTGATGGAAGAGTAAGTTTCAGTTGTTCTATTTTTCGATTATACTCCCTCTGTTTCAAATCTTTTTATCTGCATTCTGATTTAGTTTCATTAGCCTTTCTAATTTAATACGATATTCTATTACATTAAGACTTAAATACTTGTGCATATATTTGCTAGTGATTGTAAAGGTTGTAGCAACTCTATACAAAAAAATACCAATGATAGTCTAAATAACTGGAAATGGAGTAGCAAATAGTAAATGCAATGAATTCATTTTGCAATTAAAGAATCTTCGTTTCAACTAATTACGCAATGTATTTGGGTTTTTTAAGGATGGGCTCACTGCGAGTCTGTCTAGTGGCGGAGAGGGGTGGGGGAGCTATGAAAAGAATCTAACCCAAAATATTTTTTTATAAATTGGACAAGACCAAAAGTGTTGGAAGGTTACGATATAATGAGTATGTATCTTTCTGTCTCACCATGAGGGTCGAGAGGGAACCCTCACTCGTTACGTGAGGGTAGGGACAAAAATTGCTCAGTTCTGTCGACACTTATGATATAATATGTAATTTCCTGTCATCTAGGCACACATAGAACACAAGTTATGTGACCTGTGAATTAATGAATTTACTTCTAATTTTGAATGTCTATACATTAATTCTCTTGGATGGTTGGTTGGTTGCTTGCTTTAATGGCATATCAAACCCTTGCGAGTTATTTAATACCAAAATCCCTGTTATATCTTATTATGGCTGACTTCTGATTTAGGTCGGAAAATTAAAACGGAAAGTTTTTTGGTGGTACCCAATGGCAGTTTATTTAGTCTATGAATTAACATTTTGCCAATTGGGTTATGGTTTTAGGGGATTAAGGTTGTTTTTAATTATATATTGCTTAAAAAAACAACAAAAAACCCAAATTACTATACATTTAATGTTGAAAAATATTTTTTAAAACTAAGTTTAATTGAAATTATACATTGCAATACTAGCACAAACAACTGTCTTAATAATAGATTCAATAATTAATTTCAATGGTTAATTAAATGTATAGTAATTTGGGTTTTTTGTTGTTTGTTTTTTTAAGCAATATGTAATTAAAAACGACCATTAATTCATAGACTGTAGTTAAACTGTCATTGGGGACCACCAAAAAACTGTCCGTTTTAATTAGTCTCCGTTTTCAGATGCAAAGGTAATTCCTAAATTTATTTATTACTAAGACAACCTGTGAACCCACTGGATTGCCATGACAACAGCCGTCCATGATGATACTAATGCTTCTACTTTGGAAGGAGTGAAAGATTTTAATTGGTATTTCATAGCCATCTTTATTAATTTGAGATTTTTTTTTAATTAATTTAAAAAATGTTTTAGCACAAATGCAGATTCTACAAAATTATTTTTCCCTTGCAAATTTGACAGGAAATTACTTTATTCTTTAGGTTAGACCATTTTAATTGCATGTAATGGCCGGTAATGAAAAATATATTTGAAGTAGATTAAGGTAATGATTGACACCGCTTCATCTGAAAATGAGATTCATAAAATTTGCAGCTTGAACTGATTCTATGATTGTGGCACATTTTTTTGTTGTTGTACCTGAAAACAATAAAAGTAATATATTCAATAATAGTTTGCTTTCTTCCTCCTCTTCCTCTTCCTCCTCTTTTTTCCCCTTTTTCTTTGTGGCTCCATTTTTTTTTCTTTTTTGCTTCTTTTTTTTCTTTTTACTTTTTTCTTTTTCTTCCTCTTTTCCCCCTCTTTTTCTTTTTCTTTCTTTTTTTTTTCTTTTTCTTTCTTTTTCTTTTCTTTTTTCTTTTTTCTTTCTTCTTTTTTTCTTTTTCTTCCTCTTTTTTCTTTTTCTTCCTTTTTTCTTTTTTCTTTTTCTTTTTCTTTTCTTTTTTCTTTTTTCTTTTTTTTCTTTTTCTTTTTTTTCTTTTTACTTTTCTTTTCTTTTTACTTTTCTTTTCTTTTTTTACTTTTTTTTCTTTTTTTCTTTTTTTCTTTTTTCTTTTTCTTTTTTCTTTTTCTTCCTCCTTTTTCTTGAGAAAGAAGAGGGACACCTGAAACAATGAAAGTAATGTATTCACAAAAGCTTTGCCTTCTTTTTCTTCTTCCTTTTCTTTTTTCTTTTTACACTTTCTTCTTATTCTTCTCGTTCATTTCTTTCTTCTTCCATTTCTTTCTTCTTCCATTTTTTCTTCTTCCTTTTCTTTTTTCTTTTTACACTTTCTTCTTATTCTTCTCGTTCATTTTTTTTCTTCTCGTTCATTTTTTTCTTCTCGTTCATTTTTTTCTTCTTCTTCCATTTCTTTCTTTCTTTTCCTCCTTCTTCCATTTCTTTCTTTCCCTCCCTTTTCATTTTCTTTTTCTTATTCGTCCCTTTTCTTATTCTTCTTGACTTTTCTCATTTTAATCTTTTTTTAAAATTTCTTTTTCCCAATCTTCACATTCCCATATTATTCCCCAATACACTCCTTATTTTTATCCCATTCACACGAGCCACACATTCTATCACAATGAATGATTGGCCTTTATGATCCGTTGTATTGGCAATTTAAAATCTTTGAGAAGATTTTTCTACATTTAATGGGAAATACCACCAAATTTTCTCACTCACTCAATTCTTCAGCAGGATTTTACAAAAGAAAAGAAAGAAAAAGTTGCACATGTAAAATAGGAAATGTCTTAGCTTTTTTTATTGCTCTATCCTAACACACTCTTCATTGTTCAAAGACGCACTTAAAACAACTGCAAATATATATATATACTTACGAGATATATATATTTACCAACCCCTCTACACGAGCAGGATGTGACACAAGGTCAATTTCTTAAGCTGAGTTCAGCAGCAATTCAGTTTTCCTTCTCCTAGACGGTTACCTAACCAAGGTTAAGGAGCCCAGTCTGACCGACTATTTATCCATAGCTGGGGGAGTAGGATTCATACCTATTAGCGCTAATGTGGAGAAAATTGAAAGAAAAAATAAATAACTTGAAAACAATAAGGATTCTATTATGTTTAACCAAATTTGTTTGAATATATATATATATATATATATATATATATATATAAAATAGAAAAACACCAAGTATTCCAAAAACATTAATTTATTCTTGATGGAGTTGATATAACGTTTTGTTTTTTTAGCAAATCTTATTCAGGACTTCAGATAGAATTGTTTGCAACCCCCCCCCCCCCCAAAAAAAAAAAAAAAAAAAAAAACGGAATATTATAATATCGACTCCACCATCAAAAATAAATTCATCTTTTCTTTCTCTTTCGCTCTTTCTTTCTTTTTCTTTCTTTCTTTCTTTCTTTCTTCTTTCTTTTCTTTCTTTCTTCTTTTTTTCTTTTTCTTTTTCTTTTTCTTTTTTCTTTTTCTTTCTTTCTCTTCCCCTTTCTTTCTTTCTCTTCCCCTTTCTTTCTTTCTCTTCTTTCTTTCTTTTCTTCCCTTTCTTCTCTTCCCCTTTCTTTCTTCTTTCTTCTTTCTTTCTTCTCTTTCTTTCTTTCTTTTCTTTCTTTCTCTTTCTTTCTTTCTCTTTCTTCCTCTTTCTTTCTTTCTTCTCTTCCTCTTTCTTTCTTTCTTCTTCCTCTTTCTTTCTTTCTTTCTTCTTCCTCTTCCTCTTTCTTTCTTTTCTTTCCTCTTTCTTCTCTTTCTTCTTCTCTTTCTTCCTCTTCTTCCTCTTCCTCTTTCTTCCTCTTCCTCTTTCTTCCTCTTCTTTCTCTTCTTCCTCTTCTTCCTCTTCTCTTTCTTCCTCTTCCTCTTTCTTCCTCTTCTCTTTCTTCCTCTTCCTCTTTCTCTTCCTCTTCCTCTTTCTTCCTCTTTTCTTTCTTCCTCTTTTTCTTTCTTTCTTTTTCTTTTTCTCTTCCTCTTTTTCTTTTCTTTCTTCCTCTTCTCTTTTTCTTTTCTTTCTTCCTATTGTTCACGAGAAATTAACATTAAAATATTTTTATTTATTTTTTACACAATATAATAAACTATCATATTACAATAATGTTTCTCCTAATTGACTTTAATAAACTATTAAATAAAAAAAAAAAAAGACTAAGTAGAAAATGAAAACACTAGTAACTTGTATTGTATAATATTAATGACTGACCTATTATTTATGCCGCACCCTGTATATAAAAACAGTAGTAAAGTTGGCAGAGTAACCTATTGTTGGTATCAGCCAAACAGCAAGGGAGTCTATCCCCTTTTCACTAGCACTAAACCAGGGAAATTCTTTTTGCTGAGGTGGCACACCTCACAGATAAGATTGCCCAAACTCTTCTTGCAGTTAAGCAGTGACAAGCCTGTTCAATTCTTAGATGGGTGACCATTTAAGCAATAGCAGGTACTGTAAGAAACTGAATGTCCAAATGACTTGATTCGGCAATAAATGGCCCGGAAAGGGTTAATATACTGTAAAATAACAGACAGACCAACCAAGCACCGCTACTCATGTGCTGAGTTGGCAAGGGCCAGGATAGAAACCGGAACCCTGGGATTCCTTAGTAAACACCCCACCGACTGAGCTAAACTGATTGTAATACTCTTTTTTAATTTTTGTTTTATTTGTAAAATATAAACACTGTGAATAAATAATACCAATACGAGCAGAGGGTCCGGTGGCTTCGGCCCTGGACCGCATAAGTTAACATCGTTGATCCCAGGGGGCCATCGACTTCAAGGGGCAGGGCTTATTGCCCGGTGCCCTGCCACCCCCCTCCCACGGGGAATGCCGACGAGATCTACACATTTTTTTTCACCCGCCTCCCATGAGTTTCGGTTTGTGGGTGGTCCCACATTAATAGGGCCTTGTGCCTAACCCGTACAACGTGGGGTACGTGGTAATTATAAATATAACTAATGCCAATACAAATGTGCTGGTCGAGAAAACTTGTGTCTGATCATTATTCCCGACCCCCCCCCCCAACTTCTACCCAACCAGATTTGGAGACTAAATCCTTTCAGTTATAATTACTTGTATTATACTCACTAATATTATTATTAGTGTCAATTACCAGTTATCAGTTACTCTTTCAAGCTACTTGTGTGGTGGTTGTCTTTGTTGTTGGTAATTTAGCTGAAGGTACCAGTTGATATTTAAGTTACTGTGCATTACTTTTGGGTATTTTGATCTTTTGTCGTCCAGGTCTCCTGCCCTTATTTTACACTATGTTTTAGCATGATGGCGTCAGGCAAATTTCTGGCCCGAATCATGTTTTTGTTGGGGTTTTTTTTTATCAGCAAATTAATGTAGGTATTTTAACCCACCCCTCTGATTTTTTATCGCCAAATCAATGTAAATATTTTACAAAGCAAAATCCACAGGATGACTAGGTCTCTTCTTCTTGAAGGTTTGGTCTCCTAACTGGGATTAGGTGATCTGTCTGTATCTCAAAGTCTCATTATTAGTATTATTATTAGTAATATTAGTAGTAGTATCAATTAGCAGTTATCAGAAACTACTAGTGCAGTTGTTATTGCAGTATTATTGATATAATTAATATTATTATTATTATTAGTAGTAGTAGTAGTAGTAGTATAATTGATATTGTTATTAGTAGTAGTAGTAGTATAATTGATATTGTTATTAGTAGTAGTAGTAGTAGTATAATTGATATTGTTATTAGTAGTAGTAGTAGTATAATTGATATTGTTATTAGTAGTAGTATAATTGATATTGTTATTAGTAGTAGTATAATTGATATTGTTATTAGTAGTAGTAGTAGTATAATTGATATTGTTATTAGTAGTAGTAGTAGTATAATTGATATTGTTAGTAGTAGTAGTAGTCATCGTAGTATCAATTAAGTTATCAGAAACTACTTGTGTGGTTGTTAATTTAATTACTAGTTTATATTAGTCAGTGTGCAATAATTTCTATACTGAATGAGTTTTTTTTTGTTTTTTTTTTTAGTTTTTTTTAGTTTTTTTTTTTTTATGCTACTCTAAACATTAAGATTTGACCGTTTTTTTTTTGTTTTTTTAGAGAAAAAAAAAAAAGGAGAAAAAAAATTGTAATTAGAGCCAATTTCTAAATTTATAAATGACAACAAATTGAAATTAGTTTCAACACTTCTTTTTCTAGAAATGACAAATTTTTACGCACATCTGACTTGCTGATCATTCATGGAAACGATTTTAGCACCACTATCACTAATGGAATAGTAATGGTTAACGAGGCAATGTTACAGAACCACTCACTAAGTAGAATTGTGATCCTATGTGTTATATTGTTGTCCGATAGTAATGAATAAATGCAGAAGACAATATTAGAAGTCAACTGTATTTTTATTAGTTTGGTGGTTGGTTTTCAAGGCTATCACAATGCAAGTGTAAAGAAAAATGAGGTAACTATGATGTTGTTCGTTTACCATACTGTGTGGCTGATACACTACTTAAACACTGATACTGGCCGTAGTTATACTAGCACTCATTGAGGAGGGATTTACAATACTCAGGACTCTTTACCAGAAGAACCAAAGGATTCTTTATCAGAGGATTACCAAGGATCCAATTCCACTGGAAAAGCGCTCTTGCTTAAAGCCTGGCCCATAAGATTGTAACAACTTTTGATTAATTTTCTTAATATTTCAGGATAAAGATCCCTTTGTCAGAAGATTTCTGAAAGCTAAGTTCTGGAGCTGTTACCTTGTGGCTAGGATCTGTCCATTGTGGATAAATAGTAGGGCAGATTGGGCTCTTTAACCTCATCATCATCATCATCATCAAGGTAAATCAACAGCATGGATTCTCATGTCTTTCTCTCTCTTTAGTCTCAGTCCTTACATTTCAAAGTATTGAGAGAGAGAGGGTCAAGCTAATCTTTGCTGTTGGCAAGCCATCATGATGATGATGATGATGTGTTAGCAATAGAAATCTTGAACCCACACAATGAGACAAACTTTGCTCAAACCTTTCTTAAATACATCCTTTTTTCCTGATCTTGTTATGATTTGAGTTGCTATTTTGTCAATACTCCATGCAATAAAGAGATGTAGTATCAGATTTAATCCTTGTCTGTTCTAGAGGAAATCCTTCAGCTAACTAGTCTAGAGTGATTTATCACCAAGCTTTAAATACATGTTCTCTCGTTTTCTCATTGGTTAATTCAGTCACTGCCACTTGGAATAGTCTATAAATATAAGTAGTGATTTTTCACACAACTTAAAACCAGTGATATTCCAACAGAGGTATATTGTTTTTATTTGTTTTAAGTTTAATAATTAAAAAAAGAAGAGCAATTGTATTTTATTTTTGGAATATTTTATTTTATTTTGGAAATTTTATTTTTTATTTTATTTTATTTTGGATATTTTATTTTTATTTCTATTTTTGTTATGGATTTTTAATTTTTATTTTCTTGGGAACATTTTATTTTTATTTATCTATTTATTTATTTTATTTTATTTTATTTTTTTTATTTTGGACATTTTATTTTTATTTATTTTTTCATATTTTTAAATTTTTTTAGTTATTTTATTTTTATTTTTTATTTTGGATATTCCTTTTTTTTTTTTTTTTTTTTTTTTTTTTAATTTTTACTTTGGATAATTAATTTTTATTTTTTTTATTTTAGATGTTTAAAAAAAAAAATTTTATATTTTATTTCTGAAATTTTATTTATTTATTTCCTTATTTTTTTTTTCTTTACTTTTTTCCATATTCTATTTTTATTTATTTATTTATTTTTTATTTTATTTTATTTTTTCGAATATTTTATTTTGGATATTTTATTTCATTTTATTTTATATAGAATATCATCTCTTTAATTTATTTTATCTTATTTTTCTTTTGGGATATTAATTTTTCATTTACCTGATGATGAAACTGTAAAGTTCCTTAAATATTTCATTACATGAATTATGTCAGCATTTGATATTAATTGAGGAGGCACTTTACAATATGAAAGTGGAATGATAATAAATAAGTCACACTATGTGACACATCATCATTTTTATTAACATCTGTTCTCTAATATGTCCCCCCCCTTCTTCTCTATAGTAGCTAATGCCTGTGCCACCAAGTCACATTTTTCTGGGGGTGGGGGGGGGGGCTCCTTGTGGTGTAGTGGCTAATGTGCTACACTGGTGCTAATGTAGTGAGCAAGTTCAAACTCTAATCATACTATTTACATTCACTATATATATATATTCATAAAACCGCTAGGAGAATAAGCTAATAAGTAAAAAGTGCTCAATACCTAAGTAGAGCAAATAATAAAGATAAATCTAATGAGTCAGACGAACCTACTATTAGTTTCGCTTAATGCTCTTCAGGGCTAAGATCTGACTCTTAGCCCTGAAGAGAATTAAGCGAAACTAATAGTAGGTTTGTCTGACTCATTAGATTTATCTTTATATAGATAGATAGATACAAATCTGATGGTGAAGTTTTAGTTCTGGAGGTCTGGGGAGTGTGAAGTACCCCTTGATCACCATTACTCCCAGGTTTACTCTGTCCCAAAGTGGTAGTACCTATTAGGGACCCATCTATTGGTTAAATATTCAATTGATGGGTTTCATTGATTTTATTCCCATGAGGTGCAAGGGAGGTAAATCAGTCTACTAAAGTTAAATAATAAAATTAATTTCTTGTTTTTTATCACTAAATTGCTCACATATATATCACACACACACACACATATATATATATATATATATATATATATATGTGAGCAATTTAGTGATAAAAAACAAGAAATTAATTTATATATATATATATGTAAACAACTTTTAGCTATTTTCAGCCGACAGTATATTTGGGAGAATATGTGCTTTTTAATTTTAGTCAGACCTAATTTTTGAAAGTTAATTCATTATGTTTAAATCCCGCCTAATTAAAGATAAATGAATTAACTTTCAAAAATTAGGTCTGACTAAAATTAAAAAGCACATATTCTCCCAAATATATATATATGGATATTGGATACAGTTAAGAGATACTTTTTTCGCCGACCGATTTTTTTTTGTGGCGGAAGTTAAACTGCAAAATAAAAAAATTTGTTTCCTTTTTTTTTTTTTTTTTGCAACATCAAGGATTACATTTGGAATTCATATCACAGGACTACAAAACTCTTAAAAAAATTTTAAAATATATAAATAAAAATCTGTTTTCAAATGCCTTTAAAGTAATAAAAAAGTTTCATCATTCGCATCTGATGAGTCGGGAGATTTAGACTATTTGTCTAAGCTCCCTGAAATAGACTATAACGCTAAATCTCTAAGTCTTTTGTTATTTCTTTACTCATATATTTGCTCTGTGACTCTAACATTAAGAGCACACATTGAGCTCTCAAACTGCGACTTGGTTTTGTTTAAATAAAACTCTTGTGTCGTAAGGAAGATTTCTTCTCTGGACTTTTGGATTATATATTGTTTTTTCAGGCATGTGTTATTGAATAACACGGAGTACTTTCTTCATTATTATTTATTATTATAACATAGATAAAGACCTAAAAAACGAACTAAAACCAACTCATATACCCCATGATGACGACTGAAGAAGCAGTCGAAAGCGCTCGGGCTAACAGTATGGGAAATATCCTATTTCAATTGGATCCAAACACCAGAAAGATCGCCAGACGACTGGAAAAGACACAGATCCAAATAATGAAGAAAAAGTACTCCATGTTATTCAATAACACATGCCTGATAAATAACTTGCTGCCAAAATACACAACATTTTGTTATATCCTCTTAGTCATAGAAATAGTTATGATTTGTCTTTAATATAAAATAACTAATTATTTTTTTGTGCCTTGTTACCATGGTTACACGCGTTTATTTAAATTGAATTCCCCACCTCTTAAATAAGATTGTTGTATTCTCTTTTCTAAAAAAATATTTATATTACATGTATGTGTATATATATATATATATATATATATATACACACACACACACACACGTGTAAAATGGTGCTGTAAAGTGGGTAGGTGTGGCACTCTGATTCAGCTACAACAAAACAATATCCCTGGTCTAGTATAAGGGAAAAGGGGATAGACTCTCTCACTGTCGAGCTGATACCAACCATAGGCACTCCGCCTAATGTACTTATATATATATTCTTGTAAAAGAAATTGTTTTTAGAAAAGTTTATAAAAGTTTTCTGAGTGTTTGACAAGCCACAAAAATTCAGGCAAAAAAAATGTATTAGAAGTGGCACGTCCATTTGTTCAGTATAAACCATCCTCTGGTTGAATTTGTTTTAATTTTTTTTATATATATACATCAGGAACTTTGAAAGTTGTGTGCATATGTGTGTGTATGTATATATGTATGTATATGTGCCTGTGTATATATATATATATATATATATGAGAAGTAAACAAACAATGTCTTTTGATATGGTTTTTTTAGCTGACAATTTTTGGGAGAATATGTGCTTAATTGAATTTGTACCTAATTTTGAAAATTAATTAATTAATGAATTAGGCGGCCATACCTATTCAAATGTAAGGCTAAACAAATAAAAAAAAAATCAATCTAGGCCGAAATGTACATACAGAGATTGATTTTTCTCGATTTGTTTAGCCCTACATTTAAATAGGTATGCCCGCCGAATTCATTAATTATTAATTAATTTTCAAAATTAGGTACGACTTCAATTAAGCACATATTCTCCCAAATATATATATATATATATATATATATATATAATCCAAAAGTCCAGAGAAGAAATCTTCCTTACGACACAAGAGTTTTATTTTAAAAACCTGTCACAGTTTGAGAGCTCAATATAATGCTATAATGCTAATCCTTTAAGTCTTTTGTTATTTCTTTACTTATATATATATATATAATATATATATATATATATACTTAGACAGGCATAAAATTGTGAAGAATAAATAGATTTATTCATAAAATGTCTTAGTTAGCATTTCTTGGAAACTGTTTTTAGCTATCCGTGTCAGAGATTGATTTTTCTCGATTTGTTTAGCCCTACATTTAAACAGGTATGCCCGCCTAATTCATTAATTATTAATTAATTAATTTTCAAAATTAGGTACGACTTCAGTTAAGCACATATTCTCCCCAAATATATATATATATATATATATATATATATATATATACTTAGACAGGCATAAAATCATGAAGAATAAATAGATTTATTCATAAAATGTCTTAGTTAGCATTTCTTGAAAACTGTCTTTAGCTGTCGGTGTCAGACACAGTTGACTGGGCAAAAATAACATTTTCTATTGAATAACACGTTTCATAGTGATATTCATTTTAATAACAAATGAAATAATTATGCTGAAAAGATTTGTCCATTGTTTTTTGAATGGTTCACGTTTTAATCTAAAATTGTTCGGTCGGCAAACAGGTTGATCCGAAACGCATTGTCTATTCAAATGTAACAAAAAAACATTTTCCGTTCACACACCTCCTAAGGTAATTTAAAAATGTTTCTTAGTATCTTTTCTTTTTATTGTTAAACATGTCCCCAGTCACCTTTTTACACACCAAACACTCCACCCACCCCCACTACTTAGAAACTTATTGTTTTAATTGCTTCTGTGTGTGAATATATACAGGGTGTCCGTATAGTCTGTTTACCTCGTTCTCCAGATATCACTCCCTGGGATTCCCAACCCTATTGCCCTTATGGCAAGCCCCAACCCCTTTTGGCAAGCCCCAACCCCTTTTTATCATATGGGTGCTAGAAGGCGGTGGCTGCGGGTCTACATGTCCTGGGAATGATGTTAAACTCTATCTGATGGTGAGGTTCCAGTTTTGGAGGTTTGGGGAATGTGGAGCACCCCTTCATCACCATTGCTCCCTGGTCCACTCTGACCCTGAATGGTAGTACCTGTTAGGGTTCCATCTATGGGTTAAATAGAAAAATGTATTTATAAAAAAATTGTATTATCCATTAAGAATTGATTTATTTCAAAACTTTATCGGCATTAAATAACCCACTGAGGTTGATATGCCGTAAAACAAAACAAACCAAAACTCCCTTGGACTTCTTTCTGTGGGGTTATGTTAAAGATATTGTGTATCGAAAAAAGATGCGGGACATCACTGACCTAAAGCAAAAGATCATTAATTCCACTGTGATCATTGATGAGGATATGCTACAGCGAACATGGCGAGAAATCGAGGACCATCTTAATGTGGTTTGTGGAAATAATGGTACCCATGTAGAGGTGTATTAAATGAGGCAAATAAGCTTCAATAAGTACTCTTTATTTTGTAATAATTTTGGACCATATAACCTTTAGGCACCCCTTTGGCATTTGGTATACCTATGATTTGGAGATAGCAAAAATATCATTGCACAGACTGTTACTGATATGCAGGTGTCTATAAAGTCTCTTTACCTCGTTCTTCAGATATATCACTCTGCTGGACTTCTTTCTGTGGGGTTATTTTAAAGATATTGTGTATCAAACAAAGATGCGGGACATCACTGACCTAAAAGTAAAAGATCAATAATTCCAAATTGATCATTGATGAGGCTATGCTACAGCAAACATGGCAAGAAATTGAGTACCATCTTAATGTGGTTTGTTCAACTTATATTGCCCATCTAGAGGTGTATTAAATGAGGCCAATAAATTTCAATAAGTACTCTTCATTTTGTAATAATTTTCACATATTTGTCTGTTTGTTTGCATATGTAATATTTTTTAAAAAGTTGTAAAGAGACTTTATGGACACCCTGTGTGTGTGTGTGTGTGTGTGTGTGTGCGCATATCTATACCTACCTAGGTATACTTACCTTGCCTTCGGGGGTCCAGTGAGCTTCGGCCACTGGATCAGGTATAGTAAATTAATAGCGTCGATCCCAGGGGGCTAATCCCCCCAGGCAATACCTGCCCCCTTGATTTAAAGGGTCAGAGCTAGGTTTATTTCCCAGCACCTGAGGCACCCCCCCCCCTTGAAGGGGAATGCCGACGGGATCAACACAATTTTTATGTGCCCACGTTAAAACAAGACCTTGTGTCCAGCGCTCTGGGTATCATAGGGGGCATCTAGGGTATCATAGGGGGCATTTATATTCAAACAGATGTTGAAGCTGGGCTGGTCATTAGGATGGTGTGGTCATGGCCATACTTTGACTCCCAAGCAGCATGGGCTGCCATAAGCAAAAAGGGTTAAGGGTTTGGTCTGCATGATGCACAATATTCAGTCCCACCTGAAAGACAAAAAGAAAGAAGGCTGAGGGTCTTAGTGTCCTGGGTATGATGCTAAATTGCATCTAGTGGTGAGGTTTCAATTCCAAATGCCCTCCTTGCAGCTGAGTGACCAAAGTTAGGGATGCGTATTATACACGAGTGAGTGTTATACACAAATTATTATGGTAATTGTTACTTTTGCATATAAATTTTAACCAGTGCCAAAACAATTGGTACTTATGGGAATCAAGAATAATCCACTAATGCATTTGGATGATTCCATTCCTTGAGTCCTGATTGGCTGCTATGATGTTATGAGGCTTTATAAATAACCTGGCATTTTGCAGTAGTATTGTAGCAAGATAGATTCGTATTCAGTTATGATTACTTGTTACCTTGTCTTACAAATTCGACGGTAATTGGATCTAGTATGATTATTCTACACGGATGTAATACCCGTTTTCAAATAATTTGAAAGTCATTTTTGCATTTGTAAAAATTACTGCTGCATCACCCACCCATTCCTTGACCAAGCAAAATATTCTTCTACATCTCCTCCCTGCAGCTGAGTTGGCTATGGGGAGGGCATGTGGATGAGTGTAATGGATGAGGGATGAAATTCAACTAGAATTATCAT
This sequence comes from Doryteuthis pealeii, assembly GCA_023376005.1. Classification (NCBI taxonomy): domain Eukaryota; kingdom Metazoa; phylum Mollusca; class Cephalopoda; order Myopsida; family Loliginidae; genus Doryteuthis; species Doryteuthis pealeii. The sequence goes on along the minus strand of CM042165.1, from coordinate 46,801,904 downwards.
GTAGAATAAAAGTTAAACAAAAAAATGACACACACAATGATGCTGATTGCTTTTTGATTTAGTGTGTCCTGGACACACATATTTGCTTTGAATGAGTCCCCGGGAAAATTTATGGGTCCCAACTAAAGTTTCTTAATAGATTGTAGGGTTTTTATTTATGATCTGGGGAAACAACTAAAGCCATCTAACCCCTACCTTGTAACCTATCCTGTGTAATTCATTTCTAAGAAACTATTGAAATGTATTTACAGTTAGCTTGAAATGGCGAAATTGAAGAAAAAAGAAAAACACTGGGATGCATGGATATGATTTTACTGAGTCCTTTTAGATTTTTGTGCGTCAGTGGCTCGGGATGTGCACCTATCAGCATCTCTGCACCTGTAATATAAAGCCAGTGAAATTATACCGGTAATATCTGTTGAAATGATTTTGTTTACCTTACACACCTTTGACAAATTTTATCTTTTGACACTAGATCAAAACGGCTAATTCTTTTTTTTCTTTTTTTTTCTTTTTTCTTTTTCTTTTTCTTTTCTTTTTCAACCAATTTTCTATACTTTTCTTTTTCTTCTCTTTCTTTCTTTTTTTTTTTTCATTTTGCATTTTCACATTTATTTGTATATGAATACCTTTTTCTTTCTTTTTTTTCTTTACTTTATTCATTTCTTTCTACCTCAGTAAACAAATTCTTGTTTACACCTATAAAAATGATTAAAAGATTTTTGACGACATGCTGAGTCGTATGAAAAGGCAATCGTTTAGCTTTTAGCTGGGAAAGAGGCAAGAATAAATTTCTCACGATATCATCTGTGACAAGACAAATTTCATTTTGTTTTAGAAATTTAAATTTGGATCTATTTATCAAAAAAAAAAATAATAATAATAATTTGTTTATTTCTCGCATTTTTGTGATCCAATGACTTTGCTTTCATGTCGTAAACAAACAAAGAAGATCTTTGTATCCTTGTAGATTGTAATCGGATGGATCGTAAAAAAAATACAATCAATTCACCACACTTTAATTTAAAAATACAAATGATATTTATAAAATTAACATCTTGATATTTACCTACCCTCCCAGGCCATTTTAATGTGGGGGATGCTCATGGGTTTGACATTTCTTTAACATTTCCCTCTTTTAACCCTTTATCTACCTTTTTGGAGGTTTGTGGTGTATTGGTTAGTCGGAGGAAATGGACTATTTAAAGGCATTGATAAATTGTCCTAAAATTACTCGTTGGAAGGACTGATTAAAAGAATGACCAATAGGATCGATTCCAGAAGAATATTTTTTAACATGTACACCACTCTATGAATACTCCACTTTGGCCCTTACTTAGGCTAGACAGGCAGTAGGAGATGACCCCTCCGATTGATCGGCTGGTCATGTCAAGCCCTAGCACCTATATGATTGTCCCAAATCTATTGCCCTTATGGCAAGCCCCAACCCTTTTTATCATATATGAGCTAGAAGGCGGTGGCTGAGGATCTTAGTGTCCTGGGTATGATGCTAAACAGCATCTAGTGGTGAGGTTTCAATTCCAAATGCCCTTTTTCAAATTCGAGTTCAAATCCTTGACAAAAGCTACAGTTCACATAGCGCTAATACACTTGGGAAAGGTACACATCCAACTATTCTCCCTTCATTTATGGGTAAATAGTAGGACAGACTGAGCTAACAGGTTTGAATTCAGAGTTAAACTCCGCTTGGGATGGTCAATACTAGAATAGGCTCAGTCCTAATTAGTGATCTATTTTCACTAACTACTCTACCAGAGCACCCCAAACCAGCCGACAATCAAAATGTCAGACTGCCCGAAAACACCTAAGATGTCAACCCTTGGGTTATTTTAGGCTAAAGACATTTTTGTTTTATTCATTCTTATTAGGTATTCAATTTTTTTCTTTCAAACTCCATTCTTTTTAAAATTCATTTTTTTAATTTATTTTTTTGGGGTGGTTTGGGGTGCTCTGAGTTAAATGGTTGTGAGTGGTAACCCGTAATGTGTGAGGGAACAATCTTGTTGGCTGAGTGGTCCATGACACCGTTACTAAGTGGTAACATAAGCTGCAATACTTACTTGGGCTAGACGATCTGATCAATCAGCTGGTCATATCAATCCCTAGCACCTATATGATTGCTCCAACCCTATTGCCCTTATGGCAACCCCCAACCCTTTTTATCATATATGTGCTAAAAGGCAGTGGCTGAGTGTCTTCGTGTCCTAGGAATGACATTAAACTCTATCTGATGGTGAGGTTCCAGTTTTGGAAGTCTGGGGAATGTGGAGCATCTCTTCATCACCATTGCTCCCAGGTTCATTCTGACCCGGAGTGGTAGTACCTGTTAGGGTCCCATCTGTGGTTTAAATAGAAAAAAAATTGTTTATAAAAAAAAAACTTTCTACCAAACTATCACTTGTTATTATAACAAACTTGAACTTTACCCTATAAACTTATCCCTTAAACTGATTTCCAATCCACTTAGCAACAAACAACTGCAAACAACCTACTTTCAAAATCAATAAAAATCCTTGAAAAAAAGACATAATAAATTTGACCATCCCTCACAACCTACAGTTTGGCATAAAATAACCCTGGATGGGTTGACATGCCGTTAACATCAATCAATCAACAAATTTAGCATTAGATAGCCCACAAGACTGATATGTCATTAAATAAAACCAAAATAGGACCTAAATACTTAGTTCCCATCTATCTATACATATATAAAGAGCAGTTGGTGTATGTATGTATGTCTGGAGGAAACTACAAAAATACAACAATTAATGACAAAGTAAATATATATATATATATTTACATTCACTATCACCAGAGCTTGCTTTTTGTGTAAAAATAATGAAGATATTATTCATATTTGTGAAGATATTTAAAAGTTAGAATTTGAATAGTAAGAGAAAGTAAAGTCATTGGTGATTATGGTAGGTCGATTTTTCACTTTTTTTAAAATATCAAATTTCATGGGAAACCAGAAGTTGTGTATTGGTCTATTAAGTACGGATATCGAAAGTTGGATTGTGCAATTTTTGAGACAATGGCAACAAAGATTGTAGACCAAAAAAAATGCACTGAAAAATCCTTGTTTTTGCAACAGTTTGGCCAAAAATTGATCAGAATGGTGGTGTCCATGGTTAAAACATAAACAAATCAATTATGCAAGACTAAAACAATTAATTGATCTGTGAAACTAACTTTTTAATTTTTCTATTTTATTTTAAATCCCCTCTCTACCCAGGCAATACCGGGTATCTGCTTTTTGTGTTTTATAATTTGGTCATTATGAAATGCTTGTAAATATTGTGTCCATGGTTAAAACATAAACAAATCAATTACAGAAGACCAAAACAATTAATTGATCTGTGAAACTAACTTTTTTTTTTTTTACAATCCCCTCTCTACCCAGGCAATGGTGGGTAACCGCTTTTCGTGTTTTATAATTTGGTCATTATGAAATGCTTGTAAATATTGTGTCCATGGTTAAAACATAAACAAATCAATTACAGAAGACCAAAACAATTAATTGATCTGTGAAACTAACTTTTTAATTTTTCTATTTTATTTTAAATCCCCTCTCTACCCAGGCAATGCCGGGTATCTGCTTTTTGTGTTTTATAATTTGGTCATTATGAAATGCTTGTAAATATAGTGTCCATGGTTAAAACATAAACAAATCAATTATGGAAGACCAAAACAATCAATTGATCTGTGAAACTAACTTTTTAAAAACTTTTTTAATCCCCAGTCAATGCCGGGTACCTGGTTTTCGTGTTTTATAATTTGGTCGTTATGAAATTCTTGTAAATATTAACTTTTGTTTTTTTTTGTTTTCCTTTGTTGTTCATGATTATTCAAATATTTCTAGATCAAATCCATTGTGACTTTTTGTTCATGAAAGATTACACTTTGTTATGTCTGTCATTTGTAAAAGAAAGAAAAAGAATTAATATTTGTCTTGATGGTATAACTCTTATCAAATAATCTAATATGATACGTACAAAAAAGAAAAGAAAAAAAGGCTTGTCAAATATTATTGATTCGTATTTCTTTGTAAAGAGATTGTCTTGTATAACTAGTGTTTCCTGTACAAAAAAAAGGCTACCGTGTGGGACACAAAGGTCAGAAGTAACAAAATGGTGGGCGTGGGTAGAATAGGGGAGGGCTGACTGAGAGGAAACAAAAAAAAAAAGAAATGATTAATGTACAAAACCTAAGGGGGCAGGTTAGCTCAGTCGGTAGAGCGTTCGGCTATAAAATCACAAGGTTCTTAGTTCGATACCGGCCCTCGCCAACTCAGCATATGAGTAGCACAGGGATCTGTACAGTAAAGTAAGGAGCTGATGGTAGATGTGGCGCTCTACCTCAGATGTGAAAATAATATCCTTGGTCTAGCGCTATTGAAAAGGGGATAGACTCCCTCACTGATTGGCTGATACTGACTTCAGGCCGCCCCGACGACTATACTTTAAAGGGCCGGTTAGCTCAGTCGGTAGAGCGTTTGGCTATAAAACCACAAGGTTCCTAGTTCGATACCGGCCCTTGCCAAATCAGTGTATGAGTAGCACAGGGATCTGTACAGTAAAGTAAGGAGCTGATGGTAGATGTGGCGCTCCACCTCAGATGCGAAAATAATCTCCTTGGTCTAGCGCTAGTGAAAAGGGGATAGACTCCCTCGTTGATTGGCTGATACCGACTTTACCTTTACTTTATTTACTTATAATAAAACTATTGTCAGTTTGATCAAAGAATACTAATGCTACCATGTAACCTAGTGCTATCTGCTTCATATGGCCAATTGGTTTAAAAAAAAAAAAATCCTGTTGTGGTAGACTCGTCCACCCTTAATATTACGTGGAAGTTACCATGTCCAGAGTATGAAAAAAATATATATATATTTTTTTTATATATGTTCATCATTATTACATATTAATACTGGTTGGGTATTTGAAAATATAATGAATTGTTTTTATGAAGACTTATCTGACCTAGAGTTTGCCATATTAAAAAAAAAAAAATGTATAAGTCTAACAGGCTTTTCTTGAAGAAAAGTAGCTAATATGCTGCTTGGAAACCAATGGTAACAATTGCACCTTAAATGTATTGTACACTATAATGAATACATTTATATTTTTTTATATATGTTCATTATGGCCAAATATTACTACTGGCTGGATATTTGAAAATATCATAATGATTTTTATAAATCCCTAGGATATGCCCTATTTAAAAAATTAAAAAAATCTTTATATATTTTTCAATGTCTTTTTCATTTGTTTTCAGGTTTTCGAGGCACAAGATGTGAAGTGAATATTAACGATTGTGACGGCCATAAATGTGCCAATGGTTCCACGTGTAAAGATGGCATCAACAATTACACCTGTGTTTGTCCCCCAACTTATACAGGTAAATTACTTTTATATATTTTCATTAAGCAATGAACTATTATTAATATCCGTGTATTAGAAATGAGTATTACATAAATTGACAATTGATTGTAGAAAAAAAAAAAGACAAGAAAATTCTGCAAATAAATTCAATGAGTTTTTTTTAATTAAAGAATTAGTTCATATCGAGGAATATACCTGGAAGATGCACCTGACCATCTAAGGATCATCGGTGGTGTTTAGAATACACCGACTTCACCTCTGCAGAGGGGTAACACCACCCTCTAATGAGGCCAACTGTTGGCCTGTGAGGCTTAAGGATAGAACCTTAGTGGCTGAGCAGTCGATGACATGCAACACTTGACCCTTAATTGGGCTAGACAGGCAGTTAGTGGCCCACTCCGATCAATCAGCTGGTCACGTCAAGCTCTAGCACCTATATGATTGTCCCAACCTTATTGCTCTTATGATAAGCCCCAACCCTTTTTATCATATATGTGCTAGATGGTGGTGACTGGGTCTTAGTGTCCTGGGTATGACGTTAAACTCTATCTGATGGTGAAGTTCCAATTCTGGAGCTCTGGGGAATATGGAGTACCCCTTTATCATCATTACGCCCAGGTCCACTCAGACCTGGAGTGGTAGTACGTACATCCATGGGTTAAATAGAAAAAAATGAGATTAAAAAATATTTTTAAAAATTGAGTACCCATCAAGAATGAATAGAATAAAATGTCTTTGGCATAAAATGACCCAACAAGGGTTGACATGCCATAAAATCCAAACAACCAACTAAGGATCATAAGTGTTTCGGGTCTTACAATACTTTCTTTCTTTTCCTTCTCCCTTGTCCAACTCTTTCTCTCTTTTCCTTCTCCCTTGTCCAACACTTTCTTTCTCTCTTTTCCTTCTCCCTTTCTCCTTTCTCCTTGTCCAACACTTTCTCTCTTTTCCTTCTCCCTTGTCCAACACTTTCTTTCTCTCTTTCCTTCTCCCTTGTCCAACACTTTCTTTCTCTCTTTTCCTTCCCTTGTCCAACACTTTCTTTCTCTCTTTTCCTTCTCCCTTGTCCACACTTTCTTTCTCTCTTTTCCTTCCCTTGTCCAACACTTTCTTTTCTCTTTTCCTTCTCCCTTGTCCACACTCTTTCTCTCTTTTCCTCTCCCTTGTCCAACACTTTCTTTCTCTCTTTTCCTCTCCCTTGTCCAACACTTTCTTTCTCTCTTTTCCTTCTCCCTTGTCCACACTTTCTTTCTCTCTTTCCTTCTCCCTTGTCCAACACTTTCTCTCTTTTCCTTCTCCTTGTCCAACACTTTCTTTCTCTCTTTTCCTTCTCCCTTGTCCAACCTTTCTTTCTCTCTTTTCCTTCTCCCTTGTCCAACACTTTCTTTCTCTCTTTTCCTTCTCCCTTGTCCAACACTTTCTTTCTCTCTTTCCTTCTCCCTTGTCCAACACTTTCTTTCTCTCTTTTCCTTCTCCCTTGTCCAACACTTTCTTTCTCTCTTTCCTTCTCCTTGTCCAACACTTTCTTTCTCCTTTTCCTTCTCCCTTGTCCAACACTTTCTTTCTCTCTTTCCTTCTCCCTTGTCCAACACTTTCTTTCTCTCTTTCTTCTCCTTGTCCAACACTTTCTTCTCTCTTTTCCTTCTCCCTTGTCCAACACTTTCTCTCTTTTCCTTCTCCTTGTCCAACACTTTCTCTCTTTTCCTTCTCCCTTGTCCACACTTTCTCTCTTTCCTTCTCCCTCTCTTTTCCTTCTCCCTTGTCCAACACTTTCTCTCTTTTCCTTCTCCCTTGTCCAACACTTTCTCTCTTTCCTCTCCCTTGTCCAACACTTGCAACACTTTCTCTCTTTTCCTTCTCCCTTCTCCAACACTTCTCTCTTTTCCTTCTCCTTCTCCAACACTTCTCCAACACTTTCTCTCTTTTCCTCTCTTTCTGTCCAAACACTTTCTCTCTTTTCCTTCTCCAACACTTTCTCTCTTTTCCTTCTCCAACACTTTCTCTCTTTTCTTCTCCAACACTTTCTCTCTTTCCTTCTCCAACACTTTCTCTCTTTTCCTTCTCCAACACTTTCTCTCTTTTCCTTCTCCTTCCAACACTTTCTCTCTTTTCCTTCTCTTCTCCAACCTTCTCCAACACTTTCTCTCTTTTCCTTCTCCAACACTTTCTCTCTTTTCCTTCTCCTTGTCCAACATTTTCTCTCTCTTTTTTCTTCTTCCCTTGCCCAACATTTTCTTTTCTTCCACTTTGCCTAACATTTTTCAAAGTTCTTTCTTTCTCTCGCTCTCTCTCTCTTCCTTTCTTTCTTTTTATTTTACATCAACTTTAGTTTTCTCTTTTATAATAAAGATAAATAGAATGTGTGTTTGTGTTACTTATATTTGGCCTGAGGGTCATAATTTAGTTTTAATAGTTAACTTTGTCAACTCTTGATATTAACATGACCACCAAAAATAATTAAATTTTTTGTAATTTAATATTTGTGTGAATGAGGACAGGAAGACATCCCACTGTCTAGTTTTTCAAATTTATAATAAAAAGTATCAAGAGGACATGTAAATGAATATAATATATATATATATATATATATATCTTTCGACAAACTAATGTATCTCTCTCCTCGTTCTCTCTCTCGTTCTCTCTCTCTCTCTCTCTCGTTCTCAATCTCGTTCTCTCTCTCTCTTGTTCTCAATCTCGTTCTCTCTCTCTCTCGTTCTCAATCTCGTTCTCTCTCTCTCTCTCTCTCTCGTTCTCATTATGTCTCTCTCCCCAAGGAATTACAAAAGGATCTTAGATATTTAATAAGAGACGATCCTTTTTTAAAAAATCTCTACATCACAATCTGATTTTTATGTGTATTACTGTAATTCAACAAAAAAGGCACATTGTAGCAGTTGCTAAGGCAATAATGTTAAAATTCAATAACTTAAGAAATTTTAAACCCAATTTATAACCTAATAACTTTTAAAGTGAAATAACTCTTGAATGTTAATTATAGAGAGAATTAAAATGGGCAGAGTCGCCTTTTGTCTATTATCAACTGGACAGTGAGGGAGTCTATTCCCTTTTCTGTAGACCAAGGAGATTGTTTTTGCCAAAGTAGAGCCCCACACCTACCGTCAGCTCCCCACTTTGCCACACAGATCAGATTACTCAAGCTGTACTACTCATGCACTGAGTTGGCAAGGACTGGAACCTTGTGAATAAGAAAACTAAATTGGCATCCAAATGCAGACATCTAAATAAATTTCTTTTATGCCATCTACTTCCAGATTGAATTTAAAAGGTTGGAAATATAAAGATAATGAAAATTAAAAGTAACATATAAATGAATAATTTATTTGACCAAAAGTATAAAATCTCTCTCCCCCTCTCTCCCCCTCTCTCTCTCTATTTCTCTATCTCTATCTCTCTATTTCTCTATCTCTATCTCCCTCACCCTCTATCTCTATCTCCCTCTCTCTATCTCCCTCACCCTCTATCTCTATCTCCCTCACCTCTATCTCCTCATCTCCTCACCCTCTATCTCCCTCACCCTCACCCTCACCCTCTATCTCTCCTCACCCTCTATCTCTATCTCCCTCTCTTTCTATATTCAAACTTGTTAACCCCTGCTTAAGAAATTGACCTTGTGTCACATCCTACTCTTGTGGAGGGGTTGGATAAATATATATATATTTCCATATTGATTCTACTGACAACCCCTCCACACGAGCAGGATGTGACCCAAGGTCAGTTTCTTAAGCAGAGTTTTACAGGTTTGAATTCAGTTTTCCTTCTCCTAGACTGGTTACCCAGCCTAGACTTTGAGTAAGAGAACAAATTTAATAACATTTTACCTTTTTAAACCTGCTCTACTACAATCAAACATCAAGTATTTTTTATGCCATTTTCTTACACAATTACTTTTCTTTTTTTATTACATACATAAAAACTTGGGACGAGATTTGATTGAATAATGTTTTAATACAAAATAAGGTTACAATATAAATTGTTTATTTGAGAAAATCTCTTTATCCCAAACACAATAGTTACAAACAGTTCACACAATCTATATATTAATACTCTTGTTCCACAATATTCCGACTGTTATCATCTTACAACACCCTCTAGTTAAAAGTGAAATGCAAAGACGTAAATCCTGATGATCTAGTGTCGCTTAATCACCAAATTCTTATTTCTCGTGAGTGTAGTCACCTCAGCTAAATAATGGACCATTCCATTTTTAACATGAAGAAAGAAAGGGAAGAAAAAGGACATACTACACAAAAAATATAAGAAAGAAAGAAAAAGTAGGAGAAAGATAGAGAGGGAGTGAACACATGAAAGTGATACTGCTGTTTCAATCGGACATAATGAAAAGATGAAAAGAAACAAAAAATAAATGAGTTAGAGTTAAATCAAGATTATTATATATTTTTGCATATTGAACTATATTGCAATAGCTCTTAAGTAAACATCAAACGTAATAATTAAATTATCATACTGTTGTATATCTACAGGTCCCGCTAGTTATTATGAATGTACATATTTACCAACCCCTTCACACGAGTAGGATGTGACACAAGGTCAATTTCTTAAGCGGAGTATAACAGGCTTGAATTCATAGTTTTCCTTCTCCTAGAATGGTTGCCTAACCAAGGTTAAAGAGTCCAGTCTGACCTACTATTTAATAGATATGAATTCAGAGTTTTTCTTCTCTTCAACTGGTTGCCATACTATGGTTAAAGAGCCCAAACTACCGTACTATTTACCCATAGCTGGGGGGAGAATAATTGGAGGTATACCTTTTTATTAAATAAAAGGTCTTTTGTAAATACTATCTGATGAGACTAGACTCAATATGAGTCTCTGGTCGAAATAAATTTATCATAGTCAAATGACGATTCGTTAAGTTTTTCTTCTTTTAAAAGTAATATATATATATATATATATATATATATATATATATATATATATATATGAGGAAAAATGAGTAAAGAAAAGAAATGTAGATGGATAAAAAATGAATTTAATCGATATCACTTACACATGTGTTTCGGTCAGTTTATCAAAATGTATACAGATTACACTATTATTATTATTATTATTGAAATAATGATGATAATAATAATTATTTCAATTTCATCTGATTATTTTAATAATAATAATAGCGTAATCCGTATGCATTTTGATAAACTGACCGAAACACATGTGTAAGTGATATCGATTAAATTAATTTTTTATCCATCTACATTTCTTTTCTTTACACTTTTTTCCTCATATTGTCGGATTCAATTCCTATTCCTTTTTTACACACACACACACATATATATATATATATATATATTGATTCACTTTTGATATAATTGGTGCCTTGGATATGCTGAAGGTGTACAATAATCATTTATAAGCGTATCGGGATGAAGTAGACTAGAATATTTTTGTATAGTTTTTCTTGGACTCCTTGTCTGTCTCTTTCACAAGGTCCATTGCTGCTGCTGGTGCTGGTGGGTTCTTTGCAGGGGGGAGGGGTTCTTTGGGCAGGAAACTTACCCAGGAACATGACATAGGAAGCTTGTCCAATTCATTTGTCAAGACTTCCTCAAATGCTCAACAGAAACAATTTTATTTCTTTTCCTCTTACAATTTTCATATAGAAGTTTTTTTTCTCCTTATATAGTAAAAAGTAAAGTCGTCGGGGTGGCCTAATGTCAGTATCAGCCAGACAGCAAGGGAGTCTATCCCCTTTTCAATAGCGCGAGATCAAGGAGATTATTTTAGTATCTGAGTTGGAGCGCCACACCTACCATCAGCTCCTCACTTTACCCCACAGATCCCTGTGCTACTCATACGCTGAGTTGGCGAGGGCCAGTATTGAACTAGGAACCTTGTGGTTTCTAGCCGAACGCTCTACCGACTGAGCTAACCTGGCCATTACTTTCATTTAATTCTAGTGAATATTTAATATCATTTCATCCACGGGATTGAGTCAAAAAGTAATGCCATTTTGTTTAGGACGGGTATAATTACCAGCACAGGAACATGTATCATACATCAAAATAAAGCTGGTCTTCTGTGGATCACATCCCTATTTCTCCACATAGCCACCGTTTCTCTCAATAGCAATTTTCCACCTTCAAATAAGAGCATGTATCCCTGACCCGTAAAATTCTGTTGACTGTTCTTTGAGCCACTTCTTCACTACAGATTTCACTTCCTCGTGACTGGAATAATGTTTGCCTCTCTTTGGCGTCATGAAAGAGGGTTTGAGAGGCATACATTATTCCAGTGACAAGGAATTTTAACTAGTGAATTTTTTTTTTTTTTGTTTATAAAATCATGTCCTCACAGCAAACATTTAACTTTTTCTTTTCTAAATTTTTTTCTTATTTTATTTATTTTTTATTGCCGTAAACAACTTGACGGTCTTATTTTGTACCATGTTACAGCATCTTAAATGCTGAGTGATTGTATGGACTGCAACGAGTCGAGGAAGTCGTGGAAAGCATTCATCCTGCAAAATCTTGTCATTATTAAGAAGAGGAGGAGGAAGAGAAGGAGGAGGAGGAAGAAAAAAAGAGGAGGAGGAGGAAGTCCTTAAGAGTAACAAGACTTTCGTCTGATTATTTACTTCCGCTCTTACAGATTACTATCTTTTTCTAATTGACAAAAATGCTTTTGATTAGAGGAAGATAGAAACTCTACCCCCTCTTCCTCCTCTTCCTCCTTTTTTTTTTTTTTTTTGAATTGGAAGTCAGGAACCATTTTAGTCAAACAAAACTAACTAATCCCTTGCTGCATGTTTACATTACAAAATAATGTATGTTTGGTAAATTCCATCTCTACTAAATTCACTGTATGTTAAATTTATCACAGGTAAATTATTTGTGGCTAAATTCAGAATTTAATCCTTGCTTTTAAGAATTGAATAACAAATTTGCAAACCCGACAGGTCACGTTTTGTCTAATATATATATATATTATATATATATATGAGTCAGACGAACCTACTGAAAGTTTTGCTTAATGCTCTTCAGGGCTAAGATCTGACTCTTATTATTTGCTCTACTTATTGAGCACTTTTTACTTATTAGCTTTAGTTTCCTGGCGGTTTTATATGAATATATATATATCTTATATTATATATATATATATGCATATAAATTGTTTTTTCTTTTGGCTAAAATATTGTACCAATAGATTATTTTTTGTTGGTATGATTATCTTGGTCTTTTCTTTTTTCCAAAATTTTTTTTCTCCCCGGTTGATGTTTGGTAGTATATTTTTACAATCAAACTATTTGCTGTTTTTTTCTCACCGCGAGGATTCACCAATAAGTTTGGTATATTATATATATATATATATATATATATATATATATATATACACACACACACACACACACACACACTTATATAAGAATATCCAGCACTAAACATAAACATATTTACTAATCCCTCTGCACAAGCAAGTAGGATGTGGCACAAAGTCAATTTTTTTAAGCGGAGTTTAACAGATTTTGCCGAGGTCATTAAGGTGACCAACCACACTGAACTGTGAGATGCTGAATTTGCCTGATACTCTCCAAGTGTGCCTCAATGCTTCAGAATATGCTCTCGCAATCTACATTTAAAAAAAAAAAAATTAAAAAATAAATAAATTGAATATGTGCAATACATTTTAAAGCAATTGCTTACTTATATGCTTAATGTAATTTAATATATTTTGTATGTTTCATTGGTGGTACACTTATGATTTGAAAAAAGAAAAAAAAAAGATAATTTGGATTGTTTCCAATGTAAAATTATCCCCTCTACCAAGATCCAGTTTATAGGTTACTGACTGAAACATGAATAAAGTTACCGAGAAAAAGAAATAGGGGCAGATAACTCTGACTTGTTATGCCAGTGATAATCATATTTATCAGATAAATACTCTTTTCTTTTCTTTTTCTCCCCCCCCCCCAATTAACAATTTAATGTAATCATACCCTTTAACGTTTGATCGCTATATATTAATACTCTTGTTCCTTAATATTCCAACTGTTATCATCTTGCAACACCCTCTGGCTAAAAATGAGACCGTTCAAATCGGATAAGATGAAATGCAAAAATAGTAAAATCATTTCCAATTCTTTCTTATAGTAAAATCATTTCCAATTCATTCTTATAGTAAAAATCATTTCCAATTCTTTCTTATAGTAAGAATCATTTCCAATTCTTTCAATCATTTCCAATTCTTTCTTATAGTAAAAATCATTTCCAATTCTTTCTTATAGTAAGAATCATTTCCAATTCATTCTTATAGTAAGAATCATTCCAATTCATTCTTATAGTAAGAATCATTTCCAATTCATTCTTATAGTAAGAATCATTTCCAATTCATTCTTATAGTAAGAATCATTTCCAATTCATTCTTATAGTAAGAATCATTTCCAATTCATTCTTATAGTAAGAATCATTTCCAATTCATTCTTATAGTAAGAATCATTTCCAATTCATTCTTATAGTAAGAATCATTTCCAATTCTTTCTTATAGTAAAAATCATTTCCAATGCATTCTTATAGTAAAAATGAGATCTTTAGACCAAACCCTGGTCTGAAGATCACATAGGCCACGCTACCTTAACTCTCTCTCTCTCTCTCTCTCTCTCTAATATATAATATATATATTATATATTATATATATATATATATATATATATATAATAGTTTTTTCTAGTATTGGAGAATTGAAAATGAAGTGCTCAATTACAGGTGTAAGAGCTGTATTTATTTATTATAGAGTACAATACATGTAAGGTGCAATTGTTACCATTGGGTTCAAAGCAGCATGTTAGCCAATTATCGTTAAGACAACGCACCCGTTAAGATATATATATTGCAAAACTTTTGACTCATCCTCGTAGAAGAAGAAGAAAAAAAACTTGAACTTCCTGTCCACTTTTGTCAAGGGCTTCAGTACTCACCCTACTTTTCATGTAAATCAGGTAGCTCGACTTTGAATAATAAAAAAAAGGCCATACCTTCCCACCAAACATCTATTCATGCCATCTTTTGTCTTTATGGTCAAACTTTCTACTGGTGCTTTTATCTTCCCTCCACCTCTCCTTCTCACCATTCTCTCTCTCCCCCTCTCTCTACTTCTCTCCTCTCTCTACTCTCTTCCTCTCTCTACTTCTCTCCTCTCTCTACTTCTCTCCTCTCTCTACTCTCTCCTCTCTCTACTTCTCTCCTCTCTCTACTTCTCTCCTCTCTCTACTTCTCTCCTCTCTCTCTCTCTCTCTCCTCTCTTACTTTCTCCTCTCTCCTCTCTATACTCTCTCCTCTCCTCTTTCTTTCTCTCACTCTCTCTGTCCCTCTCTCTCACTTTCTCTGTCCCTCTCTCTCACTTTCTCTGTCCCTCTCTCCTCTCTCTCACTTTCTCTGTCCCTCTCTCTTCATCTCCTTCTCTCACTTTCTCTGTCCCTCTCTTCATCTCCTTCTCTCACTTTCTCTGTCCCTCTCTTCATCTCCTTCTCTCACTTTCTCTGTCCCTCTCCTCCCTCCCTCTCTCATCTCCTTCTCACTCTCTCCATCTTCTCCTCACTCTCTCTCAGCCAAGAGTTTTGTTTTGTTTTCCTTTGCTTTTTGTTCTTTTCTCTTTGTCATGTTGGATCATCTTTTGTGATGTTTAGTTAACCAACCAACCAACCAACCAACCAAAGAACTAGTAACCGACTGATCAGCTCGACACAAAGAAATTAATTCAGTCTCGTTTTGTTTATAAACAATGTTACGGCATGAATTAAAAAGAAGAAAGAAAAAAAGTCGCCCAGGAAAAGAAAGTTCCATTTTTAACGATGTAAAAACATTCCAAACTAATGAAGAAAAACCAGTTAGGGGAGGTTTCTTTTTTTTTTGTCATCTTTTGTGTAATCCAATCACCTGTAAAGGTGAGAAAAGCTGAAGAATGGAACGACCACTTGTACCAATCGTCTACCTTTTTGCTAAAACCAATATAAGTGATGAAAAGATTTTAATAAACTTTCTCATTGTCTATTTCTTTACTTTTCTTATCTGACTCACCTGTTGGTGGGGTTTAGAATATGCTACGTGTATCCCCAGTGTATCCCATTTCTTAAGCGGAGTTTAACAGGTTTGAATTCAGAGTTTTCCTTCTAGACTGGTTACTTGGCCAAGGTTAAAGAGCCCAGTCTGCCCTACTATTTTTAAATTTTTGGCTCGTTTGGGGCGCTCTGGTAGAGTAGTTAGTGAAAATAGATCACTAATTAGGACTGAGCCTATTCTAGTAGTGACCACCCCAAGCAGAGTTTAACAGGTTTGAATTCAGATTTTTCCTTCTCCTAGACTGGTTGCCTAACCAAGATTAAAGAGCCCAGTCTGCCCTACTACTTATCCATAGATGAAGGGAAAATAGTTGGATGTGTACCTTTCATAAGGGTATTAGTGCTATGTGAACTGTAGATTTGTCAAGGATTTGAACTCGTGTTGACGAGTCCATTTCCTCCGACTAACCATTACACCACAAACATCCAAAAAGGTAGATAAAGGGTTAAAAGAGGGAAATGTTAAAGAAATGTCAAGCCCATGAGCATCCCCCACATTAAAATGGCCTGGGAGGGTAGATAAATATCATGATGCTAATTTTATAAATATCATTTGTATTTTTAAATTAAAGTGTGGTGAATTGATTGTATTTTTTTTTACGATCCATCCGATTACAATCTACAAGGATACAAAGATCTTCTTTGTTTACGACATGAAAGCAAAGTCATTGGATCACAAAAATGCGAGAAATAAACAAATTATTATTATTATTTTTTTTTTTTTTTTGATAAATAGATCCAAATTTAAATTTCTAAAACAAAATGAAATTTGTCTTGTCACAGATGATATCGTGAGAAATTTATTCTTGCCTCTTTCCCAGTTAAAAGCTAAACGATTGCCTTTCAGCATGTCATCAAACATCTAGCGCTATGTGAAATGCAAACAGCCTCATCAAGGATTTGAATTCAGATCGACGAGTCCATGTCCTACGACTAACTATTACAGCACATGCCTCCAATTAATGGCATAGAAAACTTTGTGGGTTATTTAAGGCCAAAGCCATTCCTGTAGAAGGCCTGTACTGGTACTATTTAATCCATAGCTATAGGAATGAGGGATTTCATACCTTTCCCAAGGGTATTAGCGCCATATGGAATGCAAACAGCCTAGTCCAGGATTTGAACTCAGATCAACAAGTCCATGTCCTACAATTCTAACCATTACACCACATGAGCACTAAATACCCTTGGGAAAGGTATGTATCCAACTAATCTCCCTCCAGCTATGAGTAAATTATTGGACAGACTGGGTTCTTTAACCTTGGTCAAACAACCAGACTAGGAGAAGGAAAACTTTGAATTCAAACCTGTTAAACTCCACTTAAGAAATTGACCTTGTGTAATATTCTACTCGGGCAGATGGTTTGGTAAATATATAATGGACTCCTGAAGAAGAGTGGAGGGTATAATGGCCAAAACATTGTGGCTATAATAATAACCTAGATGAGAACTCTAATCTAATCCAGGCCAATTTGTGGTTCTATCTTATTTTCTCGATCAGACGAGGCTTCGATAATTTTAAAAGTAAATTTTAAGAAAACAGAAAATTTATTGTCTGAATTTTTGAGATGAGGCTTGATATGTACCGTGTTTCTCTGAAAATAAGACCTACCTGCAAAATAAGACCTAGTGTGATTTTTCACTATGATTTTTATATAAAGCCCTCCCCTTAGAATAAGCCCTAGTTGAGAGCGGCAGGCAAACAAAAGAAATAAGCATTCTTCACATTATGCGACAATCTGAGTGTTATATTTCAAAGTGAAAATTAATAATGATAACCCCTGTCTTATTTTCAAGGCAAAGTCTTGACACTTGTATCCGAATGGATTACAAGGTTGATTGGGTTTTTCGGCATGTCAACCCTTGTTGGGTTATTTTATACCAAATACTTTTTTGTTTAATTCATTCTTGTTGGGTACTCAATTTTTTTTTTTTTTTAAACATATTTTTAAACTCATTTTCTTCTATTCAACCCATAATGGGACCCCAACAGGTATCGACACTCTGGGTCAGAGTGGACCTGAGAACAAATGGTGATGAAGGGGCACTCCACATTTCCCAGAGTTCCAGAATTGGAACCTCACCATTAAATAGTTCAGCATCATACCCAGGACATTAGGACCCTCAGCTACTTCCTTCTAGCACATATATGATAAAAAGGGTTGGGGTTTACCATAAGGGCAATAGTTGGAACAATCATATAGCTACTAGGGCTTGACATAGCCAGCTAATTGATCAGAGGAGGCCTCTCCGACCAACTGTCTAGTCCAAGTAAGGGCCAAAGTGGAATTTTGCATGTCATGGACTGTTCAGTCACCGAGATTCCGTCCTTAAGTATCATGGGTCACCACCCACAGTCAACATGTGGACCCATTGGATGGGGTCTTACTTCTCTAGAGAGGTGTAGTTGACGTATTCTACAGCCCCAGCTGGCAAGGTGGATTAGGAGGAAAACCTGAAGAAGGCGAGAGGGTATAGCGGCCAAAAAATTGAGTATGCAAATTTCAGAGTAAAGATGAGGACAACAGTCTGAAAAATTATAGGAAATTTATTGCTTTCAACTCTTCTCATCAAATGGATGTTAACTCTTAACATCCTGTTGAGAATTTTCTAAGTCCAGAACCCAATTCCTATAACCATTTATCAAAAATGGGTAAAAATGGCCATTTCATTAAAAGTTACCTATTATTTCCCTTAAATTAAAGACTTCTAAATATGTTTAATATTATATTTAAACAAAGGCTATCATCTTGGGTAGATTAGGAAAATTCGGGATGTGACTTCCGGACGGGTGGAATGAGGTGGTATAGGATGTTAAGAGTTAATGTGTTAAAATTGTTATTTTCTTTTCAGGTAAATTTTGTGACATTGATGTGGATGAATGTCTGACTCAACCTGGTTTATGCAAAAATGGCGCCACCTGCAACAATCAACCTGGACGTTACCTGTGCATCTGCGTCAATGGTTGGACTGGTAAAGACTGCAGCATTAATATTAATGACTGTGAAACTCAGCCTTGTTATAATGGAGGAACGTGTCATGATCGAGTTGGTTACTACCATTGTGAGTGCCCCAGGGGAAAAACTGGTAAGTAGGAACATTTTTATTTTTTTTTTTTTTTATTTTTTTATTTTTTTTTTTTTTTTTAAATGGGGAAAACTCTTTTTTTAATGGGGCAAAATATGTGAGTGTTCCAGGAGAAAGACTGGTAAGTCAGAACGTATTCTTTTTTTTTTTTTCTTTTTTTTTTTTTTTTTTTCCATTTTTTTTTTTAATAGAGAAAACTTTCTTTGTTTTTTTTTTTAATGGGGGGAGAAAATGGGGCTATTTATTTAGTTATCATGGATACTAGGTGACTAACATTCTTGGGAAAAAAAGTTGGTAATATTTAAAGATTTCTAAGATTTCATTGTTCTTTTCCAGGATGTGATCAAAATATGGAAGCAATTGTGTAACGGAACTGTTTGTTTTTTAATGGGGAAAACTTTCTTTTTTTAATGGGAGGAAATGTGGCTATTTAATTGGTAGGAGGGGGAAATTGGGGCTATTTAATAGGAGAGTAGCAAATTGGGTTATTTAATGGGTGGAGGGGCGGAATTGAGATTATTTAATGGGGGGGGCAAATTGGGTTATTTAATGGGGGAGGAATTAAGTTCATAGGCTGGCCAAGATATTCTCATTGAATGTGACCAAATATCCCTCCTTGTGGTCTACACACTTCTTCCATCAGTGTTACAGTGCTTGGATCCCATTGGTCAAAAAAGTCATCAATATCAGATATGACATCATCATATGAACTGCTTAGCCCCTCACACCTGTGTAAAAAAAAAAAAAAAATTTTTTTTTAAATGTACACTCACGCACTTAAAGAACCATTAATTATTTTAACGCTACCATTCAAAAAAATTTTTATTTGAATTTTGGCTCCAAATTACAAAAGATAACGAACAAAGGCCACAAAACAAATTTTAGCTGAGTGAAACAAAACAAAACAAAAAAAAAGATAATTAAAAAGATAAAAAGAAATTTTGTGTGGGAAAATAAAAACAAAACAAAAAATGACACAAACAAAAATTAAGAAAACCATAAAACCTAAAACCCAATTGGCGCTAACAGGAGATATTATATTTTTACCTGAACTTTTGATATGGAAGATTCCAACGAGTATTTTATGCAATCAAAGGGACAAAGAAGATTTTGATAGAAGTTGTTTTTTTTTTTGTTTTTGTTTTTTTCCCAGGTAAGCAGGTCCATTTTTTTTTTTTTTTTTTTTTTAAATAGATGCTTGCGGATTTAGTATTTACTGCCTTTTCACACAGCAGATCGTTAACAATGAAGGTGGGAAATACAAAAGGCTGCCCATATTTAAAAAAAAAAAAAAAAAAAAAAAAAAAATCAAGAGTGAAAATGTCCATCTCTATAAAAATGAAATTAAAAAAAAGATCTTTTATCCAATCTTATTTTCTCAATTTCACTTGCTTTTCCCATGTATCCATGGTATCAGATTGAAAAAAAAATCTGTATAATATATATATATACACACACACACACACACATATATATATATATATATCTTTGATAATTTATTTCGACCAAAATTGGGGCCCCAATTTTGGTCGAAATAAATTTATTATGGAATAATGGTGTTGAATTTTTCCTTCCTTTTAAAGATAAATATTGCTCTGTATATAATCTAAAAAGATTATTATACATTGAGCTCTCTGTTAGTGATTTAAAGATTCACTGTATTTGTACATACCGGATCATACAATAATAATACAGTGTGTCTTAGAAATCACATATAGAATCATCCCTTACTACCAAGTTTTGAATACCTCATATATATATATATACACACATTTGTCACGTCATTTAACTCTTCATATGACAGATAACTCCATTTCACAACATCTAAAATTACATGCACTTTAAGTACCCAAATATCCTAACGGAAAATACGCACATTGTGCACAAAAAAAAAAATAAACAAAAACTCCAAATACTAGAAGCTTTATACATCAGACAATACAAACCATCTTTAAATAAAATTAATTTTCAATGCTGTACTCACGTTCTAAAATGCCTATAACACTTTTCCTATCAATTCCCTCCTTCCAGCCTCCACATCCATTAACACACACACACACACACACACACACACACACACACACATATATATATATGCTGTAGATAGAAGGAAAGTGGTCAAGAAATGAACAACTCAAAACAAGTCACAGGGTGAAACGGTTTCGTCTGTGTTCACAGACGTCATCAGTCATTGTAACTTTATTAAAGCAAAGCATACATTTAAGTACAGTCGGCGGACAGCATATCGTCGGATCCTAAACCCATCCACCCTTCCTTCATATATATATATATATAGTATTACAGTGTGTACAGAAATAACCTACTCGAGTTTCACCATAAGGATTTTCAGGGTTAAATCCACTGAATTAATCAAAATATTGATTAATTACAGTTAACTGCGGAAGTCAATATTGTAATTATATGCTCTACTAACGTATTGAGCACTTTATATTTGTTATAACACTGACTTATCTGATTAATATTTGTACCAACCAAATATTGAGATTAACCCAATATTCTTACCGGTAAGTCATTCCATATATATATATATACACACACACGCACACACACACACTCCATTCTAGAACTCCAGACTACAAATAATTAATACATTTGAATATATTTGAATATAGATATTCAACAATACTTCTCACTAAATTCAAGCAAGTTGCAACAAATGAATGTATTGTCTGGAAGGCGGGAGGGTGGGAGAATGATTATTAATATTATACTATTACTAAAATAATGTATATTCTTCTCCTCCTCCTCCTCATCCTCTTATTTGCTTTTTTAATCTCGTGTCATTTATTTTGAGTACTTGACTTGACCTTTGACCTCCTATCAAATTTCTCTAGCATTTACGTAATTACTTTTTGAGTTTCTCTTTCGCCTTTTTTAAAGATTTTTTTTTTTTTTTTTTTCATTGTAAAACTGAAAGTCTTTAGGCGTGCACGTCTGGTCTACTTGTTTACAGTAACCCCGGCTGTCATTCATGACTTTTCACTTCCCAAATATTCAGAATTTAATAGAATTCTTAACTCTTTATCTACCAGAGCGCCGTCCCAAACCACCCAACAATCCAAATGCCGGACCCCCGAAACATTGAATTATATATATATATATATATATATATATATATATATATTTCTGTGCCTTGTCCGTCCGATCGTAGCAGTGATTCAACCTGGGAAATCATTTTTGAAGAGTTTGTTTGTTGAGCAAAAAAAGGCGTTGAAGAACTTACGAAGATCTCATTCAAATAATGATTTCCTTGTCTTTTTTCATGCCTATCAATTCGAGAAGCGTCACAAGAAGCATCACAATCATTATATTTTTTTAAAATCATCCCTCATCTCAAAAATTCAGACAAATTCTATGCACTTTAGTTGTCAATTTTGCATCTAAGCCATCATGTAACCTTTTCATTAAGTAAAATAGATAGAGTGGCCTATGTTAGTATCAGCACTAGCTGAGGGAGATTGTGGAGTGCCACACCTACCATCAGCTGAAACGTTGTATATATAACAATAAAGATGAGGACAATAGTCTGAAAATTGTTGTGTCCTTAAAAAGGAACAATCAGACAAGGTAGTAGTCAAGTAGAAGGATCAATCAACCTGTTCGTAGATTTAAGATAAAGGGTTTTATTGCAGAGAGATACAATAAGACAGACAAGGAATAGTGAGGCACATTACTAATCCTCAAAGCCAGCCCCGTATAATGCTGTGCTCACTATATATATATATATATATTATATATATATATATATATATATATAGTCAGACCACATGGGTGTGAGAGAGTGTGGAATATTTCTTTTACAACAAAAATAATACAAATTATCAAGCCTCATCTTGAAAATTCAGGGAAACTGTTTTAGTTTGCTCAACAAATAAAATTGAACGATGAGAAAATGAAAATGTTTTTTTTATTAACAATTGTTTAACCTTGAGTTTAGACAATCAAAATAATTTTACTGCAATAAAAATTAGTAGAGACTGTAAAAAGGTTTTTTTGTTTTTTTTAAAACTGTTTCGTTTTGCCTAAAGTGATAAACATTCATTGGTCGCCATTTTGTTATTGTTTCTACTTTAACCCTTTATAATCTAACGTGTCACAGATTTTTTCCAAAGGAGCACAAAATTTGACTGGTTAGAAAATATTTTCACATTCACAAAGTTCATAGCATCATATGAGGTGTTGGATGAAAAGTTCATAGGCTGACCAAGATACTCAAATGAAATGTGACAAAATGAGATGCATCTTCCAACATGGTCCTCTTTGCTGTCCACACATTTCTTGCAATTGATGTTGCAATGTTTGTATCCCATTGGTAAAAACAAGTCATTAACAACAGATATTACATCATCGGTTATTTCCTATAAGTCTAACATGAACAAAGAGGAACCACTCTTGACTGATAAATTATTTATTTATTTTCCCATTAAACTAACCCTAAACCCTAACCCTGTCTTCTTTTTTCCTAGTAGATCAATAAATAAATAAATAATTTATCAGTCAAGAGTGGTTCCCTTTGTTTATGTTAGACTTATAGGAAATAACCACATCATATGAATTTTTCACAATTCAGCAATTTATGAAATAAATTATTAATCATAAGATATGTGTTCAAACTTCACTCATGCTATTACATTCACTTTTGGACTAATACTCTTGGGAAAGGTATGAACTCTCTTATCCCACCAGCTATGGGTTCAATAGTACCACTATCAGAGATGCTGATAGGTACATGTCCTGTGTCCCTGATGCACAAAAATCTAAAAGGACGCAATAAAATCATATACATGCATGCCAGTGTTTTTCTTTTTTTCTTCCCTCACCATTTCAAGCTAACTGTAAATACGTTTCAATAGTTTCTTAGAAATTAATTACACAGGACAGGTTACAAGGTAGGAGTTAGATGGCTTTAGTTGGGACCCATAAATTTTCCCGGGGACTCATTCGAAGCAAATATGTGCATCCCAGGACACACTAAATCAGAAAGCTATCAGCATCACTGCACTATTGTTTTTCTACAAAGATGGTTTTGGCATTAAATAACCCACAAAGATTGATATACCATTAAACATAAAAAAACCAAACCAAACTTTATAATATTCTGTATGATAAATTGACATTTTTTTCCAAATTTCTATGAATGAATTGAATAAAAGTCTTATCTTCAGGAATTTTTAGAATCTTGTTTTTATTGAGTGACACTGTTATTCAATACTAAGATCTCAATATCTTTGGCCGCCCTGTTGGCTGGGGCATTAGAATGCACCAACTGCACCTCTGCAGAGGGGTAAGACTCCCCCAATTGGGCCACCTGTTGGCCATGGGTGGTGACCCGTGATGCTTAAGGATAGAACCCAGGTGGATGAGCAGTTCATGACTTGCAATACTCCACTTTGGCCCTATCTTGGGCTAGACGGGCGGTCGGAGAGGCCTCCTCCGATCAATCAGCTGGTCACATCAAGCCCTAGCACCTATATGATTTTCCCAACCCTATTCCTTATGGCAAGCCCCAACCCCTTTTTATCATATGGGTGCTAGAAGGCGGTGACTGAGGGTCTACATGTCCTGGGAATGACGTTAAACTCTATCTGATGGTGAGGTTCCAGTTCTGGAGGTTTGGGGAATGTGGAGCACCCCTTCATCACCATTGCTCCCTGGTCCACTCTGACCCAGAGTGGTAGTACCTGTTAGGGTCCCATCTATATGAGTTTATAAACAAAATTGTATTATGCATTAAGAATGAATTTATTTCACAACTTTGTCGGCATTAAATGACCCACCGCGGTTGATATGCCGTAAAACAAACCAAACCAAACCTCAATATCTTTGGGGAGTCCCTGTGGCATAGTGACTAATATGCTGGACTCTGACCTCATAGTAATTGATTTCAAACTCCAGTCAGGGTATTAGGTTCACTTTCACAGTAATACCCTTGGGAAAGGTATGAATGCCCTCATCCCTCCATCTATGGGCTAAATAGTTCCACTACGGTTCTTCTACAAGGATGCTATGGTTGTCTCCATCTTGATATAAATCTTATATGTTAGAAAGATGGAAGCGCGTGGTGTAATGGTTAAAGTCATGGGAAATGGACTCGTCGCCCTGAGTTCAAATCCTGGACATGGTAATTGCATTTCACTTAGCGCTAATACCCTTGGGAAAGGTATGAATCCTACTCTCCCCCAGCTATGGGTAAATAGCAGGGCAGACTGGGTTCTTTAACCATGGCTAGGTAACCAGTCTAGGAGAAGGAAAACTCTGAATTCAAACCTGTTAAACTCCGCTTAAGAAATTGACCTTGTGTCGTATCCTGCTCGAGCGGAGGAGTTGGTAAATATATATATATGTTAGAAACGTTATCATTATTACCCCCTCGGTTGCCATCTTTTCCTCTTTATGATCACACTCTACCCCCCCTTTCCCATTCATTTACCTCTACCACTAACTAAAACAACAAAAACCACCACTACTACTATTACTATCATCATTCTGATGGTGGTGGTGGTGGTAGTATTAGTGGTTATGCAATTGAGTTGTCAGAGTAAAGTGTGTGTGTGTAGGGGGGGGGTGAATTCTTCAACTTGAGTTCTTCAACTTGACCATTCCAAAAATGGTAACGCTAGAACATTCAACGACATTGGCTGCGTTGATGACACTTAAGGAAAATCATTTATTTCTTGAATGATGTTTTTTTTCTCTTCTCCTTCTAGCTCAGTCGTTAGAGCGTCGAACTAGGAGCCACAAGGTTCCGGGTTCGTAGATCCCGGCCCTAACCAACTCAGCGTATGAGTAACATAAGAATCTGTGCGGTAAAGTGAGGAGCTAATGGGAGGTGTGGTGCTCCACCTCGGACGGCAAAAACAGTCTCCCCAGTCTAGTGCTAGTGAAAAGGGGATAGACTCCTTCGCTGTCTGGCTGATACCAAGTTTAGGCCACCCCGACGACTTTATTTTTTAATTTTTTTATTTAAGAAATATTTCTACAGTGCTGAAGTGAGTTAAAATACTGTTGGTTTGAACAGCAACAACTAACTAGGCGCAACTGAACGCGGCTAGTATTTATGACACTCAGGAATATTACATTCCTGCGTTTGGGTGATTCCATTCCTTGAGTCCTGATAGGCTGCTTGGTTTCAGTGGTGTTATGGTGCCAGATAAATATTCTATCATTCTGAAGTAGGCTTGCAACAATGCAGGATCCATATTGAGTTATGGTTTGCTTGTTGCTTTGTCTGCCAATTTGACGGTAATTGGAATATGGCTTCTACATACAAAATGTCCTCCTTTCTCTGTCTCTTAAAAATAAAATTAGGTAATTTTGTTTTTTTGACATCCAGGATTGCTGATCTAATTTATGCTATGTTTTAGCGAGCTGGCATCGGGCGAATTTCCAGCCCAACTTAGATATTTTCTGAGCTGTGTTTTTGTTGGCGAGTTAATGTAGATATTTCACACCTCCCACCTCCCAGATTTTTATGGGCAAATCAATGTAAAAAAAAAATGTTTTTTTTTTTTTTCGATTGAATTTGTACAAATTTCAATTGAATTTTTACAAAACTCAAATTTAAAAACAATTTTCATACCATTTTTTACTGTTTTGATTTTGCACTTTTTAAAAGGGTGTGTGTAAAATATCTACATTGATTTGCCGATATAAAAAAATCCGAGAAAAACTAGGAGATGGGAAATTCTGAATTCAAACAAAAGGGGTTTTATTCTCGTTAGTCCCCCCCCAACCCCCCAAATACTTTGAGAGCTCTCCCATCTCCTCTTTCCTCGTAAAAAAAAAAAAAAAAAAAAAGCTGGCCTTTAAACGAATGATGGGAAAAATTTTTCGTTTTGGTCTGATGAAAATATATAACACTTATTTTCACAGAATTGTTAATAAATTCATTTTGATTTGCCAGAATTTAATTATTTTTATTTCTTTATTTTTATTTTTTTCTACCCTTAAACTTTTCTTAAGCTTTCTGCTTTCTTTAAGGAATTTGACACTGCTCACTCTCGGTCTCTTGGGAGAATTTTGAGGAAGAAAGCAAAATAAAAATATGAATGGGTGGTTCACCGTTTAAGCAAAAAGTATAACGAAGCCTTGAATGGATTAGCATTGGTTCTCTAAGTAGTAAGTAAAGTCGTCGGAGTGGCCTAATGTTGGTATTAGCCAAACAGCAAAGGAGTCTATCCCCTTTTCACTTGCACTAGAGAAAGGAGATTGTTTTTGCCGTCTGGAGGTGGAGTGCCACACCTACCATCAGCTCCTCACTTGACCGCACAGATCCCTGTGCTACTCATACACTGAGTTGGCGGGGGGCCAGTATCGAACCAGGAACTTTGTGGTTCCAAGTCAGACACTCTACCGACTGAGCTAAACTGCTACTTTAGCTAAATAAATTAACATTTCTACAAGCTGAGAACTATGGATGCTGTGTTTTTTTTTTGGGGGGGGGTCCATCTTTAATATTTTCTTTGTTTTTGCATTTAGTGTCATGGCTGGTTTAGCTCAATTATTAGAGCGTCTGTCTCAGAACCACAAGGTTCCAGGTTTGATACCACCCTTCACCAATTCAGCGCATGAGTAGCACAGTTTCTGTGTGGTAAAGTAGGAAGCTGATGTTAGATCTGGTGTTCCACCTCCGACGCATTTTTTTTTTTTTTTTTCATTCAAAAGGTGATGGATGTTCCTTTACTGAAGGTTTTTATATAAACCAAAACGTTTGAACGTCAACATTGCCACCAGTAATAAACTTCCATCCAGTATAACATCCCATGTTTGTCTACATTTCTTAATATTTACTGTAAATTTAATCAAAACTCTTTTAGCTCTCTTTCCAATGAGCAAAGATCATGAGATTCAGTTCTGTTTGTTTAGGGCAGGGGTTTTTAACCTGGTGGTGACACCCCTCTACCTCCAAGAGGTGTGATATCCAGTTCTTGGGGCTGTAAACAGAGGTCCAGATCCCTGCACATCAAACCCTAGCACATATATGATTGTCCCAACCCTATTTTCCCTTTTTATCATATATGTGCTAGAAGGCGTTGGCTGAGGGTCTTAATATCTTGGCTATGATGTTAAACTACATTTCTGATTGTGAAGTCCCAATTTTAGAGCTCTGGGGAATGTGGAGTACCCCTTCATCACCATTATTCCCAAGTCCACTCTGATGCCAAGTGGTAGTACCTGTTAGGGTTCCATCTATGGGTTAAATAGAAAAAAAAATGCAGCTGAAGGTCTGTTCATGGTTTGATGGCCTTGTGTTGTGGTTCTTTCTCCTGTGCTTTTTGTCATTGAGGTTGCTTCTGCGGGGGAAGGAGACAGCATGGTTAGTGGTGAGATGCTAGGCATTGTGGTTCTCAGCTAGGGTGGACTGTCAGTGATGGTTTATGTGACAGAATTAATATTAATCAAAGTAGTTAATTAATATTAACCAAAGTAGCTAGTTAATTAAATAGTAGCAGCTAAGTAGCTGATAATTTGATCTGAATATTCAAGCTCTTTTGTTTTATTTTGCTTGTCCTTGGGGTGCAGGGTAGAATTTCAAAATCACAAGGGTATTCTACCAGATTTATCAAAAAAACAACACAATGGTGGGGGGATCCCCATGGAGGGGGCGTAATGGGTAACATACAGGAGTGGGGGCCACGTAGTAAGCGAGTTCAAACTCCAATCATATTACGTATTCACTTTTGAACTAATGCCCTTAGGAAACATTTCATCCCCCAGCTATGGGTTTAATAGTTCCACTACTGTTCTTCTACAAGGTTGGCTTTGAATAAACCGTGAAGGTTGATATGCCAATAAACAAAGAAACCAAAACAACACAATAAATGTTTATTCAAAGATTCTTGTTCTTTTCTTTATAGATTCTCACGTTTTGATTTGCAATATATATATAATATATAATATATATATATATATATATAATGAGAAATAGATTAATCTTCTGGGGTTGTAACCTAAACACCTTTAGGTTTCTAGCTTGGGTGTGGTTCCTTTGATATTTTTTTTTTTTTTTTTTTTTTTTTTTTAGATTAAATTTAAGGAGTAGCCCTTTTTAGTAGGGGTGGGGTGAGAGACCCATGATGAATAACTTTTATCAAACTGATCAAACTTGTATGTGTGACATATTCATTCTTAGGCAAAATATTGGTAATTTTTATCTTTTGTCTTCCCGGCCTCCTGCTTTAATTTACGCTATGTTTTAGTGAGTTGGTGTCAGGCGAATCACCGGCCCAACTTAGATATTTTCCAAATTGTGCTTTTGTCACTTTTTGTCAGCAAATTAATGTAGAATTACTTATTTTTTGTAAAAATTTTGTTTCTTGTTTAATCTATTGATTGTTTTGATTTCAAAAAAATTGAATAAGTATTAGAAAGAGGTGGCATTTGGGTAATTTATGAGGAAGTGCGTCCCGGTCTCCTGTCTCAGAAATTGCTACCCGGTGACTATTAAAATAACGTCCCCAGCTATGTCGTCTCAGATTTTCTTTTATTCATGTTTGTTTAATGTCTTGTTTTTAGTTTAAATAAACAAGAATTACGACAAAAAAGAAGCGACACCCCACAAATACATTTACTTGTAGAAAATATCTATCTATCTATCTCCATTTGTTCATATCTATCTATATTATTTTGTTTATCTATCTCAGTATATTCCAAACTATATATCCATCTTCATATCTAAACAAGAATTACGACAAATATACGATAAATAAACAAGAATTACGATAAATTTCTATAAATGAACAAGAATTACAACAAATTACGATAAATAAATAAGAATTACGCCAAAAAAGAGACCCCCCCCCCTCTAAAATACATTTAACGCCCTAAGTTGGTTGTTTTCTTTCAAGTAACACCGACATAGCTGGGGACGTTATTTTAATAGTCACCGGGTAGCAATTTCTGAGGCAGGAGACCAGGATGCACTTCCTCATAAATTACCGACATTTGTTTTGAATAAAAATAATATGGTATGAAAATAGTTTTAAAATTTCAGTTTGAATTTTGTAAAAATACAAACGAAAAAAAAAAAAAATTTTTTTTTCAAGGGGGGTTTGTAAAATTGATTTACTGATACAAATCGGGGCGTGGGAGGGGGGAATTTAACATATCTACATTAATTTGCCAACAAAAAGTGACAAAAACACGACTTGGAAAATATCTAAGTTGGGCTGTAAATTTGCCTGATGCTAGCACACTAAAAACATAGCATAAATTAGGGCAGGGGTCCACGACGAAAAAAAGATCAGTATCAACCCTTGGCTTTGAAAAATGAATTCCATAAAGGATTTTATGACTATAAATCAAGGGTCGACACTTACATGGTAATAATTTTTTTTTAAGGTTGAAATTCAGACATAATCAGAAGGACTAGTAGGAACCTTTGACTTTTTGTTCCTGTTAGATCATCGAAGTTAAGCACCGATGAGCTTGTTCAATACTTAATTGGGTGACCACTTAAGCAACTGCAGATACTATAAGCAACTTAAGTCCTTTATTTATCAAAATGACTTGATTCGACATTAAATAACCCTAAAATGGTTGATATGCCATTAAACAAAGCAACCAATCAGCCTGTCCAATAAATAAACCAACCCAAACCAGATACCATAACTGTTTTTAGCTATTTTTATTTCTGAATATAAAGTGAGGGGTGATTTTGATATTATAACCAAATTGTAAACTGATCCCCCATTTCTTGACCACATTAGATTTATTAGAAAGCATGCTGTTCAACAAATTATGGTCAAGTCATGCGGAAGGCACAAGTTCCTGTTAGATCACCGAAGTTGAACAACAATGAACATGTTCAATACTTAATTGGGTGACCACTTAAGCAACAGCAGGTACTGTAATCAAGCTGTCCTTTGTTTATCAAAATGACTTGATTCAGCATTAAATGACCCAATATCTATTCCTCTCTATCTATCTATTTATTCGTTCAATCTTTTTTCTATCTATCTATCAATGGTGCTGCATTGGTTGTACTAAATCACAAAAGTTAAGCAGCGATGGTTCAGGTACTGTAATCAATCTGTCCTTTGTTTATCAAAATGATTTGGTTGGCATTAAATGACCAAAAGGATTATATGCCGTAAAACAAAACAATCAAACAATCCAATGGATCAATGAAGTTAAGTAGCGATGAGCCTGTTCAATACTTAATTGGGTGACCACTTAAGCAGCGCAGGTATTGTAAGTAACCCGAGTCCTTTGTTTATCTAAATGACTTGATTCGGCATTAAATGACCCAAAAAGGTTTGATATGCCATAAAACAACCAAACGTTCATATCTATCTATCATATCTTTCTATCTATCTATTTATCTATTCATATATTTTTTCTTTTTCTTTCTATCTATCTATCTATATCTTTTTCTTCTTTCTATCTCTATCTATCTATCTATTTATATCTTTTTTCTTCTTTCTATCTATCTATTTATCTATCACGGTGCTAAAAGCACCGTTCCCACTAGATCATCAAAGTTAAGCAGTGATGAGCCAGTTCAATACTTTTATGGGTAACCACTTAAGAAAAAGCAGATACTGTAAGCACGTGGTGTAATGGTTAGTCATAAGAAATGGACTCGTTGACCCGAGTTCAAATTCTGGACGAAGCTACAGTTCACATAGCTAATACCATTAGGAAAGGTATGAAACCAACTTCTCTCCCTCCAGCTATGGGTAAATAGTAGGGCAGATTGTGCTCTTTAACCTTGATTAGGCAACCTGTCTAGGAGAAGGAAAACTCCTAATTCAAACTTGGGGTGGTACTACTAGAATAGGCTCAGTCCCTATTTCACTGGGCTAAAGAGGTCCTTGGTCACTACTCCTAATTAGTGATCTATTTCACTGGGGGTCCTTGGTCACTACTAGAATAGGCAGTCCTAATTAGTGATCTATTTCACTGGGCTAAAGAGTCCTTGGTCACTACTAGAATAGGCTCAGTCCTAATTAGTGATCTATTTCACTGGCTAAAGAGTCCTTGGTCACTACTGAATAGGCTCAGTCCTAATTAGTGATCTATTTCACTGGGCTAAAGAGTCCTTGTCACTACTAGAATAGGCTCAGTCCTAATTAGTGATCTATTTCACTGGGCTAAAGAGCCCTTGGTCACTACTAGAATAGGCTCAGTCCTAATTAATCTATTTCACTGGCTAATAGGCTAGTCCTAATTAGGTCACTACTAGAATAGGCTCAGTCCACTACTAGAATAGGCTCAGTCCTAATATATTTCACTGGGCTAAAGCCCTTGGTCACTACTAGAATAGGCTCAGTCCTAATTAGTGATCTATTTCACTGGCTAAAGAGCCCACTACTAGAATAGGCTCAGTCCTAATTAGTGATCTATTTCACTGGGCTAAGAGTCCTTGGTCACTACTAGAATAGGCTCAGTCCTAATTAGTGATCTATTTCACTGGCTAAAGAGCCCTTGGTCACTTAGGCTACAGTCCTAATTAGTGATCTATTTCACTGGGCTAAAGAGTCCTTGGTCACTACTAGAAATAGGCTCAGTCCTAATTAGTGATCTATTTCACTGGCTAAAGAGTCCTTGGTCACTACTAGAATAGGCTCAGTCCTATTAGTGATCTATTTCACCTAAAGAGTCCTTGGTCATACTAGAATAGGCTCAGTCCTAATTAGTGATCTATTTTCACTAATACTAATAAGCAACCTGAGTCTTTTGTTTATCAAAAATGACTCGATTCAGCTTAGAATGACCCAAAAAGGGTTGATATGCCATAAAACAAAACTGTTTTTGAAAAATTAATTCTGTAAATTAGTGTCTTCGTTATCACAAAAAATTTTTTTTTTTTTTTCTTAATTTTAAAGATGTACATAGAAATATTGATATTATTTGAAGAAAGTTTTTGTGACCGTAAAGCCAGGACATTTATAGATGTTGATATCAACTATACAGGTGTGTGTGTGTCTGTCACTGTAGGTGTGTGTCTGTCACTGTAGGTGTGTGTGTGTGTCTGTCTGTGTGGGTGGGTGTCTGTACTTAAGAAACTGTTTCAAATTTTAAAACTGTACACTTTATTCAGTAGTTAAATCTAATTATTGTTTAAACCGGTGGGTCATGTACACACAGGCCATTATTGCTGGATTTTATAACGTTTGTCCTCCGTACATAATGTTAACCATACCCACATAAATATTGTTCTAATAAATAAATAATAAATACAGGTGGCTGCACACACACACACACACACACACATATATATATATATATATATATATATATATATATATATATATATACACACACACACACACGTATGATATATATACTTATAGGCGAATCTGAGTATATGTTTTCTTTTCTTTCTTTTTTCTTTTTCTTTTCTTTTTCTTTTTCTTTCTTTTTATTTGTTTATTTTTATTTTTGTGACTGTATGGAGGTCATAAGGAAGACATGGGAAAGTATGCTTTCTCTGAGTCACACAAGTAGGCAGCCAGCCTTTGTCTGGGTCCCCTGCACATATTTACGGGTTGAGCTGGGTGAGGCCGAGGGAAGGTGAGTGGGAGGGGCGGTGACTCCCCCTTCTCCCTCCCCCCGCCGCCTTTTTTTTAATACCTACTTGTTTTTTCACTGCTAAACACACACATACTTATACAATATTATTTCTGCGTTCACTATAGTTATTTCTACTTCTTTCCTCTCCTCCACCCTCTGGTTCTCTCTGTCCCTCTCTATCTATTTTAGTCTCTACCTCCCCCTATTTCTCTTTCTTCCCCTTCTTTTATTGTAGATCATGATTTTGTAACAATCACATAATATTCAAATTTTTCTTATATTTTAAATACATAATCTAGATAAAATATTGACAAACCATGTCTCATACACACACACACACACACACACACACACCACACACACACATATATATATATATATATACGCACACACATGGCGGCACATAGTGTAATGGTTAGTCATAGGAAACGGACTCATCAAATCCTGGACGAGCCTGTTTACATTTCACATAGTGCTAATACCCTTAGGAAAGGTATGCATCCAACTACTCTTCCTCCAGCTTTGGATAAATAATAGGGCAGATTGGGTTCTTTAACGTTGGCTAGGTAACCAGTCTAGGAGAAGGAAAACTGAATTCAAACCTGTTAAAGTCTGCTTAAGAAATTGACATTGTGTCACATCCTGCTCTTACAGAGTGGCTGATAAGTTATATATATATATTAGTATTGGACAAGAAAAGAAGTATTGAATTAATTTATCATAGGAGAAATACCTAATTAAAGTTTTGAAATAAAATAACTGATGCATTATAGAATTCATTCATTGATAAATCAATACTGAAAATTTCATTAAAATCGAATAATTTCCTGATATTTGGTGAATTTTTTTCAATCAAGAATATTAAATTTATTTTGTAAACATGAATTTTATGCCATCTTTAAACAGCGTTTACGGCTATAATAATAATTCAAATCTATTAAAAATAAATTATATGTGTAATATCATTTTGCCTTTTTTTACTGATGCTCATTATGTTACTACTTTTTGACTTGGACAAAAATTTGACCTTAAATAATCGATTTAATTATTATGCCTCATCATCAGAGTTATAGACTCTACTATTTACTCATAGCTGGAGAGAGAATAGTTGGATGCATACCTTTCCCAATGGTATTAGTGCTATGTGAAATGCAAACAGCTTTGTCTAGGATTTGAACTTGTGTCGACAAGTTCATTTCCTATGTTGGTAACCATTACACCACGCACCTCTTGGTACTATACATAGATAATTATTGGATTTTGAAATTGCTTTTTTTCCCCCCTATGATATAGAATTTTAACACTATTGCCCTAGCAAAAATCTCACTACAATATGTCATTTTTTGTTGTGCTACTGCAACTTAGATGAATCGGATCCGTATAATACAGATTTTTTTTTTTTTTTTTTTTTTTTTTTCAATTCTTTCTTAGTGAATATGCAGAAACCAGTTTTGCACCTGGGATGGAACTGTTGATTATTTTAGTTGAATGCTTTATGTATTTGGTTTTGTTTTGTTTTTTTTTTTTTTGCTTTTTTTTGTTGTTGTGTTTTTTTTATTTATTTTTTATTTTTTTTATTTTACCAGAACAATAAACAGTTGCAAAAGAATTTATAACTGACTTTTGAACCAGCCACAAGTTAGGTTACACACACACACACACACACACACATATATACACAAATACACGCACACATCTATATAGTTATATACACAAACACACATGTAAATATGTATTCACACACAAGTGTGTGTGTGTGTGTGTTTAATCACACTCACACACGTGTGTATGTATGTGTGTATATATATATATATATATATATATATATATATACACACACACACACACACACACACGTGTTACTAGTGCACTCATTTTTTCTTTTTCCTTTTTTTTTCTGACTTGCATTCTTTCTCTCTCACTCCCCTCCCCCCGAACAATTTCTTTCATCTTACTTTCTGTTACTTTTTTACCACAAATTTCTCAGTCATTCTAAACTTGATAGTAAGCCACAAAAAATCTGGAAATAAAGAATCTCCCCAATGAGGCTTGAACCAATGCACTCTGTTCACCTGAGAACAATGTTTCTGAACATTTTTTTAAACTCTTGTGGAAACCTTGAAATAAATGTCATGTCTTAGGTAACCTCTGCATAAAAATACCATAATGATACTAGTATTAATATCTAATATGAATTAGATTCGGTTTATTTTTCAACATACGAGGGTCGGCTGAAAAGTTCCTAGGCCAACCAAGATACTCTCATGAAATGTAACCCAATGAGGTACATTTTTCAACATTGTTCCCCTTGTGCTCCACATACTATCGGTGTTGCAGTGTTTGGATCCCATTGGTCAAAAAAGTCATCAACAACAGATATGATGTTATCATATAAACTTTTCAGCATACCCTCATATTTTACACCCTGTCAGCTGGGGCATTAGAATGCACCAACTGCACCTCTGCAGAGGGGTAAGACTCCCCCAAATGGGGCCACCTGTTGGCCATGGCTGGTGACCCGTGATGCTTAAGGATGGAGTCTTGGTGGATGAGCAGTCCATGACCTACAACACTCCACTTAGAACCTTACTTAGGCTAAACGGGCGGTCGGAGAGGCCCCCTCTGATCAATCGGCTGGTCACGTCAAGCCATATCACCTATATGATTGCCCCAACCCTATTGCCCTTATGGCAAGCCCCAACTCCTTTTTATCATATGGGTGCTAGAAGGCAGTGGCTGAGGGTCTACATGTCCTGGGAATGACGTTAAACTCTATCTGATGTTCCAGTTTTGGAGGTTTGGGGAATGTGGAGCGCCCTTTCATCACCATTGGTCCCTAGTCTGACCCAGAGTGGTAGTACCTGTTAGGGTCCCATTTATGGGTTAAATAGAAAAACATGAGTTTATAAACAAAATTTGATTATCCATTAAACATGAATTTATTTAAAAACTTTGCTGGCATTAAATGACCCACTGAGGCTGATATGCCGTAAAAATCAAACCTTTGATCAAAATTGACAATAATATCAAAAAGCTATTCAAAACATTCTTTTTACTTTTTACTTAAGCATGAAATTAAAGGACGATATTGGTTTCCTGCAACCCCCAATCGATTGGAGGGATAGCCCCCTCCTTTTTTCCTTTTTCTTTTTTAATATAAAATTTAAACCATATTTGAATATATTCAAATTCAATTTCTTCCCATAAAACAGTTGAGTCTTCTTTATGAGATACTAAAATCCTTAGTTCACCCACCATTATAGATTACCAAAATTGATTAGTTTCTAAACTTTGTTTTCTAAATTGACCCCACCCTGGAGACCCACAACAGCTGTGGGCAAAGGTTTCTTGCGATTTTCCCAGGAAAAAAAAATGAATTTAGAGAATTAATTTTTTGTTCTAATTTTTAACAGATTCTATTAATTATGATAGTCCCATGAGATATATTTTGAGAACTCTCCTGTTTAATGAGGAAGAGAATTTACAGGTGAAATATGGCTAAGGAGTTGAAAAGAAATTAATGCTCTCTCTCTTTCTCAATGTGTGTGTGTATGTATATATGCGTATGTATGTGTGCGTGTGTGTATGTATATATGCGTATGTATGTGTGCGTGTGTGTATGTATATATGCGTATGTATGCGTGTGTGTATGTATATATGCGTATGTATGCGTGTGTGTATGTATATATGCGTATGTATGCGTGTGTGTATGTATATATGCGTATGTATGCGTGTGTGTATGTATATATGCGTATGTATGCGTGTGTGTATGTATATATGTATGTATGTATGTATATATGTGTATATATGCGTATGTATGTGTATGTATATATGCGTATGTATGCGTGTGTGTGTATATATGCATATGTATGCATATATGTGTGTGGTGTGTGTGTGTGTGTATATATATGCATATGTATGCATGTGTGTGTGTGTGTGTGTATATATATATGCGTATGTATGCATATATGTGTGTGTGTGTGTATATATATATGCGTATGTATGCATATGTGTGTGTGTGTATATATATATATGCGTATGTATGCATATATGTGTGTGTGTGTGTGTGTGTATATATATATGCGTATGTATGCATATATGTGTGTGTGTATATATATATATGCGTATGTATGCATATATGTGTGTGTGTGTATATATATATGCGTATGTATGCATATATGTGTGTGTGTGTGTGTGTATATATATATATGCGTATGTATGCATATATGTGTGTGTGGTATGTATATATATATATGCGTATGTATGCATATATGTGTGTGTGTGTGTATATATATATGCGTATGCATGTGTGGTATGCATGTGTGTGTGTGTATGTATATATGCGTGTGTGTGTATGTGTGTGTGTATATATATATACACGTGTGTGTATATATATACGTGTGTGTGTGTGTGTATATATATACGTGTGTGTGTGTGTGTGTACGTGTGTGTGTGTGTATATATATATATACGTGTGTGTGTGTGTGTATATATATATATATACGTGTGTGTGTGTGTATATATATATACGTGTGTGTGTGTATATATGTGTGTGTGTATATGTATATGTATGTGCATATATATATATATATATATATATATATATATATATATATATATATATATATATATATATACTCACACACACACAAATCCTTACATGTACATCTGAGTTCTCAATTTTGGTTGAATCCTATCACGGAAACATTTGATATCTTTTTATATATATATATATATATATATATATATATATATATATATATATGCATGCTCCTTCATCTCTCTCTCTCTCTCTGCCCTTATTCTTTCTACTTGTGTTTGTGTCTCTCTCTCCCTTTTCTTCTTTTCTTTCTTCCTATATTTATCGTCTCTCTCTCTCTCTCTCTCTCTCTCTCGTGAGAGTCCTTGTGGTGTAGTGGTTAAAGTGCTGGACTGCAACCCCATAATAAGCAATTTCAAACTCCACTTATTCTTTCTATATGTGTGTGTTGGTCTCTCTCTCCATTCTCAACTTTCTTTCCTTTCTTCCTATATTTTCTCTCCTCTCTCTCTTTTCTCCTCTCTCTCTCTTCTCTCTCTCTCTCTCCTCTCTCTCTCTCTTTCTCCTCTCTCCTCTCTCTCTCTCTTTCTCTCTCTCTTCTCTCTCTCTCTCTCTCTTCTCCTCTCTCCCTCTCTCTCTCTCTCTCTCTCTCTCTCTCTCTCTCTCTCTCTCTCTTTCTCCTCTCTCTCTCTCTCTCTCTCTCTCTCTCTCTCTCTCCTCTCTCTCTCTCTCTCTCTCTCTCTCTCTCTCTCTTCTCTCTCTCTCTCTCTCTCTCTCTCTCTCTCTCTCTCTTCTCCTCTCTCTCCTCTATATTTTTTCTTTCCGTTTCTATTTTTTACTGTTTCTTTCCTTTCTTCCTATTATTTTCTCTCTCTCTTTCTCTCTCTTTCTCTCTCTTTCTCTCTCTCTCTCCTCTGTCCCTCTATATTTTTTCTTTCCATTTCTATTTCCTACCGTTTCATTCTATTCTTTTATATCAGATTCTCATAAATTAATCATCAATCTGTGGTTTTGTTTGGATTAAAGATCCAAACAAAACAGAACCACAAATTTATTTTTAATCCAACTTTTTATAAGATTGATTTATGATTATTTTTTTATGCTTTTTTTTTTCTTCATTTGTTTTTTTTTTTTTTTTTTTTAATTTCATTTCATTTTTGACGAATTTAAATTAATTTTTGTCTATTTCTCTTTTCTTAATAAAAGGTTTGCGTTGTCATTTGGAAGATGCTTGTGCCAGCAGCCCTTGTAATGCCGGTGCTCAGTGTACTACTTCCCCGATTGATGGAAATCCAATTTGTTCTTGTCCAAAAGGATGGAGAGGACAAGATTGCTCAGAGGACATTAATGAATGTGAAAAAAGTAAGAATTTTATTGTCGGCCATATTTCATGTTTCTTCTTCTTCTTCATGCTTAAAAAAACTTTTGCCTTTTGTGTACCCCCACCTCTCTCTTTCTCTCTCTCTCTCCTCTCTCTCTT
The DNA here is from genome assembly GCA_023376005.1 of Doryteuthis pealeii. Taxonomy (NCBI): domain Eukaryota; kingdom Metazoa; phylum Mollusca; class Cephalopoda; order Myopsida; family Loliginidae; genus Doryteuthis; species Doryteuthis pealeii. Next base: position 46,762,764 of record CM042165.1, on the reverse strand, counting down.
TGTTTTCCTCTCTCTCTTTGTTTTCCTTTCTCTCTTCTCTCTCTCTCTTTGTTTTCCTCTCTCTCTCTTGTTTTCCTCTCTCTCCTCTCTCTCTCTCTCTCTCTCTTTGTTTCTCTTCTCTCTCTCTCTCTTTGTCTTCTCTCTCTCTCTCTCTCTTTGTTCTTCTCTCTCTCTCTCTCTTTGTTTTCTCTCTCTCTCTCTCTTTGTTTTCCTCTCTCTCTCTCTTTGTTTCTCTCTCTCTCTCTTTGTTTTCCTCTCTCTCTCTTTGTCTCTCTCTCTCTCTCTCTCTTTGTCTCTCTCTTCTTTTCTCTCTCTCTCTTTGTTTTCCTCTCTCTCTTTGTTTTCCTCTCTCTCTCCTCTCTCTCTTTGTTTTCCTCTCTCTCTTTGTGTTTTCCTCTCTCTCTTTGTTTTCCTCTCTCTCTTTTGTTTCCCTCTCTGTCTCTGTCTCTCTCTGTTTCTCTCTCTCTCTCTCTCTCTGTTTTCTCCTCTCTCTCTCTCTCTCTCTCTCTCTCTGTTTTTTTTCTCTCTCTCTCCCTCCCTCTCTCCCCCTCTCTCTCTTGTTTTCCCCCTCTCTCTCTTTGTTTTCCCCCTCCTCTCTCTCTCTTTGTTTCCCCCCTCTCTCTCTTTGTTTTCCCCCCTCTCTCTTTGTTTTTCCCCCCCTCTCTCTCTTTGTTTTTTCCCCCCTCTCTCTCTTTTGTTTTTCCCCCCCTCTCTCTCTCTTTACTTTCCCTCTGCTTCTACTCTTCCTCTAGTTCTATCCTTCTCATCCCTTATCTTCCTTATTGCTTCTCCTCCCCACCCCTCTTTTTGGTCTTTCTTCCCCCTCTCCCTTTTTCACCCCCTCCCTTTTTCACCCCCTTCATTTCTTTCCCTTAGACCCTATTTTATTTCATCTTGTCTAATATTCAACAATTTCCTCTTTCCCCCATTTTAAGGCCACGTTTCTCCCTGTGAACATCTTGGCACCTGCGTTAACGAACCTGGGAGTTTCCGATGTGATTGCGTACCTGGATTCACCGGTGATCGATGCGAAGAAGACATCAACGAATGCGAACCTCATCCTTGTAAAAACGACGGAACTTGTCTCGATGAACGCGGAGATTTCCGATGTGTTTGCATGCCAGGTAAGGCAGCTGTCAAAACTCCTTTCATCCTTAAAATCCAAAATCTCTTGTTCAGACATATAGGGCAGCTTTTCAGCTAGTGTTTATTAATCAACTCTCAAATTTCTGGATAATGATGATGATGATTATAATCATCATAATCATAATTATTAAGTCATGCTCAAAGCACAGATTCTTTTGACTCTTTCTTGCCCTCCATCCCTATCGCTTTTGGCAAGTCCTCTAGATCAAGGTCCTGGGAATGACGTTAAACTCTATCTGATGGTGAGGTTCCAGTTTTGGAGGTTTGGGGAATGTGGAGCACCCCTTCATCACCATTGCTCCTGGTCCACTCTGACCCAGAGTGGTAGTACCTGTTAGGGTCCCATCTATGGGTTAAAGAGAAAAATGTATTTATAAAAAAATTGTATTATCCATTAAGAATTGATTTATTTAAAAACTTTATCGGCATTAAATGACCCACTGAGGTTGATATGCCGTAAAACAAAACCAAACCAAACCAAACTAGATCAAGGGTACCAAACTACAGCCCGTGAAGGCATTTTATCAGGCCCGCCTATGGTACATGAATATGTTTTACTGCTATTTACCTGATGTAGAGTTTATGAAGAACTTTGCTGCCGGTGTGGTATCAGTGTTTGGAACAACTTATGTAAGCAAGTAAGCCTTTTCAAAATTGAAATATGTGAAATCAACTGTATCTGGCCCGCGAAGGCATTTTATCAGGCCCGCCAACAGTACTTGAATTTGTTTGTTAAAACATATGGAATGTATGATATTCTGATACCATTTAAATCAAATATATTAAGCTTACTAAATCTTCATGGACTTGACTATGGAATCAACCCATTGAACAAAATTGACTGATAAACATTTGAAAGCAATTCTCTTGATTGGGTGTAGCAATTCCAAACAAAACATTGACGATATCTTGAAAGGCAAACTTCAGTTTCATAAATCTCACTAAATCTTTCTGCTAATGTTGCGTTCTTTGATAATGTTTTGAAAAATAAATATGTTGGTTAAGTTTCTTTTTGTGCATCTTACACCACTCCATCCATGAATATAACATGGAAAGATAAATTTTGTTTTAAATCTTTTTCTCAGAGCTTTCGTTCTGGCTAGCAAGTATTGAACACAATAATAATGTGGCCCCGCGCTCGTTATTTTTTTCAATTATCCAGCCCACCTTGAAAAAAAGTTTGGTCAATGCTTCTCAAACTTTTGGAAGTGTGGATCTGTTGTTATTTTTTAGATTGATGCATGGTGTATAAAATAAAGAATTTGTTAAACTTTGAATAAAAAGTATTTATGCAGGCATGTTAGAATTAGCTTTATTTAATACAGAAATATATTATCAATATAAACTAAACCCAAGTGTATAATCAATGGGAACAGTGAGACTGCTTCTTATTTGTCAATAGCTTTTTTTTTTATTCTACAATAATGTATATTTTGAAAATTATTTTAATCCATTATTTGTTAAATTATTAGGATTGATATAGGTATAATCAAAATCCTGAAAACTATTTCTATGGGTTATGCAGCGGAGTTATCGCCCTTAGTAAACGTATTTAAAAGTTATCTCCCTTTGAGTACATTACGATTCTTTCCTTTCAGCCTAAACATAAGTGTATATACACATACACACAAAATTAACGTTGGTATTGACGGATCCTTTTTTTTTTTTTTTTTTTTTTTTTTAATTTAAAAAAAAAAAAAAATTTTTACCTTCCGTTCTCATATCGTTTTTTTTTACGTTTTTCCTTTTTTCATATTTTTCCTTCCTTCATTTATTTACTTGTATTTTATGTTTAAACAATTTTTTTCTATAGATTTCAGTGTTAGTTTTTGATTATTGAAACTGTCTTATAAAAAAAAAAAAATTCTAACTACAAAACTGTTCTTAGTCAATTTTTTGTAAAAGACTTTTTAGAAATATTTAAAATATTTAAAGTTCCTTTATCAAATGAAACAATCTTTCTCATCAACAAACCAAACAATATTCTTTTTTATTATTTTGAATATCTCAGAATCTATGTTTAAAATCTTATAATAGAGATTGTGTCTGCCTGTAACTATGTCACAATTCCCTTAGTTATTTATTTTATATTCTCAATAATTACTAACACTTATTTATGAATGGGACTAATTTTCAATCAATACAATTATTATTATCATCATTATTATTGAATATTATATCTAGTTATTTTCCTCGTACCCCACTTGTACGGGTCAGGCACAAAGGCCCTATTAACATGGGAACACCCACAAGCCGAGACTCATGGGTGACAGGTGGAAAAAATTGCCTTCATCCAATCGGTATTCCCCCACAAGGAGGGCGCCTCAGGCACTGGGGAATAAACCCAGCCCTGCCCCTTTAAATTGAGGGAGCAGATGTTGCCTGGGGGCATGGCTCCCTGGGATCAATGCTATTGATTTAATCTCTGGCAGGTCCAGCGGCTGAAGCTCACAGGACCCCCTGCGGTGGCCGGAAAACAGAGTTATTGAATATTATATCTAAACAGTATGCATAGCATGTCAAACGCTCAATACTGTTAAACATTTTAATAGAATGTTGTAATATTTGACATTTTTACAACATAAATATGAGATCTATTTAAAAATGTCAGTATAGATGACATTTTCTCCTTCAGAAAAAAATAGAATTATAGTCCATTTTTTCTTTTATTTAAAATTCATTATGTAAATAATAATAATGAAATTTATTGTGTACAGTGCTCAGGTGCACCACAACTCATCAAAGTCTCATGTCTAGTACATAGAATAATGTATTAGTGTCAGGAACAGTATACAGTAATAATATACACACACACACATATATATATATATATATATATATATATATATATATATAATCCAAAAGTCCAGAGAAGAAATCTTCCTTATGACACAAGAGTTTTATTTAAACAAAACCAAGTCACAGTTTGAGAGCGCAATGTGTTCTCTTAATGTTAGAGTCACAGAGCAAATATATGAGTAAAGAAATAACAAAAGACTTAGAGATTTAGCATTATGATATATATTATGATATTATATATATATATTATATTAGCTCCCTGAAATAGACTATAATGCTAAATCTCTAAGTCTTTTGTTATTTCTTTACTCATATATATATATATATATATATATATAAGTTGGTTATTAGACATGGTTTGTCAATATTTTATTTAGATTATGTATTTAAAATATAAGGAAAATAGCTGGAGGGAAATTAGTTGGATTCATACTTTTCCCAAGGGTATTAGTGCTATGTGAAATGCAAACACATCCAGTATTTGAACTCATTATATTATAGATATGATAAAACAGTGTCTGATGCTTGTTAGCTCTTTAGTACTTAGAAACAAAAAAAAGGCCAAGAAGTGTTTTTAGCCACTTTGTCTCTAATGATATCATTTTGAAAACTGTGCCATTATTAAGGGCATCATTGTTATTTTGAAGAAAGCAGAAGTGAAAAGAGACAAAAGACTCTTGAGGTGAACTGTCATGAATTGTTCATGAGCAACACTAATTGATTCTGTATTATTTTGGGAAAAGTGGAAAGGAAAAAAGAAGAAAAAAACTCAGCTTGGATTTTCTTTGTTTAAGTGTTCTTTCATCAACAGCACTGAACATTTTCAAAGACTTACCCCCACCTCTTCTTACTAAGAAAAATAAAGGCTATAAATAGGCAGTAATTGTATATATATATATATATATATATATATATATATATATATATAATGTATGAGTAATGGCTTACCGGTAGGTACGGGTACGATCGTTGGGAGCTCACAGTATCCAGGGGTTAAGACCGTGAAAAAACAAATACAAAGTGCTCAATACAATGTACTATTTATCAAAATGTATACGGATTTACATTATTATTATTATTAAAATAATCAGATGGAGTTGAAATGATGATGATAATAATAATAGGAAAAATGCATAAAATGTTCCGTACACAGATTTTGCTGACCTTCATCAGAGTAGTATTTTGATTTTTTGATTTTAAAAATACTACACTGATGAAGATCGGCAAAATCTGTGTACGGAACATTTTATGCATTTTTCCTATTATTATTATTATTATCATCATCATTTCAACTCCATCTGATTATTTTGATAATAATAACGTAAATCCGTGTACATTTTGATAAACAGACCAAAACACGTGTAAGTGATATCGATTAAATTCATTTTTATCCATCTACATTTCTTTTCTTTACTCATTTTTCCTCATATATATGATGAGTTACATTGGCTATACCACAGAAAATTATGAAGTCGACTTACTCTATATCTATCAAATTCTAACTCCATATGGCCAACATTTTTTTAAAAATGCAACATCCAAAACATAAAATTATATTTAATTTCAACATCCAAAACATAAATTATATTTAATTTCAACATCCAAAACATAAAATTATATTTAATTTCAACATCCAAAACATAAAATTATATATTTAATTTCAACATCCAAAACATAAAATTATATTTAATTTCAAACATAAAAATTATTATAAGTCGACTTACTCTATATCTATCAAATTCTAACTCCATATGGCCAACATTTTTTAAAAATGCAACATCCAAAACATAAAATTATATTTAATTTCAACATCCAAAACATAAAATTATATTTAATTTCAACATCCAAAACATAAAAATTATATTTAATTTCAACATCCAAAACATAAAATTATATTTAATTTCAACATCCAAAACATAAAATTATATTTAATTTCAACATCCAAAACATAAAATTATATTTAATTTCAACATCCAAAACATAAAATTATATTTAATTTCAACATCCAAAACATAAAATTATTATAAGTCGACTTACTCTATATCTATCAAATTCTAACTCCAACATTTTTTATAAAATGCAATATCCAAAACATTATGTATATAACAATAAAGATGAGGACAACAGTCCGAAAAATCTAAATAATACAAAATGTTTTATAGTAGTTGTAGTATTTTCAAGTAAATCTCATACACTTATATATATAAAGTACTAGGGCGAGTCAAAAGTTTTGCAATATTTTAGTAACCTGAGGCACAATTTAGCAGCTCTAGATGCTTTTGTAGAGGTCATGAAGGTGGTAAACCATGCTAGACTGAGATGCCAAGCTCACCTGATACTCTCCAAGTGCTGTTCACCAGATTTAACTCTCTGGCCTTTGACTCACTCTAGTATTATATATATTTACCAACCCCTCCGCACGAGCAGGATGCAACACAAGGTCAATTTTTTAAGCGAAGTTTAACAGGTTTGAATTCAGAGTTTTCCTTCTCCTAGACTGGTTACCTATCCAAGGTTAAAGAACCCAGTCTGTCCTACTATTTACCCATAGCTGGAGGGAGAGTAGTTGGATGCATACTTTTCCCAAAGGTATTAGTGGTATGTGAAATGCAAACAGGCTCGTTCAAGATTTGAACTCTGGTCAACAAGTCCATTTTCCATGACTCTAATCATTACACTACCCACCTCCCACTCTAGTATCATAGTACTGGGGGTGATACTGTAGGCAAAAATAAATAACAATAACAAAAAAAAAATCTTTTCCATTAACCTACACTACCAACATTAACACTTGACATACTGTTGAGAATTTTCTAAGTCCATAGCCCCATTCCTATAAGGATTTATCAAATAATAGCTAAAAATGGCCTTTTCATTTAAAATTACCTGTTATTTCCCTTAAAATAAAGACTTCTAAATATGTTTAATATTACATTTAAGAAAGGCTATCATTTGGGGTAGATAAGAAAAATGAATGTGACTTCTGGCTGGGTGGAATGAGGCGGTATAGGATGTTAAGAGTTAATTAGAAAGGACGGAGAGAAAGGTCATGTCTTTGGGCACCAATGCCGCCGCTGCTGCTGCTGACCACTCAGTGACCACTTGAATTTCATCCCTGAACTTGATCCTGTTCTTAAAGAGGACAAGGTTGAACTGTATCAGTTTAGCTTTTAGAAGTTTTTTTTTTTTTTTTCTAATGGATACACAAAATGACTATATGATAGTGTGGTTATTATACTTCTTAAATCTAACGGCCTATAAAGATTGTAAAAGTTTGGAAGCTTCTAGAAAGAAAAAAGATTCACACAAAATTATATCAATATCAACAATACTAGGTATTATTAAACCTACAGTGTGTGTATATATAATATATATATATATATATATATATATATATATATATATATATATATATATAAAGTTAAAAGAAAGGAAATGAATCCAACAGTATGAGTATGAAAAGATGGAATGAAAACATCAAACAATGCTGTTAAAGAGAAAACAATTTATAATATAATCATAGCTGATATTGATCAATATTTCGATTTTACAAAAATCATCATCAGAGCTCATTTACTCCGTGGTGTTTGAGATCGGAAATCCAAATTTTGTAAAATCGAAATATTGATCAATATCAGCTATGATTATATTTGATTATATTATAAATTGTTTTCTCTTTAACAGCATTGTGTGATGTTTTCATTCCACCTTTTCACATATATATATATATATATAATATATATATATATATAAGTCATCCACAGACACCGTGTTTTGATGTTTCATGTCTCATCAGTGTGGCTAGACACAGCAACTACCTCCGACCAGGAGCGAAACCCGATACAAGGTGTATCAAAAAAGCATTGAGATTTAAACTGTATTTACCAAGATAGAAATCAACAATAAATGTAATGTTAATTTTTTTAGAATACAAGGTGTGTCAAAAAGTACAGATTTTAAGGCTGTATTTACTAAGATGGAAATGAAGAATGAATGGAACTTTTTTTCTTTTCGGAATACAAGGTGTTCAAAAAGTACCGAAAATCTTGATACTTTTTGACACACCTTATATATAGAGAGATTTAACAGCTCTATCACTGATATTGAGCTCTCCACTGATGATAAAAAATGAAAATATGAATAAGATTCTGGTTATTTCCTATAACTCCAACATAAACAAAGGGGAACCACTATTGACTGATAAATTATTTATTCATTTTCCCATTAAACTAACCCTAACTCCAACCCCTAACCCTAACCTCGTCTTCTTTTTTCCTAGTAGATCAATAAATAAATAAATAATTTATCAGTCAAGAGTGGTTCCCCTTTGTTTATGTTGGAGTTATAGGAAATAACCAAGATTCTCTAACCTATAGGTATAAAATAACCCTAGATGAGTTGACATGCCGTTAAAATAAATCCATCAATTAAATAAGTTCTGTAAAACTGATAATTTTGGCTTTGATAATTTTTTGATGAAAATTTCCATTTAATTTTGTTACAACTGTTACAAAATTTATTTTTTTTCCATCCCCAAAAATATTTAATTATAATTTTTAACATTAAATTTAATTTTTTAAATTCCTTTAATGCTATAAAATTCTATGAAAATAATTTTTTTTTTTTTTTTTTTACAATGTTGAGTGTATTCTTTGTCAGTTCATTTCTTGCTATTTTATGATAAATTCACTCGATAAACAAAGACATTGAATGTTTCCCCTAATAAGTAATAGTGTCTTTGTGCTTGGGTATCTATAGGTGTTGAGGGGAGGGGCGCCGAGAGAGATAAGGGGGTGGGGTTCTTATCTACAAATAGAGGTGAATGCCTAGTCGCTGGATTAAACACAGTAAAAAAAAAAAAAAAAAAAAAATGTTTAAATCTTTGATAAAATCAAAACCACACTTTTACTTAATTTCAATTTAAAAAAAAAAAAAAAGTTATTACTACAAATAAAACTAACCATAATAATAATGCGCAACATTTTTTTTTACTAAAAAATCTTCATTTGGATTCATTTATTTGAGCTGCAATTTGTGGGTGAAATTTGTCATTGCTCTAATTTGATTCTAGGAAAATTCATCACCAGTAAATCTATAGCCAATAAATTCATCGCATAGTTGTGTGTTTGTGTGTATATATGACTCTGTGTGTGTGTGTGTGTGTGTGTATATATATATATATATATATATATATATATATATATATATATATATATATATATATATATATATATATAATATTGTTCTGGTAAGATAAAAAGAATAAAACATTTTTTCTGAGAACATAATACATTTTGCGGACCTTCTTCTTTTTTATAAAATATATATATAACGAGAGTGTTTATGAGTATATAGTGTTTGTGTATGTATATATGTGTGTGTGTGTGTGTGTGTATATATATATATATATATATATATATATATATATGTGTGTGTCTGTGTTTATTTGTGTGTGTGTATATATATATATATTAGTGTGTGTGTGTATAAACATACACATGGATAATCAGTATCCCTAACCTAATAATACTAATATTAAAGTCTTCTTTCCGGCATTTAACAGTGAAAATTAAGATTAAATAAATTCAATTTAAAGATTGATATAAATTCTCGGTTTTGTTTCCTCATCTTGTCTAAAATACATTTATGGATTCTTTATATATTCGCCCCCCCCCTCCAAAAAAATAAAAGAAGGAAATAAAAATGTTGTTGTCTGTATCTGTCAGTATAAAACTGACATAGTTGTTGGTAGACAGGAAATTATGGACGTTTGTAAAAAATGCGTTTTTTTTATTTTTTATATTGAATGGGAATTTAGTTACTTTAGATTTAAATAGAAAGGATTTCTTTGTTTTTTTTGGTTTTTTTTTTTTTAAATAGTTTATTAGTGTATTTATTGTTGAACTGATTTTCCCTCTTCTTTTCTACATTTTTTCCTCTTCCCGTTTATAAATAATGCATATCACAGCTAATCTTAGATTCTCGCCTCCTCCTAACACAGATATAATAGTGTTAAACTAAAAATGGTTAAAGATGATATAACTTTCTTTTCTCCATATTAAAATTTGGTATCAATGGAGGCCTTTTTATTATTTCTACATTCCTTTTTCTTTTTTTTCGTCTTCTTTTTTTCGTCTTTCTTTTTCTTTTTTTTCTTTCTTTTTCTTTTTTTTTCTTTTCTTTTCTTTTTTTTCGTCTTTCTTTTTTCTTTTTCGTCTTTCTTTTTTCTTTTTTTTTCGTCTTTCTTTTTCTTTTTTCGTCTTTCTTTTTCTTTTTTTTTCGTCTTTCTTTTCTTTTTTTTTTTGTCTTTCTTTTTCTTTTTTTTCTTCATTTTTCGTTTTTTATTTTCTTCATTTTTTCGTTTTTTTTATTTTCGTCTTTTTTTTCTTTCGTTTTTCTTTTTTTTCCTTTATCTTGTTTTTTCTTTTCTTTTTTTTTCTTTTTTTGTTTTTGTTTCGTTTTCGTTTTTCTTTCTTCGTTTTTTTTTTCTTTTTTTTCTTCGTTTTCTTTTTCTTCATTTTTCGTTTTTCTTTTTTTTTTTCATTTTTCGTTTTTCTTTTTTTTCTTCATTTTTTCGTTTTCTTTTTTTCTTCATTTTTCGTTTTTCGTTTTTCTTCGTTTTTCTTCTTTTTTTTAACTTTCTCTCTTTCCAATTTTTTTTTTACACTAACTTTGTTCAAATTGATATTTAAGATTAGATCCAAACTAATAAATAAAAAAAGTGTTGTGTGCAGATTGGAGCCTTCATTTTTTAAAAAATCTTGTGTAATACACTGTGCCCTGGCGATGATAGCCAAATGTCTGTTAAAAGTTTGCACAACAACTAAAAGCTTCTTGTTCTTCTATGAAGACACAAACAATCTTTTGTTTTTAATAAAAAAATGTTCTTAAGTGTTTTACTGTTTCCTTTTTTAAACAACAAGTATAAGGATTAAGCTAACGAAAATCTCCCCAGGCTCTAGTTTCATTTTTCACTGAAAATACTACTCGTATATATATATATATATATATATATATATACAGCGATGCTGATAGGTACTCATCCTGTGTCCCTGACGCATAAAAATCTTAAAGGACACAGTCAGTCAAATTCTATCCATGCATCCCATTGTTTTTCTTTTTTCTTCCCTCACCATTTCAAGCTAACTGTAAATACATTTAGATATTCTCTTAGAAACAAGTTACAAAGGATAGGTTACAAGGTAGGAGTTAGACCGCTTTAGTTATTTCTCCAGATCATAAATAAAAACCCTACAATCTATTAAGAAACTTTAATTGGAACCCATAAATTTAAATGGGAATCATTCAAAGCTAATAAGCAAGGACACACTAAATCAAAAAGCTATCAGTATCTCTGGATATATATATATATATATATATATATATATATATAAAGTAAAGAAATAACAAAAGACTTAGAGGATTAGCATTATAGTCTATTTCAGGGAGCTTAGACAAAGTGTCTAACCCTCCCGACACTTTGTCTAAGCTCCCTGAAATAGACTATAATGCTAATACTCTAAGTCTTTTATTATTTTTTTACTTATATATTTGCTCTGTGACTCTAACTTTAAGAGCACACATTGAGCTCTCAAACTGCGACAGTTTTTTTAAAATAAAACTCTTGTGTCGTAAGGAAGATTTCTTCTCTGGACTTTCGAATTATATATATATATATATATATATATATATATATATATATATATGTTGAAAAAATAAATAAAGTATAGAATGGATAAAATAGGATAATTTTATATTATATATATATATATATATATATATATATATATACCAATCCCTTCACACAAGTAGGATAATTTCTTGAGCAGAGTTTAACAGGTTTGAATTCAGAGTTTTCCTTCTCCTAGACTGGTTACTTAGCCAAGGTTAAAGAACCTAGTCTGTCTTACAATTGTTTACCCATATATATATTTACCAACCGCACCACACAAGTAGGATATGACACAAGGTCAATTTATTGAGTGGGATTTAACAGGTTTAAATTCAGTTTTCCTTCTAAACTGGTTACCTAGCCACGATTGAAAAACTCAGTCTGCCCTACTATTATTTACCCATAGCTGGAGGGAGAGTAGTTGGATGGATATTTTTCCCAGGGGTAATAGTACTATGCGAAATGCAAATAGGATTTGAACTTGGGTCAATGAGTCCATTTCCTATGACTCTAACCATTACACCACACGCTTCCATAAATACTCTGATATACGAGTCATGGTGTGATGGTTAGCAACATAGTTTCTCACATTTATTACTACTGAATGAGTTTGATCCTTACTGGGTGCACCATACTTAGTGTTGTCACCTCAGCTAAATAATGGACCATTCCATTTTTATGATAAAGAAAGAAAGGGAAGAAAAAGAACATGCTACACAGAAAAGATAGAGTAGAGGAAAGATAGAGAGAGGGGCTGAGTTGGTAGAAGCGATAATGCTAATCTGTTTCAATTGAATACAATGAAAAGATGAAAATAAGGAAAGAAAGAATAAAGGAGTGTGAGAGAGTTAAATCAAGATTATTATACTTTTTACATATTGAGCTATTTAGCAATAGCTCTTAAGTAAACATATTAAACGTTGAGATAATCGAATTATCATACTGTGGTATATCCACAGGTCTTGCTAGTATAAATAAATAAATAAAAAATAGAAAAACACTAACAAGTGTTTGTGTGTCTCTGTGTATGTGTGTGTGTGTGTCTCTGTGTGTGTGTGTGTGTGTGTGTGTGTGTGTGTGTGTGTGTGTGTGTGTGTGTCTCTCTCTCTCTCTCTCTGTGTCTCTCTGTGTATGTGTGTGTGTGTGTCTCTCTCTGTATGTGTGTGTTGTGTGTGTCTCTCTCTCTGTATGTGTGTGTGTGAGAAATATGAATATAAATAGGTTTTGGCTGAGCATGTGTATAGTTATTTACTAAGCGTAGCTTTGATGCGGCACAAGGCCAGTAGTATGGAGCGCCCAGTGAGAATCAAACTCACTAAGAATGGTCTGCTAATCTAGCTTGCTAACCATTACACCACATGAGGTGCCCACTGGGTATGTATATATGTCTGTGCATATGTGTGTTACGATGTATATTTTAACTATTCCCTATGTGCGGTTTCCTGTATTGTGGGTGTGTCTGTTGTAGTCTGTATTTGTCGAACCAATGCCGACTTAAAATATAGAGGCTTTTACCAAAAATATGCTGATGCCAAGATACTTATATATATATATAATTTAGAGATAAAATATTTATGCAAGTGTGTGTGTGTGTGTGTCCTCATAGAGTTAAAAATAGAAAGAAGTGCTTTTATATTATTTATATAAATATAATGCTGTACTGCACAATTACACTTGTATACTCATATCATTATTTACTAATGAGAACTTACATTTATCACAAGGCCACAAAAAATGAGGCACTTAGTGAGGATTAAACTCACTACTCAGTTGTAGACATTTACTAACCTTAGCTTAGAGTGGTACAAGGCCAAGTTACAGGGCGCCCAGTGAGAATCAGTCACTAACAATGGTCTGCTTGCCCTAATATCTAAGCAGAGATGCTGATAGGTACGCGTCCTGCATCCCTGATGCATAAAAATCTAAAAAGACGTAGTAAAATCATATCCATGCATCCCAGTGTTTTTCTTTTTTCTTCCCTCACCATTTCAAGCTAACTGTAAATACATTTCAACAGTTTCTTAGAAATGAGGATAGGTTACAAGGTAGGGGTTAGACAGCTTTAGATGTTTCCCCAGATCATAAATAAAAACCCTACAATTTATTAAGAAACTTTAGTTGGAACCCATAAATTTTCCCGGGGGCTCATTCAAAGCAAATGTGTGTATCCCTGGATGCACTAAAATAAAAAGCTATCAGCATCACTGTCTAAGTGTAGTATATATGTGAGACAATGCCGCTAGTATGGTGCATGTATTGAGGATTGAACTCGCTATTCAGTATTGGTCCTGTAAGACTAGCTCGTTCACCGTCACATCACAACATGTCTCTTCATATAATGAAATGAAATTTATTGTGTACAGTGCTCAGGTGCACCACAACTCATCAAAGTCTCATGTCAAGTACACAGAATAATGTATTAGTGTCAGGAACATGAACAGTTTACAGTAGTAATATGCATGTATGTGTCAGTTGCCAGACGCCAAAGTTTCAACGAATCCATTCCCAGGGCAGCGGGACATTCAGAGTATGGTAGATGCCTGATGGAGGGTATTCGTTTGGTTGCACGTCTCTGTACAGTTTCTAGGAGATTAATATTCTGAGCAAGATAGGGGTTCCAGACTGGTGATGCAAATTCCAAGTGTGGCCGCACCATAGCTTTGTACAGCTTTAAATAGATAGCCAGTGAGCAGCTGACAAAGGGCTTGCTGAGTGACACCAGGAAACCCTCGTCCTTTTTGACAATTTTAGAGATGTGTTTCGTCCAATGTAAATCACTGCTGACAGTAATACCCAGATCACGTTCGCAAGAAGATTCCTTGATATTAGTGTTGTGGAGGGAGTATATGTATGATGGGTTTTTCCTCCCAAAATGCATGGTGGTGCATTTGTCCACAGCCAGCTTCAGTTGCCAGTCAGTGATCCCTTGTTGCACTGTTTCCAAGTCTGACTGCAGCGTTCAGGATCTGTCTTTTTTATCTCAAGGTACAGCTTGATGTCATCGGCATACTTCAGTATTCCTTAAGTTAGCATCTATATCATTGATATACATAATTAAAGTTTGTATTCCTTTATTATGTGGATTTATAATAGTAAAAAAAGTAAAGTTGTCGGGGCGGCCTAAAGTCGGTATCACCCAGTCAGCGAGGGAGTCTATCCCCTTTTCAATAGTGCTAGACCAAGGAGATTGTTTTGGCGTCTGAGTTGGAGCGCCACACCTACCATCAGGTACTTATTTTACCACACAGATCCCTATGCTACTCATATGCTGAGTTGGCGAGGACCGGTATCGAACTAGGAACCTTGTGGTTTCTAGCCGAATGCTCTACCGACTGCGCTAAACCTGGATTTATAATGAACATTATCAATTGTTTTTGTTATGAACAACCACATGAATATCTACAGGATACTCCCAGAGTCTTGTCACCCCCTCCACCCTTACCAAAATATGTATATTTATCAAATGTTTTGGCTGATGTGCTCTCTGGCCATCTTCAGGTGTTTCTTATGAAACCTGGGAACCTTCTCTTCAATCCTTTAGAAGTGTTAAGCTATGTTAAGTATTCTATGTTATTATCATCTGTGGTCAGGATTGAACCTGCAACTTACCGCATAAGTAGGATTTAACATAAGTTAAATTTTTTTGAACAGATTTATATTATTTGGATTTTTCGAACTGTCGTCATCTTTATTGTTACTAGCAAAATAAAAAATAGATTCTCCTAGACTGGTTACCTACTCTAGGCTGAAGAGCCCAGTCTGCCCTACTATTTAACCCATAGCTGGAGGGAGAATATATGGATTCATACCTTTCCCAAGGGTATTAGCGCTATGTGAAATACCAACAGCTTCGTCTAGGAATTGAACTCGAATCGGCGAGTCCATTTTCCACGACTCTAACCACTAGTCATGCGCCTCCATATATATATAATATATATATATATATATATATATATATGAGAAGTAAATACACAAGCGATGTGTTTTTGATATGGCTTTGTTTAGCCGACAATTTTTTGGAGAATATGTGCTTAATTGAAGTCATACCTAATTTTGAAAGTTAATTAATGCCCGCCTAATTAATTATTATTAATTAATTAACATTCAAAATTAGGTACGACTTCAATTAAGCACATATTCTCCAAAAAAAAAAAAATATATATATATATATATATATATATATATCAAAGATGAGGACAACAGTAAAAAAAAATCTGAAATATACAAATTATCAAGCGTTATCTCAAAAAGTCAGACATATAGTTTCTTAAGTAGAGTTCAACAGGTTTGAATTCAAAGTTTTCCTTCTCCTAGAGTGGTTGGCTAATATCTGCTCTAATATCTATCCATAGATAGGGGGAGAGTAGTTGGATGCATGCATTTCCCCAAGAGTATTAGTGTTATGTGAAATGCAAACAGCTTCATCCAGGATGTGACAGTTATAATATTTTTTGTATATAGAATGAATTTTTGCCAATGCTGGCGAAAACTTAATTCAATGGTATCATTCATATATATATATATATATATATATATATATATATATATATATATGACTCTCCCGTCGATTTTCAATGTATGGGGGTTCATACACACAATGAACTCCCACACAGGGATTTGATTATAGTGGTGAAGGCTTGTGTTGGACCATCCACACTTTTTGGCACAGTCGATATATGGAGGCGCATGGGCTAGTGGTTAGAGTTGTGGAAAATGGACTTGTCGATTCGAGTTCAATTCCTAGATGAAGCTGTTGGCATTTCACATAGCGCTAATACCCTTGGGAATGGTATGAATCCATATATTCTCCCTCCAGTTATGGGTTAAATAGTAGGGCAGACTGGGCTCTTCAGCCTTGGGTAGGTAACCAGTCTAGGAGAGGGATAACTCTGAATTCAAAATTCCTGAGGTCGGTCATTGATTGGGTTTCTGGCAACCCTTGATGCCCCAATTCTTTCCTATATATATATATATACCAACCACATGAGCAGGATGGGACACAAGGTCAATTTCTTAAGGAGAGTTTAACAGTTTGAATTCAAAGTTTTTCTTCTCCTAGATTGGTTTCTAAAGATTAAAGTGCATATGTGTATACAAGTGTAAATAAATTAACTTTCTTGAGGAAATGTATATTTTTTTAATATTAGTTAATTACTCACAACTAAGTGTGGTTTCATAGTGGCTGTTCTTTAAAAATAAAAGTTCATAAATTTAGTTTTTATAGTGGTTAAAAAAAGGAAAAATACATTATTATTATTATTATTATTATTATTATTATTATTATTATTATTAAAAGTAGTAGTAGTATCTAGTAAATAACTATACATGTTTGTGTAAATCTCTCTCTCTCTCTCTCTCTCTCTCTCTCTCTCTCTCTCTCTCTCTCTCTCTCTCTCTCTCTCTCTCTCTGATAGTGCACACACATAAAAACACTTGTTAGTGTTTCCCCATTTTTTTTTTTATTTTTTTTTTTTTTTTTTTTTTTTTTTTTAATGGACCAACAGGTCCTCTTTGTGTGACCCACTTTTCCCCCAACCCTAACCCACTTTCGCTCGCTCTCTCTCTCTCTCTCTCTCTCTCCTCATCTTCATCCTCACCCTCATCTCTCTGGCTCTGGTCATTCTCTGACCTGTCATTGCAACAAGTGAGTCACAGGGCACCCCAAAAAAAAAAAAAAAAAAATCTCAGACCCAAAAAGGAAAATGGCCCTCATTTTCTCTTGATACTCACTGCACATCTTGTTAGCTTGGTGTTAGTTCTGTCAGTGCCTGGGGGTTACTCTCAGCAAGACACAGCCAGTTAGAGTGAGTGAGAGAGTGGAGTGTTATGGTGCCAGAGGAAGACAACAAATGGAGAGGGTGGGGAAGGATTATATCCTTCCTGTAAGCATACCAATCTGATGGTGGTGTTGGTCAGTGTTAGTGGTGCTACTTCTCTGACTCTCAGTGCAAAAAGCCCCCTCGTAAGGAACCATCTCTGATTTTAGGGGCCTTCCTTTTTTTTAAAAAGAAGAGGAAAAAGGACTAGATTTAATTTTTAAAAATTGATTCAGCCTCCCTTATATTTTTGGAGGAATTGTGTTCCTCTTGGCGAAAAAGAAAAAGAAGAAAAAAGAAACAAAACAATGAAGTTTCATTTTTCAACATTCTACATTTTTGTGTGTGGTTTTCATTTTCAACTTAAAGGTCAGTAAGTAGAATTTGTCCGTGCTGTCAGTAGCCATTTGTGAAATTTCATTTGTTTTCATATTTTTTGTTGATATCTTGTAGATTTTCTAACATTTTTAAAAATATCTTGTAGATTTTTTTGATAATTAAAAAAAATGTCTTGTAGATTTTTTAAACATTTAAAAAAATGTCTGGTAGATTTTTTTGATATTTAAAAAAAATGTCTTGTAGATTTTTAACATTTTAAAGAATATCTTATATTTTTTTAATATTAAAAAAAAAAATATCTTGTAGATTTTTTAAACATTAATTAAAAAATATGTAGATATTTTTAACATTAATTAAAAAATATGATGTAGATATTTTTAACATTAATTAAAAAATTTTAAAAAATGTCTGGTAGATTTTTAACATTTTTTAAAAATATCTTATAGTTCTTTTTAGACATTTTTAAAAAATATGATGTAGATATTTTTAACATTAATAAAAAATATCTTGTAGATTTTTTAACACTTTAAAAAAAAATATCTTGTAGATTTTTTAACACTTATAAAAAAATATCTTTTTTAACATTAAAAAAATTATATCTTGTAGATTGATAAACATTTTTCAAAAAATATATCATGTAGTTTTTAAACATTTGAAATAAAATATCTTGTAGATTTTTTAAATATTAAAAAAAAAATATCTTGTAGATATTTTAACATTTCATTTTTTATTTGTTATAATTTTATTATAGACTATTAAAATTCTTTCAATTTTAAATCTATATCTATAACTATTTATTTTAACGTAAATTGGGATTTTTTAAAATCAATTACATATCTATTTTCCTATACTTTTTAATTCTACGTGAAGAAAAATTATTTAAATGTCAATTAAATTCTTTTTCATATTTTATACTGATATTTATTGTCATCTTTAGAATTTGAATAATAATAGTAAAGATATGATTCTAAATAATAATAATAAAGGAATGATTCTAAATAATAATAAGGATAAAGGAATGATTCTAAATAATAATAATAAAGGAATGATTCTAAATAATAATAAAGGAATGATTCTAAATTAAAAAAATAAATTACTTTTTACTTTTTTTTTATTCATTTATTTTTTATTTTTCATAAAAAGATATTTTCCTTAATTTTGATTTTGCCCCTTTTTTGTTAATATGATAAAAACCTTTCCTTTTCTTTTTGATTTTTAAGTAAATTTTCATTGGAATTTTTCATGTTGAAAATTCTAATCACAATTCTATTCTGATTTTTATTTCATTCCTTAAGAAATTTTGAACTTTTTTCTCAGAAGAGCATTTATTTGTTGATATCTTGTAGATTTTTTAACATTTTTAAATCTTAAAATGTTTTTAAACCAATGTCTTTAAAGAAATACAAGATATAAAAAAATACCCACAAAAAGTTATTTTGATAAGTATAGAATTTATTTAATATAAGTGAAAATTACACACACACACACACACACACACACACACATATATATATATATATATATATATATATATATATATATATATATATATGTGTGTGAGATGGTCACTGTTTCAGCTTTTGCTGGAATGGTGTACCAAAGGCAGTATTATTGGTAGAGTGCTCAATATAAAATAGAACTGTTATATAATATAATAAGATAAATATATAAAGGTTTTACATATCTTTTTATTAGGTGAGAAAGGAACAATCACAACCATATTGGTTTCATGCGGTGCAATCATCAGGTGAAGGTGTTTCAAATGTCTTTGAATGACATTTGAAACCCCTTCACCTGATGATTGCATCGCATGAAACCAATATGGTTGTGATTCTTCCTTTGTCACCTAATAAATAGATATGTAAAACCTTTATATATTTATCTATATATATATATATATATATATATATATATATATAAAAGGAAATACTCTCCTATAATACAGATGGAGCACTCTTTGGCAGCCTTTACATATGTATGTATTTATCAGTTAAAATTCTCTTAGCAATCTATAGGTACTGATGATAGCCAAGTAGTAAGGAGCCTGTCTGATGATAAATCAATCAGGTTTCTATCCCGGCTGGCAGTAGCCTACAAATGTCTAGCCACACTGAAGAGACGTGATACGTTGAAACACTGTGTCTGTGGATGACATATATATATATATATATATATATATATATATAGTCATCTACAGATACCTATGAGTTTCATCAGACCACTATT
Organism: Doryteuthis pealeii; assembly: GCA_023376005.1. Classification (NCBI taxonomy): domain Eukaryota; kingdom Metazoa; phylum Mollusca; class Cephalopoda; order Myopsida; family Loliginidae; genus Doryteuthis; species Doryteuthis pealeii. Next base: position 46,742,766 of record CM042165.1, on the reverse strand, counting down.
GAGAATTGTAAACAGAAAATTCATGAGGCTTTGTATACAATTATATATTGTACAAAAGAAAGAAATGAATAAGAACACCTGTGTTACCACCAATGTAAGTGTGTGTGTGTGTGTGTAATATTTATTTGTTTGTTTCAATTTATGTTGAACGATGTAAGCGTGTGCAGTTTCTTATTGACTCTCATGTAAACTTCATCTTTCTTGACCCCCTACCAATAAAAAAACAAAAGACAAAAACAACAAAAAAACACTTACTTTTGATTTTTTTTTTTTTTTTTTTTTTTTTTTTTTTTTTTTTTTTTTAAATAAGTAAATTTTAAGTTTCTAATATTTCAAACACTCATATTTCTGTTTGAACCATTTTATTTGCTGTTAAATGTTTCTTAAATAGCTGTGTACTTTACGGTCATTATATACGTAGTATGTCTCTCGGTCGACCATTCAACTTGTTATTCTCTCTGATGTTAAGAACTTTTTTTTTTTTTTTTCAGTGTCACTAAAAACCAATTCTGCTCTTACACACACGCACACATACACAAGTAGGACATTACGCTAGAAGTAGACTCAAAACACAAGACACAAATGTAACACTCAAGAAATAACATTTAATTTATTATTTTTTTAAATACTTAAAAGATGAAAGTATTTCTGAAAACCATATAGGTAATTAGTATTTAATTAACAAACAAGTTTTTTTTGCTTTGTTTTTTGGGTTTTTTTTTTTCATAATTCTTTATTGATTCATATCGTATAGTTTAATATACCAACCATTCACAGCCATTCTTTTAATGAATTATGGGATAGCATCCTGAATCACAGTTTAAATGTGTTTTCTGCCCAATTTTTTTGTTGAATTTTGTGAGCTCAAGTTCAAGGTATCTGAAGATGAAGAGGCTTACGGTTCAAAGTGTTACAAGAATAAGAACTATGAATTGATAAAAAAAAAGAAGTTCAGCACTGACTGAGAACTAGGTATACCCAAAATTGACCTAAAATTCGTTTTTGACAAAATGAATTTAGCCCCCCCCTACAGAAAATAATTTACCAAAAATCAGGGAATTATCGGATTTTAATGAAATTTTCAGTGTTGATTTATCAATGAATGAACTTTATAATGTATTATTTATTTTATTTCAAAACTTTCTGATTTATTTCTAGAATCTAAAAATATAAACATTTTAAACATAACATCAGGATTTTTATAATTTAAATGAATTAATTTTTCATAGGAGAAAAACTTAATCAAAGTTTTGAAATAAAATAACTGATGCATTACAAAATTCATTAATTAAAAAATATATACTGAAAATTTCATTAAAATCGGATAATTCCCTGATATTGGTAAATTTTTAAAAATCGCTAATGTTACATTAATTTTGTAAACATGCCATTTTTCAAGAGCATTTATGGCCGAACGCGATCGAAATTGACCAAAAAAATCGTTTTAAATGTATTAAAAATGAATTAAATGTGTGATATTATTTTGCTTTTTTATTGATGGTCATTATGTTACTACTTAACGATTTAGACAAAAGTTTGACCTTAAATAATCAATTTAATCAATTTTAATTCGTTTTTAAAAAACATTAGCAGACTTTAGCAGCCGATTTTTGGGTATCCTTACTGAGAAACTTCAAAAACTGAGGAATGCAGCAAAACAAAATAGGGTTATTGATGGAGAAACACTATTTAACTGAAAGCCACTGTAAAGTCTTAGAAATCCAGGAAAAATACTTTGATCGATAAATAATGATGCTAGGAATTTATATTCATTTTTTTTTAGTATTTGTATTTAAGAGTTGAACAAGTCATGAAATAGTAGACAAGCAGAGAGTAGTAGTAGGTAGACACTTGGTGGTGCTCGTGGGCACTTAGAGTACCAGTTGGGAATACACTTCTTTTTTTTTTTTTTTTTTTGCAATTGGTTTCAATATGACTATTCTATTAGAGGTTGATTTAATAAAGCATATTGGGTCTCTATCTGATGGTGATGTTCCAGTTCTGGAGGTCAGGGAAATATGGAGCATCCCTTCATCACCATTACTCTCAGATCCACTCTGACCCAGAGTGGCAGTATCTGTTAGGGTCCCATCTATTGGTTAAATCACTGTTGGCTTTTTGCAAAAACTTCAGATGACTTCAGTGGTCTTTACTTAGGCTTGATCAATCGGCTGGTCATGTCAAGCCCTAGCACCTATATGATTGCCTCAACCCTATTGCCCTTTGGCAAGCCCCAACCCATTTTATCATATCGGTGCTAGAAGGCAGTAGCTGAGGGTCTACATGTCCTGGGAATGACGTTAAACTCTATCTGATGGTGAGGTTCAAGTTTTGGATGTTTGGGGAATGTGGAACACCCCTTCATCACCATTGCTCCCTGGTCCACTCTGACCCGGAGTGGTAGTACCTGTTTGGGTCCCATCTATGGGTTGAATAGAAAAACATGAGTTTATAAACAAAATTGTATTATGCATTAAGAATGAATTTATTTCACAACTTTGTTGGCATTAAATGACCCACTGAGGTTGATATGCCATAAAACAAAACAAAACAAACTGAATTCTTTATAATGTTACCATTTTTTTTTTTTTTTTTTTTTTTTTTTTATAATTGAATTCTTTAACTTGAATTTTTTTTTCTTTTCTTTTTTTTTGCGTTTTTCAGGTTTCACTGGTGTTACCTGTGCCGAGAACATTGATGAGTGTAGTTCCCAACCGTGCTTCAATTCAGGTGTATGCGAAGACAAACAAAATGAATATAAATGCAATTGCCAGCAAGGTAACAACAATTTTATCTTTATATTTATACTAGAAGTGGCTACCTGGCGTCATCTAGGTAAAACGGAGTGGGGGGGGGGGTGAGTAGTCTGCCAGATCCATTATTACTGAATCGTGAGTTTGATCCTCACAGGATGCCCTGTTAAAATCCCTATGTTAAAAAAAAAGACTTTGCGTTGATCCAGCGTGGCGGAGTGTCGGAATAAAAGAAAAAGGTGCACAGACACTGTGAAAAGAAAAATAAATGTCTCCTATTTAAGATAAGTAAAGTAAGGAGCTGATGGAAGGTGTGGCGCTCCACCTCAGATGCTAAAAACAATCTCCTTGGTCTAGCGCTATTGAAAAGGGGATAGACTCCCTCGCTTTAGGCCGCCCCGTCGACTTTACTTTACTTTTTTTATTTAAGATAATGAATGCAAAAAAAAAATGTTACTATTTAAATTTCATATTTTAATTATCTTCACAAATATAAATAAATTATTCGGTAATTTATGAGGAAGTGCGTCCCGGTCTCCTGCCTCAAAAATTGCTACCCGGTGACTATCAAAATAACAACCCAGCTCGTCGTAATTCTTGTTTATTTATCGTAATTTGTTGTAATTCTTGTTTAGATATGAAGATGGATATATAGTTTGTAATAGACTGAGATAGATAGATAAACAAACAAAATAATATAGATAGATATGAACAAATGGAGATAGATATGAACAAATGAAGATAGATATTTTCGACAAGTAAATGTATTTGGGGGGGGGGTCGCATTTTTTTTGTCACGATTCTTGTTTATTTAAACTAAAAACAAGACATTAAACAAACATGAATAATAAAAAAATCTTAGTATCTAAAGTAATATAGATAAATATGATAAAATTGAGATAGATAGATATGAAGATGGATAGTTTTGAATAGACTGAGCTGGGTCGTTATTTTAATAGTCACCGGGTAGCAATTTTTGAGGCAGAAGACCGGGACGCACTTCCTTATGAATTACCAATTATTCTTATTTTTGCTCAAAAAGCAAGATTTGGTGATAGTAAATGCGTGTATATATTTATTTTATCAGTAAACTCTTCCTCTCTCTCCCACTTCGCCAAGTGACATTCTTTCAACCAATGAGAAAATGCCATGTCACATTGTGTTGATTCATCCTTAAAACTTTTCCATTCTAATCCACTCATAATTCCGTGTTAATTTACATGTCTCTGTTACATTCATGGCTCTCCCCCTCTCTATCATCATTATTATCATTATGATTTTTGTTTTTTTCTTTCTTTTTTAAGGTTTCACTGGCAAACGTTGTGAGATTGATATCAACGAATGCAATAGCAATCCTTGTATTTATGGTACCTGCTTTGATCAACAGAACAGCTTCAAATGTAAATGCAATCAAGGTGAGAGGAAACCACTTTGTTTATTATCTGTTTACAAATTTCTATTTAACCCTTTGAACTTTTAAGCTTGATATTTTTGGGCTGTACTATTTTATTATACACTGTAAGCCTCAGCACTGTCATCTAGAGCTTTAGAATACGTAACTGCACCTCTGCAAAGGGGTAAGATCCCCTCCCCAATGGGGCTACCTATAAATTTCCCTCTTCGCCTCAAACCGCACATTTACAGCTCTGCTGCTGCTGCTGCTGCTTCCGCTTCCATCCTTCTCCCCCACCCCCATCCTTCATAAACAAATCTTAGAAACTTTTTCGAAAACAATACAACTACATGCTTTAACACAAAAATATCATAAAATGTGTTCTTAATAACAATTAAGTTCATTTCAGATAATGCGCACACACAATTTTATGCTAGGAATTTTAACAACTAAAGGTGAAAATTACCGAGTACAGAAGGGGTGTTACCTACTCTACAACAAATTTGATTCGGAAAGCTGAGGCAGATCAAAATGCATGTATTTTTACTTATGTTTGAGAGCGACAATGTATTTTGATCGTTGGGCGGTTTGGGGTGCTCTGGTTGTTAAAGGGTTAAGATTGATATTTTGGGCTGTACTATTCTAGTATACACTGTAAGCCGATCATTTTGGGGTTTGAGTCTTTCTTGAATGGACACTACAAAGAGGAGATCAGAAGAAGAGGGAAATGTATATTTTCATCTCTAAATCCTGACTCTCTTCAAAAATCTTAAATCTCAGTCGGTGGGGGATAAGAATATACAGACTGTATCCTCTGCCGTTGCTAGGTTTTGACACTAAACTGCAGAACCTTTTTTTTTTGGGGGGGGGGGGGTAATCAATTTATTATTAGTTGACAAGATAAAGTTACATGTCCTAAAAAATCTCAAGCATAGTTGACACTGGCATCTCTAATCAAGGGAGGTAACTTTGATTAGCCAACTACCAAATAATGAATATTTCCTTTTCAAAATGTTGCAGAGAAAACTCAACCTATTTGTATTGTTCTTTTATATACAAGGTGTGTCAAAAAAGTATGAAGATTTTTGTACTTTTTTACACACCTTGTATTCTGGGGGGGGGTCATTCATTAATATATTTTTTTCAGAATACAAGGTGTCAAAAAAGTGTGAAGTTTTTGTACTTTTTGACACACCTTGTATTCTTAGGGGGAGGGGGAGTTTCATTCATTAATTTTTTCAGAATACAAGGTGTGTCAAAAAAGTATGAAGATTTTTGTACATTTTGACACACCTTGTATTCTGGAGGGGGGGGAGTTTCATTCATTAATATTTTTTTTCAGAATACAAGGTGTGTCAAAAAAGTATGAAGATTTTTGTACTTTTTGACACACCTTGTATTCTGGGGGGAGTTTCATTCATTTTTTTTTTTTTTTTTTTTTTCAGAATACAAGGTGTGTCAAAAAATTATGAAGATTTTTGTACTTTTTGACACACCTTGTATTCTTCTTTTTTTTCTTTTTTTTTTTTTTTTTTTTTCTTTTCAGAATACAAGGTGTGTCAAAAAGTATGAAGACTTTTGTACTTTTTGACACACCTTGTATTCGGGGGTGGGGAAAGTTTCATTCATTAATTTTTTTTCAGAATACAAGGTGTGTCAAAAATACCAAGTTTAAAATTGTATTTACCAAGAGAGAAATGAAGAATGAATGGAACTTTTTTTTTCATTTCTTTTTTTTTCTATTTCTTTTTTTTCTTTTTTTTTTCATTTCTTTTTTAAAAAATGATTTTGTTCTATTGTACAATTTTTGTCTTCTAGGATACACGGGCGTCACTTGTTCGCAAAATGTCGACGATTGCGCTGGAATTAATTGCGGAAATGGCACGTGTCAAGATGGAGTGCACGATTACACATGCAAGTGCAACAAGGGATATACAGGACGTCATTGCGAGACGGAAATCAACGAGTGTGACAATAATCCTTGTAAACACGGAGGAACCTGTATGAATGTACATGATACCTATGAATGTCGATGTCCAAAAGGCACTTATGGTAAATCTTGTTTTCTTTTTCTATCAAAATTTTTTGCAACTGGAATATCTTAACTGCAGATTATTTGATGCCAAATAGAAGAAAAAAATTATTTTTATATTTAAAAACTGAATTTAAATTAGTATTATTTGGACTATTGTCCTCATCTTTATTGTTATCTACACTATTTCTCTGAATTTTTGAGATGAGGCTTGATAATTAGTATTATTTGGATTATTGTCCACATCTTTATTGTTATCTACACTATTTCTCTGAATTTTTGAGATGAGGCTTGATAATTAGTATTATTAGGATTATTTGGACTATTGTCCTCATCTTTATTGTTATCTACACTATTTCTCTGAATTTTTGAGATGAGGCTTGATAATTAGTGAATAAATAAAGTGACATTCACTGTATTTCTTAATAGGCACATTGTCTTGAAGAAGGGTGGCTAATATGCTGCTTGGAAACCAATGGTAACAATGGCATCTTAAATGTATTGTACACTATAATAAATAAATACAGCTCTTACACACGTAATTGAGCACTTTATTTTCAATTCACCAATACTAAAAAAGGACTACCTAACATCCAAAACAAAAAAAATATATATAAACACACAAGACCGCGACCATTTCAAAAACAGTCTCTGAAGATGAAGATACTTCAAAATTGATTAGACAATGGACACTATTTTATTTTATACATTGTAATTGCCTTTAAAATATAAATAATATATATATATATATATATATAAAAGTAATTGGTAATTTGCTTGAAGCATTGTTGAGTATGTTATAAAATAATAAAATTCGAAGGCAATACAATGCGTAAAAAATAAAGACAAAAAGATGTTTTATATGTCTAATCGATTTCAAAGCAAAGCTTTATCATCAGAGTTTAATTTCAGAAATGACGTGCTTATGTTTTTTTTATTTGTGTGGTTATCGGCAGCCCATTTTAGCACGTCCTTCTGATAGTTGGAATAGTCTTCTTGTGATCGCAAATTCTGTCTCGCTCAGACGTAGGGATAAAAGTAATTGGTAATTTGCTTGAAGCATTGTTGAGTATGTTATAAAATAATAAAATTCGAAGGCAATACAATGCGTAAAAAATAAAGACAAAAAGATGTTTTATATGTCTAATCGATTTCAAAGCAAAGCTTTATATATATATATATATATATATATATATATATATATATATTATTATGTTCAAATTTATCTGTGAATTTTGTGATGAATAATAACTTTTAAAACAAAACAACTAATTTTTAAGCTAAAACATTAACATTCGTTTACTTTTCTCTTCGTTTTTCCAGGACGCATTTTTTTCCAGGATAACATGGATTTCAAAGCAAAGCTTTATATATATATATATATATATATATATATATATATATTATTATGTTCAAATTTATCTGTGAATTTTGTGATGAATAATAACTTTTAAAACAAAACAACTAATTTTTAAGCTAAAACATTAACATTCGTTTACTTTTCTCTTCGTTTTTCCAGGACGCATTTTTTTCCAGGATAACATGGATTTCAAAGCAAAGCTTTATATATATATATATATATATATATATTATTATGTTCAAATTTATCTGTGAATTTTGTGATGAATAATAACTTTTAAAACAAAACAACTAATTTTTAAGCTAAAACATTAACATTCGTTTACTTTTCTCTTCGTTTTTTCCAGGACGCAACTGTGAAAGCAACCAAAATGAATGCGCTCAAAATCCTTGTCTTAACGATGGCACTTGCATTGATGGCATTGATAAATATGAATGTAGATGTCTGGCCGGATTTACAAGTAAGTGACCTAGGGGTCATGTTTTTGGCTTATCTGGAGAAATTAGGATTAACTACTTTAGCACAGTCGGTAGAGCATCAGCCTAGGAATCATGAGGTTCCTGGTTCAATACCAGTTCCCAGCATGGATTGGTTAATTCTATTTATGCAGTAAAGTACAGAGCTGATGGTAGGTGTGGGGATCCACATCAGGAAAAAAAAGCAATCTCCCTGGTCTAGCGCTAGCAAAAAGGGGATAGACTCCCTCACTGTACAGCTGATACCGACAATAGGCCACTCCGCCAATTTTACTTTTTTTTTTTTTTTACTTGAAAAAAATTTAAGTACCCATCAAAAATGAATAAAATGGAACCTGTTCGGCATAAAATAACCCAATGGGTTGACATGCCATAAAAAAAACCAACCAACCCCTTTTTTTGGGGGGGGGGCATTCCCATCTCTTTGGCAGTCTACCTCTTATCTATGGTTTAAATAGAAAAAATGTGTTTAAAAAATATTGAGTATTTTAAAAAATTGGGTTTTATTTTTTTTTAAATTGGGTTTTATTTTTTTTTTTAAATTGGGTTTTATTTTTTTTAAATTGAGTTTAATTTTTTTTAGAATTGAGTTTTAAAATTTTTTTAATAAAACAAAACTGAATGGTATAAAATCCAACCAACCAACCGCTCAAAAATAATGTCTTTTTCTATTTTGTTACTCTTAACTGATATTGTCTTCATTTAAAAAAAATTTTTTTTTTTTTTAGGTGAATCATGTGAAACAAATATAGACGAATGTGCGTCTAATCCATGTGACAATGGCGGTACATGTACCGACCTTGTCAATGGTTATCGATGCCAATGTCCTTCTGGATATTATGATGCACAATGCAAATCCAATATCAACGAATGCGGGAATAATCCTTGTAAAAATGGAGGATCTTGTGTTGACGGTATTAATCGGTAAGTAGACATTTCTCAAAGACTTACTATGGTTAGGTGTGCTGCTCCACCTCAGATGCCAAAATAATTTCCTTGGGTAAGCGCTAGTGAAAAGGGGATAAACTCCCTCGCTGTCTGGCTGATACCGACTTTAGGCTGCCCTGACAAATTTACTTATAGACGATCGCATAGTATCCATTTTTTTTTTTTTTTTTTTTTTTTTTTTTTTCTGCAATTGCGTGAGTAGCTGAACAGACCAATTTTTGAATGGCAAGTCTCTGGTGCAGTGACTGCAAACAAACTGATGTTTGCTGGAGTTGCTGTTGTCTCTCCTTCCTTTTGGCCCTATATTCTGCAGCGGCTTCTTTCCTCTCTTTTTCACTCCTTCTCGTTCCTTGTTTGACGAGGAGGCGCCAGACTGCACGGTCTTCTGCACAAGCCTCCCATGTGTTGTGTTGGTGTTGATGTGGCACGTCTTCATGTCCCTCTTGCAAACATCTCTAAAGCACAGGCGTGGTCACCCTACTGGTTGGGTGCCCTCTACTAATTCACCATGCAATAGGTCTTTGGGGATGCGACCTTTGTCCATTCTCCTGACATGACCAAGCTAATGCAGGCGTCTCTCGCAGATAATGGTAGGCATGCTGTTCATGTCTGCTCATTCCAGTAAACACATCAAATGTTGTAATAATTGAATTATCATACTGTGGTATATCCACAGGTTCTGCTGGTGAAGGAATTAAGACAATGAATTGACATAAATCTATGGATGTGTTTTTCAAAATGAACTTTTAAAATTGAGTTATTTCAATTTCGTTATTCATACAAAATGGCAACAATACTGGAATAACAACATCCACAATAAACTCTTCCAAATCAAACCCACTTTGGGAGACCAACTTTAAGGAAGTCTAGAAAGGAACAAGTCATTGTGTCCTGATTACGCATTGGTCATACAAGACTAACGCACTCCTATATACTCAAACAAGAACAACAACCACAATGTGTAAAATGTCAAACACTTATTCATGGAATGCAGGTTTCTTGCTCACATCAGAAACTGTTATTTTAAAGCAAACAATATGAAAGATCTGTTTGAAAATGTCAACATGGAGGATGTTCTCTCTTTTTTGAGGGAAATAAAAATTAAACCATAGAATATAGACATGAAACAAATCAATACCATACAACATAACCACCAATAATGCTAACATATTATTAAAACTAATTACTAAAAAGTATAAATATAAATACACGATATGTATAACTTACTAACCGTTAGGCATGACATAACCCCAGATGGGTTGATATGCCATAAAACAAACTAGTCAATAAAACTGAAAGGAATATTTTTGATGTTTTGGACTGTTGTCCTCATCTTTAAATGGGATACACCATACTTTTTTCTTTTTTTTCTTTTTTTTTGGAGGAGTGGGAAATTTGATAATTTTCACCTTTAGTTGGCAATCTCTGGTGCAGTGACTGCAAACAAACTGCATAAAATTGTGCGTGTGCATTATCTGAAATTTTTTATCCTTTTTTTTTTTTTTTTTTTTTTTTTTTAAACCTTTTTTCTTTTCCAGTTTTTCGGCTTTTAGTTATAATTCCTTTTTATTTCTTATTGTATCACATAATTTTCTCTGACAAAATTTGTTTGAAAAAAAAGGGCTCGTTTTTTTTTAGAAATTTGATTTTTAAAGATTTTTCCCTTTTTAAAAGAAAAAAAAAGATTCACATGCTTTTTAAAGCTATTATTAGATTATCATACTTTTGTATATCCACAGGTCCTGCTAGTTTCTCATATTATACTTGTGGAAATATAAAATGTTTAGTCCGCCAAATTAATTCTTTTTCTTTTTCTTTAAACCATCTCATTATAACAGATATGACTGCACGTGTCTTTCCGGTTACACTGGTCATGATTGTGAACAAGATATTCTTGAATGTGCATCAAATCCGTGTCAACATGGAGGTACCTGTAAAGAACACCATAATTACTATGAATGTCAGTGCCCACCTGGATACAGTGGTAAGTATATATATATATATATATATATATATATATATATATATATAATTTCAGTTTTATTCTTTTCTTTATTTTAACATATGTCTTAATTCATTTGTGATAGTTTGCCCAGTGCTTTTTGGGGGGATAAAAAAAATATTAAAAAATGGGATTAAAAAATATGGGATAAAAAAAATGGGATGAAAAAAAATATTAAAAAATATGGGATAAAAAAAATATTAAAAAATGGGATAAAAAAAATATGGGATAAAAAAAATATTAAAAAATGGGATTTAAAAAAATATGGGATAAAAAAAAGTACAAATTGAGTCCTCGCACATTCATAAACAAATAAACAACACTAAGTTATTTTATTACCTTTTCTTTCTTTCTGTTTTTCCCAGGTGTCAACTGCGATATTGATATTAACGAATGTCTCAGTAATCCTTGTATTCACGGAAGCTGCACAAACGAACTGAACATGTACAAATGTTTTTGTGATGAATCTTACACCGGAAAGAACTGCGAGACAAAACTCGACCCCTGTAAGACTAACCCTTGCGTCCATGGAACGTGTAAACCAATCAATGGACACACTGATTATCAGTGTCATTGCCCACCTGGATATAAAGGTAAATAAATCGTTTTTATGAATTTGCAAATTGGGAGGGTGGGGCAAACAATTTATTGAAAATTTTTTGTAGAGTAAGTAAAGTTGGTATCGGCCAGACAGCAAGGGAATCTATCCCCTTTTCACTAGTGTTAGACCAAAGAGATTGTTGTTGCATCTGAGGTGGAGCACCACACTTACCATTAGCTCCTCATTTTACTGCACAGATGCCTGTGCTACTCATATGCTGAGTTGGCGAGAGCCGGTATCAAACCAGGAACCTTTGGTTCCTAGCTGGATGCTCTAATGACTGAATATTCCGAAAGATGAATTTATTTATAGATGTTTAAAAGTTTCAGTTTGTGATAAAACTTTTAGAAGAATTAGCGAGACGTTAACTCATAGCTAACACCTGTTTCTTATCATGCATTAGGTTATTTAAAAGAGAGTAATCTAACACAGAATATTCAGTAGGAAAAAAGACCAGTCAATTAATACTATATAAGATTTAATTTCTACAACATTCAAGGAGGGAACTAAGTTCCCATCCTATGCTATAAAAGAGTTACAATGTGTTTGAGGAACATGAAGAAAAGTTTAAACAACAAAGGGGTGGAAACCACTTACTAATTCTCAGGAGGTCTGGAAACAAAGACAAGTTCCTGAGGTGCAAACAATTATGTCTGTCGCTTCCCAATTCAAGGTTGGGTAACATTCGCAGAGTTCCGTCCCTGCCTCAAAAACTGCTAGCCGGTGGCAGCTGAAAAATAAAACACCAGCTACGATTGAAGTCCGTAGCCGAAGCGGTGTCACTTGAAAAAAAAAAAAAAAAAAAAACTTAGGGCATTTTTCCCGAAACCCTAACCCTAAACCCTAGTTAAAATTAACAGTTTTATTACAAAATCTGTGGGTTCTGTTTTTTGTGTATACAGGTGACCCAGAAAAAATCGAGCCCAAATTATTTATTTATTTTCCCATTAAACTAATCCTAAACCCCAACCCTAGTTTTTTTTCAAGTGACACAGTGTCGGCTACAGACTTCAATCGTAGCTGGTGTTTTTTTTTGTTTTTTTTTTTTCAGCAGCCACTGGCTAGCGTTTTTTGAGACAGGAGGCCGGGACGGAACTCTGCGAATATGCCCCAAGGTTGTAAAAGAAGGTGATTCTTGATTTCACCTTCTCACATGACCAAAACAGACTCTGGATGTCGGAGAGTCCCTCAAACCCTGTGACAAGGGAGACCACTCCATTTTGTCTCCTATCTTGCTGGGAGATATCTTGTCTTGTGCCATCAATAATATATTATAATAGTATTATAGATACTAGTACCTCTTTCGTACAACAGGTTTTACATATAGTTTTTATGATATACATGCAAATGGTATTATGGGCAGATGTATTACATTTTGATACCAGGTTATAATATAATATCTTTATATCATAATAATAACTTTATAAATGTCTCTATAACTGATGTCAAACTAATTGTCTAAAACTCTTAAAGTCCTATACCACCTTATTCCACCCGGCTGGAAGTTACATTCGTCTTAACTAATCAGCCCCAAACAATAGAGCCTTTGTTTAAATTCAATATTAAACGTATGTAGAAATCTTTGATTTAAGGGAAATACTAGTTAACTTTAGATGCAAAGGTCATTTTTAGCCATTTTTTTTATATATCCTTATAGGAAATCTCGACTTAGAAAAATCTCAACAGGATATTAAGAGTTAAATAGATTATAGAAATATTCAGTGCCGTGATTTTATAAACATTTTTGCTGTAGGAAGTTATATATCCAAAGGTTCAAATTCTCTCTCTCTCCCCCCTCCACTGCCTGTAGGGGGGTAAATTTCCTACTAATCAAAAAAAGTATGGTGTATCCCTTCGCTACCGTTACTCTGACTCGGTGTGGTAGTACCTGTTAGGGTCCTCTTTATGAGACAAATAGATCAGTTTAAAGACATTGGGATGAGTATAGTGTTGCCTAAATCGAATAATCATTTTTTTTTTTCAAAATGAAAACGTTCATTTTTATTCATTAATGTGCTTGAAATAAACTTTCTGGAAAATTGAATTTTTTTTTTTTTTTTTTTAAATAAATTTTTTCAGGTCGAAATTGTGAAACTGACCGTGACGAGTGTTTGATTAGTGGGTCACCCTGTAAAAATGGAGCGACTTGCATCAACAATCACGGATCCTATTTCTGTCGCTGCAAACCTGGTTTTGAAGGCAAGAACTGTGAAATTAATAAAGATGAGTGTAATTCATGTAAGTATCTACATCAACAAATTAAAAACTAGCAAATATATGCACCCTCCGTAGGGTGCAAGTATTTAAGTTTAATGTAATAAAATATTGTATCAAATTAGAAATGCTAATGAAACTAAATAAGAAAGCAGATAAAAATATTTGAAACTGAGGAGGGTATAATAAAAAAAAATAGAACAACTGAAACTTACTCTTCCCTCACTCCCGTCTTTCATTGCTACATTTTCCTAATTTAACTATTTAGTTAAAATAGGAAGTAAAGAATAAAATTACAGTTATTTTTTCTTGTTAATGGATTTTTAAAAGATTTATCCCTGAGATTTTAGATAATATTCATTAAGATAAAACAAACAATTAGAAATCAGTAATACTAAGCACATATTTATTAAAATCAGATTTTTAATATCAATATGCAAATTAGCCTTCCCATTCACACTGTAAACTGTAATTCTGTTGTATATATAAATACAATTGTATGTTATTAGTATGTAGATATTACCAACAGTATTATTAATGTAAAACAATTTTATTAATAATTGAGGTTTAAATAAAAATAAAATCATGTAGAATGTGACGTAAATAACTAAGGGAATTGTTACTTGAATAGTGATATAGTTTCGGTTACAGACAGAAAAACACACAATCTCCATTATAATAAGATGTGTGTGTGTGTACCAGCCCCTCCGCACAAGCAGGATGTGACACAAGGTCAATTTCTTAAACGGAGTTTAACAGATTTGAATTCAAAGTTTTCCTTCTCCTAGACTGGTTGCCTAGCCAAGGTTAAAGTGTCCAGTCTGCCCTACTATTTAGCCATAGCTGGAGGGAAAATAGTTGAAATGCATACCTTTCCAAAGGGTATTAGCATTATGTGAAATACAAATTATAACTTTCAATTGAATTCACAGTTAAATATTTTAAGCGGGGGAGACACCATGACATAATGGCTAACATGCTACACTCACTTTCAGACTAATACTCTTGGGAAAGGTATGAACTTACACAAAAATGAAAATAACTTGAAATACTATAGATTAAATCACTGTTGGCTTTTTGCACAAACTTTAGATGACTTCAGTGGCTTGATCTTGTCATGTCAAGCCCTAGCACCTATACGATTGCCTCAACCCTATTGCCCTTATGGCAAACCTCAACCCATTTTATCATATGGGTGCTAGAAGGCGGTGGCTGAGGGTCATCATGTCCTGGGAATGACGTTAAACTCTATCTGATGGTGAGGTTCCAGTTTTGGAGGTTTGGGGAATGTGGAGCACCCCTTCATCACCATTGCTCCCTGGTCCACTCTGACCTGGAGTGGTAGTACCTGTTCGGGTCCCATCTATGGGTTAAATAGAAAAATGTATTTATAAAAAAAATTGTGTATCCATTAAGAATGAATTTATTTCAAAACTTTATCAGCATTAAATGACCCACTGAGGTTGATATGCCGTAAAACAAACCAAACCATCAGATTGCATTTGTGATGGGTATCTTCATGTCCACCCTGACCCGGAGTGGTAGTACCTGTTAGGGTACCATCTCTGTTCAATAGAACAAAATGAGTTTAAAAAGAAATTTTGAGTAGCCATCAATAATGAATAAAACAAAACGTCTTTAGCATGAAATAACCCAACAAGGGTTGACATGCCATAAAAATCCAATCAATTAACTAACCAATATCTTGTTTCTTTCAGCTCCTTGTCAAAACGGAGGAATTTGCATTGACGCCATTGATAACTACACTTGTCAGTGCGTGGCCGGATTTGGTGGATACCATTGCGAAACCGATATCGACGAATGCGCTTCAAATCCGTGTTTCAATGGATCCGAGTGTCGGGACTACGTAAACTCCTACACGTGCATATGCCAACCAGGATTCAGCGGTACGCACTGTAACCGAAATAACAATGATTGTACTACCAGGTAAGTAAAGTTTTTTTTTTTGTTTTTTTGTTTTTTTGTACTAATGATCTTTCTCACAACTAAAGAACAGGGGCGGGGGTGAAGCTTGCTTAATATGTAAAAGAATATGATGATAATGCATTGGGCAATGATTTTTACTATAGAAATACATTGGACAATTATTTTTACTATAGAAATGCATTGGACAATTTTTTACTATAGAAATAGAAATGCGTTGGGCAATGATTTTTTTACTATAGAAATGCGTTGGGCAATGATTTTTACTATAGAAATGCGTTGGGCAATGATTTTTTACTATAGAAATGCGTTGGCAATGATTTTTTACTATAGAAATGCGTTGGGCAATGATTTTTTACTATAGAAATGCGTTGGGCAATGATTTTTTACTATAGAAATGCGTTGGGCAATGATTTTTACTATAGAAATGCGTTGGGCAATGATTTTTTACTATAGAAATGCGTTGGGCAATGATTTTTTACTATAGAAATGCATTGGCAATTATTTTTATTATAGAAATGCATTGGCTATTACCTTCAACATAAAATTACCTTGAATTTTGTTTTATTAGTGCAGCCTTGGTGATGATGAGCAATATCTTATGCGGCCCGTTTCTCAAAAAAGATCTCCTCCACCCCTCTGCCTGATTTGGTATCTCTCAGTTAGAATTTAGGAAAAGTGATCGCCCCTTTTTAACCGAATCTTGATTATCTGCTCTTGGCAAGATATAAGCCTTTTGGGTTCGTGTAGTTGATTAATATTTAACCACTTTATATGAGAAATCATTTATTTTTTAAAATACTGCATTTTCATTAGTTATGATTAATATATATGTATGTGTGTGTGTGTGTGTGTATGTATTATATATATATATATATGTGTGTGTGTGTGAGAATGGGAAATGAATCAGACAATATGAGGAAAAAATGAGTAAAGAAAAGAAATGTAGATGGATAAAATTGAATTTTATCGATATCACTTTTAATCGATATCACTTACACATGTGCTTCGGTCTGTTTATCAAAATGTATACGGATTTACGTTATTATTATTATTATTAAAATAATCAGATGGAGTTGATGATAATAATAATGGGAAAAATGCATAAAATGATCCGTACACAGATTTTGCCGACCTTCATCAGAGTAGTATTTTATTTTTATTTTTTAATTTATTTTTAAAATAATTTTTTTTTTTTTTTTTTTTTTAATACTACTTTTTAAAAAAAAATACTACTTTGATGAAGGTCGGCAAAATCTGTGTACGGATCATTTTATGCATTTTTCCTATTATTATTATCATCAACTCCATCTGATTATTTTAATAATAATAACGTAAATCCGTATACATTTTGATAAACAGACCGAAACACATGTGTAAGTGATATCGATTAAAAGTGATATCGATAAAATTCAATTTTATCCATCTACATTTCTTTTCTTTACTCATTTTTTCCTCATATATATATATATATATATATATATATATACACGTATATTTGTCCTTCAAGTTAGTTTCGTAGACTAGCTCCTTCAACCCCCCCCCAAAAAAAAGTTGCAGGGTGTTAAATCAGGGCCTCTGTCCGGAACTCATGTGGACTACATCTACCCATCCATCTCCTAAGGAAATAGTGATTATGTCATTCACGAACAACAATAGCAAAATCTAGAAAAACAACACTGATTTAATTACCATATATTAAGGAGGAATATTAAAGAATCAATAAAAATGTAACTGCATATAAAAAATATTATAAATAGCTTGAAATAGGAAGTTACTTTTCAATTACCTTGTATATAAAAGTTCTATGAATATTCTATAGAAATGATATTTCGGTAATTTATGAGGAAGTGCGTCCTGGTCTCCTGCCTCAAGAGTTGCTGCCCAGTGACTATTAAAATAACGACCCAGCTCAAGCTATTCAAAACTATCCATCTATCTCAATTTGTTCATATTTATCTATATTACTTTAAATACTAAGATTTTTTTTTATTCATGTTTGTTTAATGTCTTGTTTTTAGTTTAAATAAACAAGAATTACAACAAAAAAAGAAGCGACCGACACCCCCCCCCCAATACATTTACTTGTCGAAAATATCTATCTCTCTCTATTTGTTCGTATTTATCTATATTATTTTGTTTGTTTATCTATCTCAGTCTATTCCAAACTATATATCCATCTTCATATCTAAACAAGAATTACGACAAATTACGATAAATAAACAAGAATTACGACGAGCTGGGGTTGTTATTTTGATAGTCACCGGGATGCACTTCCTCATAAATTACCAATATTTCTTTAATTTTGCAGTTCTCTTTAATTTTTTTTTCTTTTTCTTTCAGTTCCTGCCTGAATGGTGGCCAATGTATTGATGGTGTTAATACCTATTCCTGCAAATGCGCTTACGGTTACACCGGTTCCAATTGTCAGACAGCCATTAAACCATGCGATTCCAATCCTTGTCAGAGTGGTGCCACCTGTGTTGATCGTAATACAACTTACCAATGCTTCTGTCCTTATGGCTTTAGTGGTTCACGATGCTCCAGTTTTGTCGATTGGTGTACGAAGAATCCTTGTAAGAATGGTGGCAGTTGCCAGCAAGTGGCTAATGAATTTCGATGCGACTGCACGGACAAGTGGACAGGGGATACCTGCGACATTTTACTTACCACCTGTGAAATAGCGGCCAAAACAAAAGGTTTGTCAATGTTTTTTTTTTTTTTATATAAGTGCACAAAAAGTTTTACGGAAAAAAAATTTTCATTTACATGTGAATAAGCCTAAGAATATCTTATTATAATGGAGAGTGTGTGTTTTTCTGTCTGTAACCGAAACTATATTACTACTCAAGTCACAATTCCCTTTGTTATTGACATCACAATCTCAATGATTTTATTTTTATTTAAATCTCAATTATTAATAAAATTGCTTTATTATTAATGCTGTTGGCCATATCTACATACTAATAACATGCAATGTATTTATATATACAACAAAATAACGGTTTACAGTGTGAACGGGAAGGCTAATTTGCATATTGATATTTAAAATGTGATTTTAATAAATATGTGTTTAGTACTATTGATTTCTAATTGTTTGGTTTTATTTTAATGAATATAAGCAAAAATCTCTTCAATGAATCTTAAATGAAATCCATTAACAAGAAAAAATAACTGTCATTTTATTCTTTACTTCCTCTTTTAACTAAATACTTAAATTAGAAAAAATAACAATGAAAGACGGGAGTGATGGAAGAGTAAGTTTCAGTTGTTCTATTTTTCGATTACACCCCTCTCTGTTTCAAATCTTTTTATCTGCATTCTTATTTAGTTTCATTAGCCTTTCTAATTTAATGTAATATTTTATTACATTAAAACTTAAATACTTGCACCCGGAGGGTGCATATATTTGCTAGTATTAATAAATAAAAGATATAATGTACCAGTTATTTCATTTAAAAACTTTTATGTTTTTTCAGGTCAGTTAACTTTGAACCATGTATCTTTGAGAATTTGTGTTACTACTTAAAGATACATGGTTCACAGTTAACTGAGCTGAAAAAATGTAAAAGTTTTTAAATAAAATAACTGGTACATTATATATTTTATTCATCAATAAAATCGCACCTTAAATGTATTATACAGTATAATGAATAAATAATATAGCTTTACATTCGTAATTGAGCACTTTATTTTCAATTCTCCAATACTAGAGAAAGACTGCCTATATATATATATATATATATATATATATATAATATATATATATATATATATATATATAAACCAGAAATATTTTTTCTACAACTATATACCACAGAATATATATATATATATATTCTGTGGTATATAGTTGTAGAAAAAATATTTCTGGTTATTTCCTATAAGTCTAACATGATCAAAGGGGAACCACTCTTGATTGATAAATTATTTATTTTCCCATTAAACTAACCCTAACTTTTTTTTCCTAGTAGATCAATAAATAAATAAATAATTTATCAGTCAAGAGTGGTTCCCCTTTGATCATGTTAGACTTATAGGAAATAACCAAATTTCTTGTTTTGTATAAACTTTAGTTTCAAAGTTTAGACATACATAGACATGTCTATATATTGAGCACTTTTTGCATTATCTACTATTGCTACTACAGTGAAAACGTTGTAGCAGCATTTGAAGAAAATTATATATAATATATATATATATATGAATATCTGTTTTCTTCACATGTTGTTGTTGAAGAAAACATATATATATATTCGCAGAAAAAAGATGTATATTACTAAAATTGTCTGGTTATGTTCAACATAAACAAAGGCGAACCACTCTTGACTGATAAATTATTTATTTCCCCTTTAAATTAACCCTAACCCTAACCCCGTCTTCTTTTTTCCTAGTAGATCAATAGATAGATAAATAATTTATCAGTCAAGAGTGGTTCCCCTTTGCTTATGTTGGACTTATAGGAAATATCCAATTGTCTTTATAATATATATATATATAAGTAAAAGTAAAGTCGTCGGGGTGGCCTAAAGTTGGTATCAGCCAGTCAGCAAGGGAGTCTATCCCCTTTTCGATAGCGCTAGACCAAGGAGATTGTTTTGGCGTCAGAGGTGGAGCGCCACACCTACCATCAGCTCCTTACTTTACCGCACAGATCTCTGTGCTACTCATACGCTGAGTTGGCGAGGACTGGTATCGAACTAGGAACCTTGTGGTTTCTAGCCAAACGCTCTACCGACTGAGCTAACTCGGCCAAGTGAAAACATTTTATAACTTAGCTGATATTGAACAATATTTTGATTTTATGAAAATCGTCATCAGAGCTTGTTTGTAATCCGTGTTGTTAAAAGCGGAAACGAAAGTCATCAATATCAGCTAAGTTATAAAATGTTTTCACTTTAACAGCTTTTTGTGGTGTTTTCATATCTTTTTATATATACTCATACCATCGGATTCATTTCCTTTCTTTTAACTTATATATATATGTAAACAAGGTATGTTTGGAATGGCTTTTTTGCCGACAATTTTTGGGAGAATATGTGCTTAATTAGAGTCGTACCTAATTTTGAAAATTAATTAATTAATAATGAATTAAATGCTATTTAAATGTATGGCTAAACAAATCGAGAAAAATCAATCTCTGTATGTACATTTCGGCCTATTAGGCCTCATCAGCAGAGCTATAGATTGTGCGTGATCTGAAACCGGACTGCCAAGCTGACAGGCCGATCCCATTCTACACCAAACGGACTTCTTAGATTTTACGATTTTTAGAGTAGGTTAATATTCCTCTTCTAGTGACTTTTATTACACGACGATATGATAAGTTGTAAACAAGGTATGTTTGGAATGGCTATTTTGCCGACAATTTTTGGGAGAATATGTGCTTAATTAGAGTCGTACCTAATTTTGAAAATTAATTAATTAATATATAATTATATATATATATATATATTGTGTGTGTGTGTATATTTGGTTTGGTTACTTATTTATCTATTATTTCCTTTCAGGTGTAAGTGTCGATAATTTGTGTCAAAACAAGGGAAGATGCATTAATCGTAACCATAGCCACATGTGCATGTGTCCCAGAGGATTTACGGGCAGCTATTGTGATACTAACATTGACGATTGTGCATCTGGACCCTGTAAGAACGGCGGAAATTGTACAGACCTGGTTTCGCAGTATAGCTGCAGCTGTGCATTAGGATTCCAAGGCAAAGACTGCGATTTAAATATAAATGATTGTGAAAAGAAGCCGTGTCAAAATGGGGGTACGTGTCACGATATGACTGGTTATTACATCTGCTCCTGCCCCCCAGGCACCAAGGGCCAACTCTGCGAGATCAACCTCACCGACTGCTACGATGATCTTTGTCAAAATGGCGGCACTTGCAAGGACAAAGTGAATGGTTTTGAGTGTATATGTCCCCCCGGATTTAAGGGCACAAAATGCGAAGGTGATATCAACGAATGTCTTTCCCAACCGTGCGATCCACTCGGCTCTCGAGGCTGTGTCCAACTCGTTAACGACTACCACTGCAATTGTAAATCTGGATGGATAGGTAAGAACTGACTTCTCTCTCTTTTTTAAAATTTAAAAAAAAAAAAAAAAAATTAAATAACCATGAAAAAATATTAATTTATTATTGAATTTAAATTTAAATGGATAGGTAAGAACTGACTTCTCTCTCTTTTTTAAAATTAAAAAAAAAAAAAAATGAATAACCATGAAAAAATATTAATTTATTATTGAATTTAAATTTAAATGGATAGGTAAGAACTGACTTCTCTCTCTTTTTTAAAATTTAAAAAAAAAAAAAATGAAATAACCATGAAAAAAATATAATTTATTATTGAATTTAAATTTAAATGGATAGGTAAGAACTGACTTCTCTCTTTTTAAAATTAAAAAAAAAAAAATGAAATAACCATGAAAAAATATTAATTTATTATTGAATTTAAATTTAAATGGATAGGTAACTGACTTCTCTCTCTTTTTTAAAATTTAAAAAAAAAAAAAAAAAATGAAATAACCATGAAAAAATATTAATTTATTATTGAATTTAAATTTGTTCCATAATCATTGAATAGAGTGGGAAATTTTGGTTATTTCCTATAAGTCAAAGGGGAACCACTCTTGACTGATAAATTATTTATTTATTTATTGATCTACTAGGAAAAAAGTAGACGGGGTTAGGATTTAGGGTTAATTTAATGGGAAAAAATAAATAAATAAATAATTTATCAGTCAAGAGTTGTTCCCTTTTGTTTATGTTGGACTTATAGGAAATAACTGAAATTTTTATAACAATGTTTCTATTCAGAATTTTGGATGGAAATAATTTAAAACTTTCTTTAACATTAATTTGATGACTTAATATATTTATAAAATTGTTTATAAAAACATTAGAAAACTTCTATGAAGTTTAGTATTATCTGCGTTATTCGGACTATTGTCCCAATCTTCATTGTTATTTGTACAACATTTCGGCTGATATGCCCTCCGGCCTTCTTCAGGTATTTCTTGTCAGATTCGGGAACCTTCTTTTCGAACTCGGGAACTTTCTTGTCGTAATCAGGAGCCATCACAAAACTTTGAACCTAACCCTTTATTTATTCCACAGGGGTATCCTGTTCTCATTCCGCTAACCATAGCTGGGGTAGGAGTTGTGTTAATTATTAAAGGGTTAGGTTCAAAGTTCTGTGATGGCTCCCGATTACGACAAGAAAGTTCCCGAGTTCGAAAAGAAGGTTCCCGAGTCTGACAAGAAATACCTGAAGAAGGCCAGAGGGCATATCGGCCGAAACATTGTACAAATAACAATGAAGATGGGGACAATAGTCTGAATGACACAGATAATACTAATCTTCAAGCCTCATCTCAAACATTCAAAGAAATAGTTCTGTGAAGTTTTATTTTATCTAAAATTCATTGTGCCTTTAATCCAACCACATATACATGTGTATATAGATAGGTATATGCGAGCCGGGTTAGCTCAGTCGGTAGAGCGTTCGGCTAGAAACCACACGGTTCCTAGTTCGATACCGGTCCTCGCCAACTCAGCGTATGAGTAGCACAGGGATCTGTGCGGTAAAGTAAAGAGCTGATGGTAGGTGTGGCGCTCCACCTAAGACGCCATAACAATCTCCTTGGTCTAGCGCTATTGAAAAGGGGATAGACTCCCTCGCTGACTGGCTGATACCGACTTTAGGCCGCCCCGATGACTTTACTTTACTTTTTTATATACGGTTTATTTATTTTAGTCAGTGTAGCTCTATCAATATTTAACACGTCATGCTACATTCATCATAAATTTGTTTTTTTTTTGGGGGGGGGTAGTTTGTTAAAAAAGAATTCTCTACTTGCTATTAGTTCCAACCCTGCGAATGAATTAAAAAAAAAAAATGTGTCTGTGCCTTGTGGATCTGTTTTATAATACTTACTCTGAACGCTGATTGGCTCCAGCATTAGCCAACCAATTGCACAGAATCAGAGGTCTGTGTTGGCAAAACTGTATATAAGCCAGTTTAGCTGCTAGCATTGAATCGGATGGGTGACGCAGCAGGGTTTGATCATCCCAAGTGGCATGGGGGGTATTACGTTGAAAGACCAGAAAATCCCCAATGAACCAGTAATAACATAACTGAGGCCACCACCTAGCGCTGTTTAATAATACAGGCATATCTCAAACATTAACAATATGAGGATAATAAATAATTTACTATGCCTAGCCTAGTTGTGTCGCAGAACCAAAAGTAAAGGGCACCCAATGAGGATTGAACTTGCTAATAATTATTTGTCTTTATTTTTGTATCCTCTGTCCTTCCTCAGGTGTTCTGTTACTACTATTACAACTAAGAGGCACTTGAAAATGCAAATCACTAGAATTATCTCCCTTAGATCTCAGCTGACAAATTCTGTTTGAATTAAATTTCAATAAAAGTTCAATGTAGACGTTTTTTCTTGAATGAATTTTTTTATGTTTTCATTTATTTATTTTTTCAATTTATTTTATTTTATTTTTTTTTATTTATTTTATTTATTTTTTTTTTTTTTTTTTTTTGTTGAATTTCAAATGAGAAATTAGGGTTTTTGAATAAATTTTCAGTATAAAAATAATTTTTTTTTTTTTCTTTCTAGGCAAAACTTGTTCCATACATCATGGAAATACATCAAATCAATGCATGAACGGCAGGTGCTTGAATGGTGGTACCTGTATTAACCAGGTGTGCCATTGTCCAGAGGTAAGTTCCATTTATACATCAGAGTTTGAAAAGTTTTCTTTTCGAGGTTTAAAATTTGAACGGTTAAAAATAATTTCATATTATTTTTCAACCAAGAAAAAACTTTTCACGAAAATAAGACCACCCAGGATTTTACATTTCCTAAAAGAAGTGGGATTGTACTAAAAAATATGAGTAATTGAACGATAGTTAAAATCTATACATATACACATTCTTTTCTACTAAACTACCGCTATGAACCCTGTTGTATCCGAGATGTAGGGATAACAGAAATGATAATAAAAACAAGGAAATTGTTAACAATATCAATACTTGTTTTATTTATTCTCACTGACAGGGAAATACAGTGGATGGGTTTGGATTAGAGTTCTGCTTGATGAGGATAAAAGTGTATGACCTGCTCGTTCTGATCTGCTGTGCAGTATTTTCTCCTCCTCTTTAGAGAGTCCGGTTCGAATCGTTAGGGGGAGATAACTCTCCCTAACCAACCCAAAAACTTAGTCGGCAATAAATGACCCACCAAGGTTGATATGCCATAAAACAAAACAAACCAAGCCAAACCCGTTGGAATTGGTTCAGCCTGGAGAATCTCATTATCAACTTTGTAGCAGAGCGGTTATTTCCTATAAGTCTAACATGATCAAAGGGGGGGCCACTCTTGACTGATAAATTATTTATTTATTTTCCCATTAAACTAACCCTAACCCCATTTTCTTTTTTCCTAGTAGATCAATAAATAAATAATTTATCAGTCAAGAGTGGTTCCCCTTTGATCATGTTAGACTTATAGGAAATAACCAGCAGAGCAGTTTCATTCTATGAACCTCTGGGTTATGGGCCCATTACATTCATATTGTGCCACTGTGTTTTATTTGATAAGTTTTATGTTAGAATAGATTGTGTAACTAGCTAGATTATAATGCTACCTATCTGCGGGTCAACTGCAAATACCCACTTCGACAATCACAAATAAGGGGTGCAACCTATCCACAAGTAGTTAATTTTTCATTTTTTAAAATGTTTAATTAATTTTTCATTCTGTTCTTTTCTACTTTCAATTAATTTTAATCAGTTAATGTTTTTAATGTTTAATTAGTTATCAATATTGTCCTTTTCTCATTCACGTTAATTTTAATTAGTTAATTTTTTTACTGTTTAATTAGTTTAATCAATTTTTAATATTGTTCTTTTCTACCTTCAGTTCATTTTTAATTTTATTTTCTACTTTCAGTTAATATTAATTAGTTAATTCTTTAATTTTTTTAAATGTTTAATTAGTTAAATTTAGTTAATTCTTAAGATTGTTCTTTCTACTTTCAGTTAATATTAATTAGTTAATTCTTTAATTTTTTAAATGTTTAATTAGTTAAATTTAGTTAATTCTTAAGATTGTTCTTTCTACTTTCAGTTAATTTTAATTAGTTAATTTTTAATTTTTTCCCATTTAATTAGTTAAATTAATTTTTGATTTTGTTCCTTTATATTTTTAGGGGTACAAAGGTGTTACCTGTGAATTGGCGTTTTGTACCAATACTTATTGTCTAAATGGTGGAACCTGTGTTGCTATGTCCGAACAAAGGATCGAATGTAGATGTCTTCCGGATATGTTGGGGGCCAGGTGTGAATATAATCAAACCATATCCGAAAATGATTTGTTGAATCAACGCAAGAAGATGTGCCATGACCGGAATTGTACGGAAAAAGCCAACAATAACAAATGTGATGTGAGTGTAAAACAAGTTTTTATTTGAAATTTTTTATTGCCATCTTATTGATTTGCATACCATGTAACATATTCATAGCTGGTAGCGTAAATATGGAAAATGGCGCCTATGGCACCAAGAACTGTCTCTTGTATTTAAAACTAAGCACAAATAAATAAATAAATAAAAAATATATATGTAATACAATCCAAAATACTCTACAATATACAATACTCTACAATAATACAATACTCTACAAAAAAAAAAAAATATATATATATATATATATACTACAATATATATAATAGAATATAATATATACTCTACAATAATAATACTCTACAATAATACAATACTCTACAAATATATATATATATATATATATATATATATATATATATATATATAGTCATCCACAGACTCCGTGTTTTAACACATTACATCTCCTCGGTGTGGCTAGACATAGCAGGCTACTTACAGCTGGGATTGATGTGTGTGTGTGAGTGAAAGTTGAGGAACACAGTGGATAAAAACACAAACAATTTAAATAAATATTTCGCCTCTGTGAATTTATGAGGCTTTTCAGAAATTTCTGAACAAGTGTTTTACAGAAGGGGTAGTGTGGCGGGACCTCTCCTCACCAATGCTTACCCACCCACTTGACCTCCTCTCCTACCACCTCCTAACTAAGAAACACCCAAAATTGTTTTTTTTGATTTTTACTAATTAAGTGATATAATTAAACACAATCAACCAATTTCTAGAACACTTCACAGTAAGGAAAAATAAAGTTAGGAAAAATTGGGTAAAAAGGGAAATGAATTAAACTAATACATTTCACTTTAACTCAACAGGCTAGGTACTCTCTCTTTCACCCAGTATGTTCGTCTCTCTTTTCTGTGTTCGTGTCTCTCAAATAAGATTATGTTTTAAAACAAGTTTAGGATTACATTTTTTTAAATAATATTTTAAATGTAACCAAAAAGCATTTCCTAAAAATTCAAATATTGTCATATATGAATTCTCAGCGATTTTTTTTTTTTTTTTTTTTTTTTTTTTTTTTTTTTTTATTATAATATATTTTCCTCTTATTTTCTCTTACTGCTGTTATCTCCCATTCTTAAAAAAAAAAAATTAGTCCGGTCATGGACTGGGTACTTCTGCTAGTATACATCTATTAATAATGGAGATTCGCTTCCGTTTTTTTGTCTGTAATAAAAACTATGTCACTGATTACATCACATTACCCAAAATCGTCATAACATAGAATAAATACACTCAAAATTTGAACATGCAACATTAGACAGTCCTGATTGTTTTTTAAAACAAGTTTTAATAAATACATGACTGGTATTATATATCTATATATAGTTTGTTTTATTTTAATACATATTTAAAGTTTACATTTCAAATTGTTTTATTTTTTAATCCTTTAATGAATTTGATGATTTTACTTACTTAGGGTACTTAGCTAACATTGAATCTTTTACTCCCACCCCTCAGGCAATATGTTTCAAGAATCTATTTTTACATCGCCCGGAGGGTGTTTTTTATTTTGTACTAGTATATACATATGTATATCTGTTTTTGCAATTATCTGAGAATTATATTGTTTTTATCACATTGTCTTTATCCAGACTGATTGCAACTCATTTGCCTGCGAATATGACAACAAAGAGTGTACGAAAGGCATGTTGCCGTTCGAAAATTGCAAGACACAAATGTCCAATGGTAAATTTTGCTGGGAAGTCTTCAAGAACAAAGAATGCAATTTAGAATGCAAGACGGAGGAATGTCTTTGGGACGGTTTCGACTGTGCCATTGACACGCAAGACTGCAACCCAGTGTACAATGGCTACTGCACCAAGCACTATGGAAACGGTGACTGCGACAAGGGCTGCAACAACAAAGAATGCTTGTGGGATGGTTTTGATTGCGAGCAGAACAAGGAGGATCTAGCGGACGGAACGATTGTCATTATTGTGCTGGTACCGCCTGAAACATTTCAAATACGAGCAAATCAGTTTGTCCGTCATCTAGGAATCCTTTTGCGGACTGTAGTCAGGATCAAGAGAGATTCCCAGGGTCGAGAGATGATCTACCCCTGGTCGCCTGAAGGTACACAACATAATAAAATCAGCCTCGTGAAGCGCTACATTGAGCAGATATTAAGGACCGACCATTCACGTATCAAGAGGGCTGCTTCTGTTAGAGGGTAAGTGTTATGTTTTGGTTTGGTTTGTTTTGTTTTACGGCATATCAACCTCAGTGGGTCATTTAATGCCGATAAAGTTTTGAAATAAATCAATTCTTAATGGATAATACAATTTTTTTATAAATACATTTTTCTATTTAACCCATAGATGGGACCCTAACAGGTACTACCACTCTGGGTCAGAGTGGACCAGGGAGCAATGGTGATGAAGGGGTGCTCCACATTCCCCAAACCTCCAAAACTGGAACCTCACCATCAGATAGAGTTTAACGTCATTCCCAGGACATGTAGACCCGCAGCCACCGCCTTCTAGCACCCATATGATAAAAAGGGGTTGGGGCTTGCCATAAGGGCAATAGGGTTGGGAAAATCATATAGGTGCTAGGGCTCGACGTGTTTTATGTTTTAACATATAAATGAAATACAGGGCACTGAATACAAATGCATGAGCCCAGTGTTGGAAATTAACAAGGTTTTATTTAATATAGGGTAGAGAAATGCTTCTATCCAAAAACAGTGGATTAAGAGCTCAACTTGTGTGTGATCAGCTATTTCATATACCATTCCATGTATGTAACAGTTGACATCCCATTTCCGGTCCAAGCTCCCACGATGCATCTGTCATGGGAAGCAACTGCAGGGTAGAGAAATGCTTCTACCCAAAAACAGTGAATTAAGAGCTCAACTTGTGTATGACTAGCTATCTTATGTCCCCAGTCCATGTGTCATGGCAGCAGACCCATTTCTGGTCCTATCTCCCACAATACATATGTCATGGGAGGCAACTTTCTTTCCAGACCTTGCTCCCACAATGCTCCTGTCACAGGAGGCAACTGTCCCCTACTCTCTAAAGGGAGCAACTCTGTGTATTTTTTGTTAGGTCTGATCCTAACAGTAAGCTACATGACTGTTATTACATGAATATTTTTCACTATTAAAAGATATTAAAAAAAAAAAAAAATTTTTATTTATTTATTTATTTATCTTTTTTTAGGACAAAAGTATTTTTGGAAATTGATAACCGAAAATGCGATGATACAAACAATATGTGTTTCCACACGAGCAATCGGGCTGCAGAGTTTATAGCAGAAAACCTGAGAAGTGGCTGGTCTGCAGAAATGGATATTCATCATATTGAAGGTAAGAAAATGATGCGGAAACATTTTTTGAAAGACTTGGGCATTTCGGGGATTTGCTATCTTCTCTGGGCTGGTAGATGTTATTCTTAGCTGGATCTGGGCTGGCAGATTTTATTCTTAGCTGGATCTATCTCTGGATCTGGGCTGGCAGATTTTATTCTTAGCTGGATCTATCTCTGGATCTGGGCTGGCAGATTTTATTCTTAGCTGGATCTATCTCTGGATCTGGGCTGGCAGATTTATTCTTAGCTGGATCTATCTCTGGATCTGGGCTGGCAGATTTTATTCTTAGCTGGATCTATCTCTGGATCTGGGCTGGCAGATTTTATTCTTAGCTGGATCTATCTCTGGATCTGGGCTGGCAGATTTTATTCTTAGCTGGATCTATCTTTGGATCTGGGCTGGTAGATGTTATTTTTGCATGCTAGAATTTAACTTTAGTACATGGATCGCCATTGCGACCGTCCTGTTCAGCACCAACTAAAAGCTGACTTTTCTAAACTAACTTTTTTTTTTTCTTTTTTTTCTTTTCTTTTCCAGCCGAAGGTATTCCAAGCCCAGATACACCATCTTTAAAATTGTTGTATATAATTGTATCATGTGCCAGTGGTGTAGCGATAATCTTTGTGCTGATGGCTGTTATGTCCCGAAAGAGAACTCGGGGTGTAACATGGTTTCCAGACGGATTTTTCTTCCCAGGCAAAGATACAGCCAAACATTCGCATCGACGAAAACCAGATGGCGAGGAAATGAAGTGAGTTTCAACCTTCTTTTTTTTTTTTCTTTTTCCTTTTTTTTTTTCCCTTCCTTTTTTTTCCTTTTTTTTTCCTTTTTTTTTTTCCTTCCTTTTTTTTTTCCTTTTTTTTCCTTCCTTTTTTTCCTTCCTTTTTTTTCCTTCCTTTTTTTTTTTTTTTCCTTCCTTTTTTTCCTTCCTTTTTTTTTTCCTTCCTTTTTTTTTCCTTTCCTTTTTTTTGGATTAGGAGCTTCAGCCTCTAGTCCTCTGAGTAAAATAAAATAAATCACATGGTCCCAGGGGCCCATTCCCCCAGGTAGCACCTGCTCCTCCTCTAAAAAGGGGAAGGGCCGGGTTTATTGCCCAATGCCTGAAGCACCCCAAAAGGGCAATACCAAAGGGATCACATTTTTTTTGCACTGGCCACTTCAAGAGCTTCAGTTTGTTTGTGGCTCCCCATGTTAATGTCCTTGTGCCAATCTGGCCTGGTGGGAGGTCAGGAAAATACTGTAGATGTGTATGTGTTTCAGAGAGAGCCATGTGCTCAGGACTTCTTGAAACTTGCGGGATTTTTTCATTAATCCTTTATCTACCAGAGTGCCCTTACCTGCCCGAAGATCAAAATGCCTGACTGCCCCAAAAATTCTCTAGATCAATGAATAAATGTATTAACTCTTAACATCCTGTTGAGAATTTTCTAAGTCCAGAGCCCAATTCCTATAAGGATTTATCAAAAAATGACATTTTCCTCTAAAGTTACCTGTTATTTTCCTTAAATCAAAGACTTCTAAATGTTAAATATTACATTTAAACAAAGGCTATCATTTGGGGTAGATTAGGAAAATGAATGTGACTTCTGGCCCGGGTGGTATAGGACGTTAAGAGTTAAAACATCTTTGTAAATGTTCATTTTGTAGAAAATTCAATTGTTATTGCAGATGGCAGTGGTAGATGAAGGGTTAATTTATGGTATAAGGATGGTGTAAAGTTATACATACTTTGGATACAAATAACTCCGACGAAGGTTAATAGACAAACCTTTAATATACACAGCACATGGTGAACAGTAGATACAGCGTACATAGTAAAAGAGTACATATAAAAAGGGGTACACAAATACAGATAAAGACACATTCATGAATGATACAGATATACATATATGAGTACAGACATGAGACTAGGAATAGTCCATGCTGTGAGGACTTACAGTAATGTAAGGGGGGCGGAGCCCCAACGAGAGGGTTTAGATAGAATCTACCCCATGTGGCTCGTAGTTGCTGAAACAGGAAAAGAGAGCGAAAGTGTTTGAAACCGGCGCTTAAATACTATGGTGCCCTAGCGGGCATCATCAAACTAAAAGGGGCAGACAACTCCACCAGGCGAATACAAACTAACGCTACAATGGTTCTGTTTTTGTAATTATTTATCAACTATTTTGTCCATTTACAGGAATTTACCAAAAGGTTTTAGTGTGCCACAACATGATTCCATCTATTCTAAGAAAGATGCAAATGACAATAGGGCTACGCCAATTAATGATGCGTGGAATACAGACGATTGTGACCAACCACAATACAAAAGACTCAAGGTAAGTTGATCTTAAAATCAAAATTACTGTTTTAAGAAAAAAAACATCTTTGCACAGAACATCTATCTATCTATCTATACATTAGGGTAGGTCGATTTTTTTTTTTTTTTTTTTTTTTTTTTTTTTTTTTTCACTTTTAAAAAATATCAAATTGTTCATCTATGCGAAAGTTGTGAGTTAGTATACTGAATACTGATACCAAAAATTAGATCTTACCAATTAACAAAAAGTAAATATATATGAGGGTAGTAACTTCTAGTATCTGCATATATTAATACTCCTGTTTCTTAATTGTATGACCATTATCACGTTGCAACACCCTCTGGTTAAAAATGAGACTGTCCAAATCGTCCAAGATGAAATGCAAAAATGTAAATCCTGATTATCTGGTGTTGTTTATCCACCAAATTCTTATTTCTTATGAGTGTTGTCAACTCAGCTAAATAATGGACCATTCTGTGTTTATTAGAAAGAAAGAAAGGGAAGAAAAGGGACATGCTACACAGAAAAAATATAATAAAGGAAGAAAGAAAGAGTAAGGGACAGATAGAAAGAGGGATGATCCATTTTTTAAGATACAAACTCTTACTTGAAATGTATAAAACATTATTAGAACTCTTATTCATCTGTAAGTAGACTCCAATTAGGAATTATTCAAGCACATCTTAAAAACCAGACCTGACCAAACACAATGAATGATATTTTTGAATTCAGCATAAAATGGCGATTAGATATCACTTTGTAAACCTAAGACCTTTGGTAAAAAAGATTCTTAACACAAGCCAGTGTTATAAATAGTTTAAAATAGGCAGTTATGTTTCATTCACTCTGTATATACAAATCTACAAAAAAGAAGTACAATAAATATTATTTTTTTAAAAACTTTAATAACCTTTTTTTTTTCTTTTTCTTATTAGTTTGATAATGAATCAACAACTGATACCAATCAGGAACTTGATCAAACCGACACAAGACAATGGACTCAAAGACATTTTGATGCCGCTAACCTTCCTAGTTCCATCTTGGCACTGACACCTCCAAGAGGTGATGACCAACAAGTTTCCAATGAAGTTGATGTCCGAGGTCCAGGTAAGCAGGAAATATACTATTTTATTATTATTATTATTAGTAGTAGTAGTATAATATTATTGTTATCCATATATTAATACTCTTGTTCCTTAATTTTCTGACCATTATTGTCTTGCAACACACTCTGGTTAAAAATGACACCATCCAAAAAGTTAGTTAAATTAAGATAAAAATATAAAAAGTATAATAAACTATTTTGCAATAGGATTTTTATTATAGAAATGCATTAATTAAGAAATTTTACTATAGAAATTATTTAGAAATTAATTGATTAAGAAATTTTACTATAGAAATGCATTAATTGATTAAGAAATTTTACTATAGAAATGCATTAATTGATTAAGAAATTTTACTATAGAAATGCATTAATTGATTAAGGAATTTACTATAGAAATGCATTAATTGATTAAGGAATTTTACTATAGAAATGCATTAATTGATTAAGGAATTTTACTATAGAAATGCATTAATTGATTAAGGAATTTACTATAGAAATGCATTAATTGATTAAGGAATTTTTTACTATAGAAATGCATCGATTAAGGAATTTTACTATAGAAATGCATTGACTAAGGAATTTTTTACTCTAGAAATTTAGTGTATTTCCTTTATAAAAGACTTTTTCTAACTTTTCTAAATTTTCTTTGTCAACTGAAATTGACCCCCCCAATTTCGTTTCCCCTTTTTTTATTCAGATGGTTTCACACCATTGATGTTAGCATCATTCCGTGGACAAGGACTGGACACGGATGGAGATGATGAAGGTTCCGGCGAAGGAGAGAACGATGACAAGTCAACGGGAATCATTACTAACTTGTTAATGCAGGGTGCGGCCATTAATGCACGGACTGACCGAACAGGTAAGTGTACTGGGTCAGCGATGCTCCTTCATTTCATCTACCATCTTTTGAAATGTTCTCCTTTTCTATCTTATTGTTCTTGGGTTTATTGTCAAGTTTCCTCTCTCCTCATTATCCTCTCATCTCCCCTCTCATCTCCCTCTCTCTCTTCCCATCTCTCTCTCTTTCCCCTCTCTTCCCATCTCCTCTCTCTTTCCCTCTCTTCCCATCTCCTCTCTCTTTCCCCCTCTCTTCCCATTCCTCTTCTCTTTCCCCCTCTCTTCCCATCTCCTCTCTCTTTCCCCCTCTCTTCCCATCTCCTCTCTCTTCCCCTCTCTTCCCATCTCTCTCTCTCCCCTCTCTTCCCATCTCCTCTCTCTTTCCCCTCTCTTCCCATCTCCTCTCTCTTTCCCCTCTCTTCCCATCTCCTCTCTCTTTCCCCCTCTCTTCCCATCTCTCTCTCTTTCCCCCTCTCTTCCCATCTCCTCTCTCTTTCCCCCTCTCTTCCCACTCCTCTCTCTTTCCCCCTCTCTTTCCCATCTCTCTCCCCTCTCTTCCCATCCCTCTCTCTTTCCCCCTCTCTTCCCATCTCCTCTCTCTTTCCCCTCTCTTCCCATCTCTCTCTCTTTCCCCCTCTCTTCCCATCTCCCTCTCCCCTCTCTTCCCCTCTCTTCCCCATCTCCTCTCTCTTTCCCCTCTCTCTTTCCCCTCTCTTCCCATCTCCTCTCTCTTTCCCCTCTCTCTTTCCCCCTCTCTTCCCATCTCCTCTCTCTTTCCCCCTCTCTCCCATCTCCTCTCTCTTTCCCCCTCTCTTCCCATCTCCTCTCTCTTTCCCTCTCTTCCCATCTCCTCTCTCTTTCCCCTCTCTTCCCATCTCTCTCTCTTTCCCCCTCTCTTCCCATCTCTCTCTCTCTCTTTCCCTCTCTCTTTCCCCTCTCCTTCTCTCTCTCTCTTTCTCTGTCTTTCCCTCTCCTTTCTCTCTCTCTCTCTTTCTCTGTCTTTCTCCTCTCCTTCTCTCTCTCTCTCTTTCTCTGTCTTCCCTCTCCTTCTCTCTCTCTCTCTTTCTCTGTCTTTCCTCTCTCCTTCTCTCTCTCTCTCTTTCTCTGTCTTTCCCTCTCTCTCTCTCTTCTCTGTCTTCCCTCTCTCTCTCTCTCTCTCTCTTTCTCTGTCTTTCCTCTCTTCTCTCTCTCTCTCTCTTCTTTCTCCTCTCTCTTTCTCTGTCTTTCTCTGTCTTTCCCTCTCCTTCTCTCTTTCTCTGTCTTTCTCTGTTCTTTCCCTCTCCTTCTCTCTTTCTCTGTCTTTCTCTGTCTTTCCCTCTCCTCTCTCTCTCTCTCTGTCTTTCCCTCTCCTTCTCTCTCTCTCTATCATATACATGTGTGAATATTTTCTCATCTGTTTATTTTCTGATTTATCTTAGGTGAATCCTCCCTACATCTGGCGGCCAGATATGCAAGAGCAGATGCCGCTAAAACCTTACTGGAAGCAGGAGCTGATCCAAATGCCCAGGACTGTACAGGAAGGACACCTCTTCATACGTCTGTCTCCGCAGATGCTCAAGGAGTTTTCCAGGTAAACGCCACATTTTTTAGCTTTAAAGGAACATTTTCCTCCAGTAGTTTTACATTTTTCTTTTTTTTTTTTTCTTTAGTAAATCTAAATCCTTTCTAAATTTCACTAATTATCTTTTCTGGGTTATTTCCTATAAGTCTAACATGATCAAAGGGGAACCACTCTTGACTGATAAATTATTTATTTATTTATTTGATCTACTAGGAAAAAAGATGACAGAGGTTAGAGTTTAGGGTTTGGGTTAGTTTAATGGTAAAAAAAGATAAATAATTTATCAGTCAAGAGTGGTTCCCCTTTGTTTATGTTGAACATAACCAGACAATTTTAGTAATATACATATCTTTTTTCTGTAATATATATATATATATATATCAATAAAGGAAGGAAGAACTCAATACAGTAATCCCATAATAAATCTATTTCGACGAAAATTGGGGCCCAATTTGGGTTTTTTTGTGATATGCTTGTCCATAAGTGAATTGAGACCCATCTGATGAGGCGAAAATTTGGGGAGCCGGTTTAAATCAACTTAGATTTATATGGGCCCCAATTTTCGTCGAAATAAATTTATTATGGGATTACTGTATTGAGTTCTTCCTTCCTTTATTGATAAATATTGCTCTGTATATAATCTAAAAGGTTATTTTACATTGAGCTCTCTTTAGTGATTTAATGATTCACTGTATTTATACATACTGGATCATCAATATTAGTACAGTGGATCTTAGAAATCACATATAGAATCATCCCTTACTACCAAGTTTTGGATAAATCTCATATATATATATATATTCTTCAAATGTTGCTACAACATTTTCACTGTAGTAGCAATAGTAGATAATGCAAAAAGTGCTCAATATATAGACATGTCTATGTATGTCTAAACTCTGAAACTAAAGAAATTTGGTTATTTCCTATAAGTCTAACATGATCAAAGGGGAACCACTCTTGACTGATAAATTATTTATTTATTTATTTGATCTACTAGGAAAAAAGATGACAGAGGTTAGAGTTTAGGGTTTGGGTTAGTTTAATGGGAAAATAGATAGATAATTTATCAGTCGGTAGAGCATCCAGCTCAGAACCACGAAGTTCCAGGCTTAATACCAGACCTCACCAACTCAGCGTATGAGTGGCACAGGTATCTGTGCGATAAAGTGGGGAGCTGATGGTAGGTGTGGCGCTCCACCTCAGATGCAAAAACAATATCCCTGGTCTAGGGGATAGACTCCTTCACTGTCTGGCTGATACTGACAATAGGCTACTCTATTGACTTCACTTAATTATTATTATTACTAGCAAGAATATGCACCCTCCGGGTGCAAGTATTTAAGTTTTAATATAATAAAATATCATATTAAATTAGAAAGGCTAATGAAACTGAATAAGAATTCAGATAAAAATATTTGGAACAGAGTGGGTATGATTGAAAAATAGAACAACTTTGAAACTCTTCCATCATTTTCCCTTACTACCGTCTTTCATTGGTAAATTTTCCTAATTTAACTATTTAATTAAAATGGAAGTAAAGAATAATATTACAGTTATTTCTTCTTGTTTATGGATTTCTTTTAAGATTTATCCCCGAGATTTTTGCTCATATTCAATAAGATAAAACCAAACAATTAGAAATCAATAATACTAAGCATATATTTATTAAAATCAAATTTTTAATATCAATATGCAAATTAGCCTTCCCATTCACACTGTAATCCACTATTTTGTTGTATATATAAATACAATTGCATGTTAATAGTATGTAGATATGGTCAACAGTCTTAATGACGTTAAACAATTTTATTAATAATTGAGGTTTAAATAAAAGAATAAAATCATGGAGAATGTGATGCAAATAACAAAGGGAATTGTGATTTGTATAGAAATATAGTTTCGGTTACAGACAGAAAAACATACAATCTCCATTATAATAAGATTACTAGCAAGAATATGCACCCCCTGGGTGTAAGTATTTAAGTTTTAATGTTCACTAAGTCTGGTGGCATTTACACTGCTTGGAGTACTCTTGAGTAAGTGGTAAGGATTTGAGGTAATTTATGAGGAAGGGAGTCCCGGTCTCCCGCCTCAAAGACCACTACCCGGTGACTATCAAAATAACAACTCCAGCTCGTCGTAATTCTTGTTTATTTATCGTAATTTGTCGTAATTCTTGTTTAGATATGAAGATGGATATATAATTTTGAATAGACTGAGATAGATAAACAAAATAATATAGATAGATACGAACAAATAGAGATAGATAGATATTTTTGACAAGTAAATGTATTGGGGGGGGGGTTGCTTTTTTTTGTCGTAATTCTTGTTTATTTAAACTAAAAACAAGACATTAAACAAACATGAATAAAATAAAAAATCTTAGTATTAAAAGTAATATAGATAAATATAACCAAATTGAGATAGATAGATGGATAGTTTTGAATAGCTTGAGCTGGGTCGTTATTTTAATAGTCACCGGGCAGCAACTCTTGAGGCAGGAGACCGGGACACACTTCCTCATAAATTACCGGATTTGAGCTCCGAAATTCTTTGGAAATCGTCTGAAGATGACTTATCTTAAGGTAAATTTAAAAAAAAAATCCAAACAGAGCCTGGGGTTACTGTGGTTACACAATAAAGATGAGGGCCACAGTCTGAAATATGAAAATTATTCATACCAAGCCTCACCTCATAAATACATATAAATACAATTTTTGGCATGCTTTTTTTTTTTTTTTTTTTATTTATTATCAATTTTTTCACTTGAGTTTTTTTTTCTTTTTTTTTTTACTTATTCTTTCGAAAAATTAAATTTTTTCTCTTTCTTTATAAATTCTAGATTCTACTCCGAAATCGATCAACCAATTTAAATGCTCGAATGAACTGTGGCACCACTCCAATGATCCTGGCTGTACGTCTTGCCATTGAACGGATGGTTGAGGACCTTATCAATACTGATGCCGATATCAACGCAGCTGATGATTCCGGTAAGAATTTTTTTCCAGAAAATTTCTCGTGTATATTCTTGGACTCCTGTGATCCGTCATTTTTTAAGTTATCATTGTAGAGGATCTGGCCGAAAGATCCCTTGGATTTGGAATGTAAATTTTTTTTTTTTTTTAATAAGGGGGGGGGGCAAAAAAGTCTTTGAGAAATAATCTTTCAGTTTAACCCTATCACACAAAGAGCTGTGGGTGCATGTTATGATTCTGGCTGCCATTTTAGGTGCTTAGGTCTCCTATTGGTAAATCGAATGAAGCAAAAGGCTGTAGTCTTAGTAGCAGAAAGTCTGTTGAATTTCTTGAAATCCTAGGTAGAACAGGAGGGTACTCTTTTTAGCAGAGAATCCAGTTGTATTCCTTGAAATCCTAGGTAAAACAAGAGTGTACTGTTTGTAACAGAGAATCCAGTTGTATTCTTTGAAATCCTAGGTAGAACAAAAGTGTGTACTCCTTGTTGTAGAGGATCCAGTTGAATTCCTTGAAATCCATCCCCCCTCCTTGGGTAGAACTCCAGTTGTAGTCCTTGAAATCCTAGGTAGAACAAGAGTGTACTCCTTGTTGTAGAGAATCCAGTTGTAGTACTTGAAATCCTAGGTAAAACAAGAGTGTACTGTTTGTAGCAGAGAATCCAGTTGTATTCCTTGCAGTGTGTACTCCTTGTTGTAGAGGATCCAGTTGTAGTCCTTGAAATCCTAGGTAGAAAGAGTGTACTCCTTGTTGTAGAGAATCCAGTTGTAGTACTTGAAATCCTAGGTAAAACAAGAGTGTACTGTTTGTAGCAGAGAATCCAGTTGTATTCCTTGAAATCCTAGGTAGAACAAAAGTGTGTACTCCTTGTTGTAGAGGATCCAGTTGTAGTCCTTGAAATCCTAGGTAGAACAACAGTGTACTCTTTGTTGTAGAGATTATATATTAGGAAAATATATATATATATATATTAGTTCAAGAATTCTTCTGCTACAGTTTTAAAATGATTTCAAAATGAAATGCATGAGAATCAATGTATCTATAAAATCTTTTTTTCTTCTTCCAGGAAAAACTGCTCTCCACTGGGCAGCATCTGTGAATAATGTCGCTGCTGCCAAAGTTCTGCTACACCATGGCGCCAATAGAGATGCCCAAGATAACAAGGTGAGTGGTTCTCTTCTAAGGATTAACTAGTGAGTGCTCACTGAGTGCTCCATACTTCCTGGCTACTGATATATTTGGCCCAGGGCTCCCACAAATAGGTAACTCCATCCCTGCTCACCAAACGCATTTTCTTCTGTGTCAGCTGCATAGTCAGAGATTACAGTCGCAATCCATGTTTTGATCTCTTGCCCGGCATAGAGGGGTATGTCAGCTAGTTTTGATATGGCTGATTTAGCTCAATCAGTAGAGCATCCCCTTTAGGAACCACAAGGTTCCTGGTTCGATAGCAGTTCTCACCAACTCGGCGTATGAGTAGTACATGGATCTGCGCTGTAAAGTAATGTTTGGTGTGGCGCTCCACCTCAGATGCAAAAAAAACAATCTCCCTGGTTTGGCGCTAGTGAAAAGGGGATAGACTCCCTCACTGTCTGGCTGATACCAACTTTAGGCCACCCAGACAACTTATATGTAAAATTTGTTGCCATTTGCTGATTATGCTTGAATTAAGGGGCCGGGTTAGCTCAGTCGGTAGAGCGTTTGGCTAGAAACCACAAGGTTCCTAGTTTCGATACCCACCCTCGCCAACTCAGCGTATGAGTAGCACAGGGATCTGTGCGGTAAAGTAAGGAGCTGATGGTAGGTGTGGTGCTCCACCCCAGAAGCTAAAATAATCTCCTTGGTCTAGCGCTAGTGAAAAGGGGATAGACTCCCTCGCTGCATGGCTGATACCGACATTAGGCCGCCCCGACGACTTTACTTACTTACATATGAAGAAAAAGTGGAAGTAAATCCGACAATGTGTAATGTTATAAAAATTGAAAAAAAAACAACAAAAAAACACAAGTTTCATTAACGAATGATGTTTATTAAGCCTACACTGCAGTGTGTCGGTCTGTTTTGATAGACCATCATCAGGGCTTTCATTGGTTTAAGGAAAAAAAATAAAAGTCTGCAAGCCTCTGTTTTTGTTGTGTGGGTGTTTTTGTTGATCTTCAAATGTGAGGAACAAAAGACATGCTTAACTCTTAACATCCTGTAGAGAATTTTTATAAGTCCAGAGCCCCATTCCTGTATGGATTTATAAAAAATAAAAAAATGGCTAAAAATGCCCTTTTCATTTAAAATTACTTGTTATTTCCCTTGAATTAAAGACTTCCAAATATGTTTAATATTACATTTAAACAAAGACTATCATTTGGGGTGGATTAATAAAAAATAAATGTGACTTCCAGCCGAGCAGAAATAGGACATTAAGAGTTTTAAAATTGCTGACTAACATCGGCGTCTTAATTTAAACTACATGACATAATTTATTCCGAAATTCTTGGAAACTAATTTTTAATGAATGAAAAAAATTTTTATTCTACGTCGGAGTCCCCGTTTATACTACGTGGTGCGTGCGTGTGCGTGTAATGTATTTATTAGGAGGTGCATGGTGTAATGACTAGAGTCGTAGGAGGTGGACTCATCAACCCGAGTTCAAATTCTGGACGAGGTTGTTTGCATTTCACATAGCGCTAATACCCTTGGGAAAGATATGCATCCAACTATTTTCTCTTCAGCCATGGATAAAATAGTAGGGCAGACTGGGCTCTTTGACCTTGGTTAGGTAACCAGTCAAGGAGAAGGAAAACTCTGAATTCAAACCTGTTAAACAGTGCTTAATAAATTGACCTTGTCACATCCAACTTGTGCCAAGGGGTTGGTAAATATATATATATATATATATATATATATTATTATCATTGTCTTTGTATGTATTTAATTGCATGGAAATTAATATATATAAAAACTAACATATATTTATTTACTATTAATATTACGCTATCACATATATTGATCACTCTCCTAATAATACTGTATATATTGGCTTATTAGAGTCTCATCAATAGAATTAGTGTTAACCATATATATATATATATATATATATGATTTTACATGAAAAAGGTGACTTACCGGTGAAATTGGTCACAATGGTTAGTTGATACAAGTTTCACAATGATAAGACAGCGATATAACAAATATAAAGTGCTCAATACGTGAGTAGAGCAAATTTATTATAATGGTATGCACAGGGAATAACCTACTCGAGTTTCACCATAAGGATCTTCAGGGTTAAATCCACTGATTTTAATCAATATCTTGATTAATTCGGTGGATTTAAACCTGAAGATCCTTATGGTGAAACTCGAGTAGGTTATTCCTGTGTATACCATTATAATATAAGTGTGTGTTGTATTTTTTTTCTTCTTTCAATTCTATCCATGACTAAGTATTTTTTTTTAAATTCTTATTTATCATTTCTTCTTCTTCTAGGATGAAACTCCTTTATTTCTTGCTGCTCGTGAAGGCGGCTATGAGACGGCCAAAGTTCTTCTGGATTATCATGCCAACCGTGACGTCACGGATCATATGGATCGACTGCCAAAAGACATGGCAGGCGAGAAACTGCATCATGACATCGTTCGCCTGTTAGAAGAGTATAATATGAACACCCAGCCCCCAATGCCAATGCACAATAGCATCGCAACGTCACCCCCTTCAATGTCGTTTGTTCAACCGTCAACGTCGAAGCAGAAACAGCGACCAAGGAAGACATCGAAGAATAACCAACAGAACAAAGACAGTCCGAACGGTCAACAAGCCAAACCAAACGGCAATCTTCCACCGCAGAAGGGCAAACCCCGGAAAAAGAAGGCGCCAGATATAAACCTGGTAAATATGGGTGGTGAGATGCCCTGCAGAAAATCCCCACAGGGTGTAGTGGACGTCATTCCCACATTTGACCCCAGCACCTGCTCGGGGCACCTGGTTATGAACCCCAACATGGATCCAGAAATGGTGGATCCCGTCTACCGGGAACATGCTCTAATGAGGGCTCATTACTCGAAAGCCATGCCCAATTTCGAGGTGTCATCCAGCTGGTTCAATACGCCCCAGCAACCCCCTGTGCCAAACATGCAGCAGCAGCAGCAACAGCAACAGCAGCAGGTTCAAACCCAACAACAACAGCAACAACCACCGCCGCCACCTCCTCCACCTCCCCAACAGCAAGTACCTAATGCTTCTACAATCGGTGCCCATCTGCGAGTTCCAGTTGTCCCCCAGGGTGGGGTTCCCCAACAGCAAGCCAACCCTCTTCCGAATAACGTTCCATCTCCAGTGAAACCAAAATGCCTTCCTACGTCTCCGACTCATCTGCAGGCGATGCAGCAACACGCTCAGCAAAATCTAACTGCCCAACAAGAAAACTATACACTCCTCGGAGGTAACACCAACAACGGCACCAGCACCACACCAGAGAACATCGGCCTTATCTACCGGCAGGACGGCCACCCGCCCAAAATGTCCTCTCAGATCCCACCGGGCATTGAAAAATATCCAACTCCACCGTCACAACACAGCCATGTTAGTATGGAGCCTTCCCCCCAGCACCCACAACCCATTCCTCCAGATCACTACCTGACCCCTTCGCCTGATTCGCCTGGTCAGTGGTCAAGTTCGTCCCCACATTCACCTGTATCAGCTCATTCGGACTGGTCAGATGCTAGCCCCATTCAAACGACCAGCCATCACATACAAAATCGGAACTGTAAACGCCAAAAGGATGCTGTTTATATATAATTAAAAAAAAGAAAGAAAGAAAGAAAGAATGGTTTAAACGAGAGAGAGAAAGAGACAGGAATGCCTGAAAGGATATAAACAGTATTCCACGTGATTTTCATATCAGTGATTTACATACTCTTCCCCCACCCACCTACCCCTGTCCTCTTATTTTGTTTTTCTGCCTTTATCTTGTGGTTGACATGGGACTCAAAAAAAAAAAAAGAAAGAATTTCTTATTCAAGAACTTGACTGTGTCGTTTGCTGTCTCAGTTAAAATTAAAAAGAAAAAAGAGAAAAAAAGGAACTGGCTTGTGAAAGAAAATGAGCCTTTTTTTAGGGTGGATACTAACAGCGTTGTGGACAAATCGACAATATGTGGGTCGTGTGTTGTTGGTTGTCACCCATTAAAAAAGCAAAAACCCTACCCTGAATATTTCGTT
The DNA here is from genome assembly GCA_023376005.1 of Doryteuthis pealeii. Classification (NCBI taxonomy): domain Eukaryota; kingdom Metazoa; phylum Mollusca; class Cephalopoda; order Myopsida; family Loliginidae; genus Doryteuthis; species Doryteuthis pealeii. The sequence continues at coordinate 46,699,250 of CM042165.1, read as the reverse complement.
ATTATCTTTGGGGGGGGGGGTATTTTTTTTTAGCAAAACGATGATTTTTGACTGACCAACATGGGTAGTGGTTGTTGATGGGTTAATATGTGGGTCGTGTGTTGGTTTTCACCCATTGAAAAAGCGAAACCTTACCCTAAATGTTTTGACTTTTATTTTGATAAAATGACAATTTTTGATTGACCGTTATGGGTAGTGGTTGTTATAGGGTTAATAATTGACCATTATTGCCTATAATGTAAATTGACCATTATGGGTAGTGGTTGTTATAGGGTTAATAATTAGCCCTTTAAAAAAAAAAAAGGACAAGTAGAAAAAAAAAAAAAAAAAAAGAATTAAAAAAAGACTTTTTTTCTTTTTCGTAGAAATGATTGATTAATTAGCTAACTACGTTCAGATCGTTTTATTGACAGCAATTTTTTTATAACGTGTGTTCGAAGGGGGGGTTGGGGAAAAAAAAATGAAATGATTGTTGATTAAACTTCAACTCTCTATTTTGCATGCGATGTACATAAACGTTTTCAAATTTCTATGAAAAAAAAAAAAATACCAACTAAAACAACAAAAAAAAAAAAATTTGTACAGTTTATTGAATTTTTATTACTTTTTTAATATCTTAGTGTACAAAAAAATATAAAAAAATAACTGCAGACATTTTTAGACTAAAACGATGGGTAACAATAAAGAGGAGAAAAAAAATCGACAATATTTTAACAGCATAAATTTTTTTTTTTTTTTTTTTTTTTTTTCCATCAAATAGATTTTTTTTAAACAAAAGAATGAAAAGTGAAGAGAGAAAAATATTTTTACATAGGCAAAAACTATTTTTTCTTTTTTTGTTTCTTGTCATATTTTTAAAATTCTGAAAATTCAAAAAATCTATCAAGAAACATACTTGTATCATGTCAACATTTATTAAGTTTAGCACGGTGAGAATCAAGCTCACTAACTAATGGTCTGCTAGCCTAGCTTGCTAACCATTTACACCAATACAAAACATCCAGACTTGAATCATGTTATTATTATTATTATTATTATTGACCTGTTCATGCCTATCTTTTCTTAACTTCATAAGTTGAAGAGTTCACTTTTTGTCAATTTTGTTGTGGTTAATGTCTGACTGTAAAAAGACTTGTAAAAAAAACTGACAGCATTTGCATCTTTTTAACAAAAGATTCTAGAAATCAAAATAATTATTTCTAAAAAGATTATAATGATAATATTTTAATAAAATAATTATTTCTAAAAAGGCCATTTTGTTTGCAGAAAGAAGATAGTTACTTCGTTATGAACAATTACCAAAGTTAAGCAGCAATGAGCCTGTTCAATACTCAATTAGGTGACCACTTAAGTAACGCAGGTACTGTAAGCAAACTATTATGAACATTGTTTTTATATATATATATATATATATATATATATATATATATGAATGAATGATTGAAAATTGAGGAAATGCGGATAAAACACAAAACAACTTTGTTCATATGATTTTTTGTGTTTTATCCGCATTTCCTCAATATTCAATCACATTTTGTTGGATTTACCCAATCTGTTACTCCTTTATATATATATATATATATATATATTTATATATATATATATATATATAAAATGAAGAACAGCAAATAAAGTGTATGCATAGAAAGAGTGCACAATGCTATAATAGCAGAGCATGTTTAAAACCTAAAAATATAAAATTATGTATACTACAGGGGGACCCAAAAAATATATATATATATATATATATATATATATATATATAATGATATGTTAACTTTTTTAATGTCTGAAAAAAAGAAAAAGATAAAAAATGCTGTCTGGTTTTTTCCAAGATTTTTATTTTTCAAAAATCAGTTAAAGATCAATCGAAAATGTTTTCCATATTCATCTTCTCATTAATGTAAAAAAAAATAAAAACTCATACATCAATGAAAACAAAACTTTCATTCATCTTTTTTTTTGTTTGCTAAACTTTCATTCATCTTTTTTTTTGTTTGCTAAACTTTCATTCATCTTTTTTTTTGTTTGCTAAACTTTCATTCATCTTTTTTTTGTTTGCTAAACTTTCATTCATTCATCTTTTTTTGTTTGCTAAACTTTCATTCATCTTTTTTTTGTTTGCTAAACTTTCATTCATCTTTTTTTGTTTGCTAAACTTTTTGTTATTTCCTATAAGTCTAACATGATCAAAGGGGAGCCCCTCTTGACTGATAAATCATTTATTTATTTTCCCATTAAACTAACCCTAAACCCTAAACCCGTCTTCTTTTTTCCTAGTAGATCAATACATAAATAAATAATTTATCAGTCAAGAGTGGTTCCCCTTTGATCATGTTAGACTTATAGGAAATAACCAAACTTTCATTCATCTTTTTTTGTTTACTAAATTTTCATTTCATCTTTTCATTACTAAAACCAAAACGCATGCAGTCTTTCTTTTTGTTCCACCTTGGACAGAGTTTTGAAATTTTTTAATTCTTTTTTTTTAACTAGGGTGATAAAAAAAGAAATATATATATGTATATATATATATATATACAAGTGAGGACCCATGGACTTTATTTCAACAAGAAAAACACATGAAAATCTGTTTAATCATTTTACTTTTAAAAAATAAAAAGTAGGGGATGACAAGCCTTTCGAATCAACCTGTTCATTAATATAAAGAGTAGTCTGAAAGTCCTTTCACCCCTGCATATAGTTTTTGTGGATGTAATGAAAATAACATACCTTGAAACTCAAAGCGTGCGCGGACGAGTCTTGCTTGCAGGGTCATTGCGGGTAAGAAATATGGCTGCTGTAAGCACTATATTTAACGATGGGCGATCTCGAACCAGCGAGAATGGGATTGCACATATGCAAATTCTCTCGAGATCGGGCATGCATATAAGCCTACGGCGACGGCTAGAGGCAGCGTCAAACGATTACGTACGACTACGAAAACAGCTGGCAGTAGTATTTTGGCTCTTGCGACGAGTGGACGAGGCATTTTGAGATAGATTTTGATTGTTAGTGAGCAGAGTGCAGCACAGTTGGGAGAACATTATTACTAGAGTTTTAACTTTCATTTTTTGTTTTAATGATATAATATATGAGATATGTAATCATTTTGCCGCTTTTTAAAAAAAAATATTCAGGGATGACAAGACTTTCGGACCACTCTCTACATTACCGGTTGGTCCGAAAGTCTTGTCAACACATATTGTTTTAACTTTCATTATTTTTCTCATAATAGATAATAATGATAATAATAATGTTATGTAATTATTTTACCTCTAAAAAAATATGTAAGGGTGACAAGACTTATGGACCACGCTGTACATTAATCTGCAGGATTGCCTGAATATTTTGTCACCACTATATATATATATATATATATATTTTTTTTTTTTTAATAGGTAAAATAATTACTTGTATATTATGTTATTATAACAAAATCTAATAAAAATTAAAACAATATGTAAGGGGGGAAAAAACTTTCATTATTTTTTTGTATTAATGTTATAATATATAAGTTATGTAATTATTTTTTTTACCTCTTAAAATATATGTAGGAGTGACAAGACTTTCAGACCACGCTATACATTAATCTACAAGATGGTCCAAAAGTCTTGTATTTATTTTTTAAATAATGATATATAGGTTATGTGATTATTTTACCTCTAAAATAATATGTAGGGGTGACAGGACTTACGGACCAGCCTGTACATTAATCTACAGGGCGGTCCAAAAGTCTTGTCACCGCTAGATATTGTTTTAATTTTAATTTTTTGCTTTGATGATATATATATATATATATATATATATATATATATATATATTTACCAACCCCTCCGCACGAACAGGATACGACACAAGGTCAATTTCTTAAGTGGAGTTTAACAGGTTTGAATTCAGTTTTCTTTCTCCTAGACTGGTTACCTAGCCAAGGCTAAAGAGCCCAGTCTGCCCTGCTATTTACCCATAGCTGGAGGGAGAATTGGATTCATACCTTTCCCAAGGGTATTAGCGCTAAGTGAAATTCAAACGGCTTCGTCCAGGAATTGAATTCGGGTTGACGAGTCCATTTCCTATGACTCTAACCATTAGACCAGGTGCCTCCATAATGATATAATATATGTGTTATTGCAATTATTTCACCTTTAAAAAATCTTTAAAAATGAAATCATTTTCTAGAATTTAGGGTTGTATTAGTCAGAGAAAGTCACATGATCCGCAAGTATATAAGGTACTTCCTTGTTACCGTCTAATTTGTATTTTCAGTCAGATCTTTAAAGGAAATAGAGAATTTAGTGAGCTAGTAATTTTCTTTTTAGAATAAGCATTTGATGAGGTTAATGTCGGTTTTTTGACCAGCATCTCTGGTCATTTCACAAGAATGTTCTTGTCAGGAAAAGGAATGTCTCTAATTAAAACAGCAAACTATGAATCAATTAACAAAAAGCAAAAACAATTTAATATTTAATTAATAATTACAGTCGCATCCTCAAAAAAAAAAAACATATACTAGTTGATTGAAAAGTAATTCCCTATCTATATATCATTAATGTTATTAAGCCATATATTGTCCTTTTCTTAAAAAAAAACAAAAAAAAAACAAGGATTTCCAGCCACCATTTTGAAAATCATCATGGAACCAACCTAAAATGACATCCTAGGTCAATGATCTCATTGGAGGTAAATTTTACACATCAGATTGGGGGTCCCTAATGTGCGGGATAATGAACAACGTTTCGGACGATGTACCCTCCGGCCTTCTCCAGGTATTTCTTGTCGGACTCGGGAACCTTCTTGTCGTAATCGGAAGCCATCACGGAACTTTGTTCTGTCCATGGGGATATCCTGTTCTCATTCCGCTAACCATAGTACAGGTGTTAAGCTTGTGTTAATTATTATTCTATGTTACTGCTGCCCCTGGCCAGGATTGAACCTAGAGATAACTGTCACTTAGAACTGTCTTAACTTAACTCCTTTATCCACTAGGCTATGTGTTCAATTGGACAATCCAGTGTGAATTTTGGGAACTTATAAACCTAATGTCTTGTTTTGCCTAGAATATCCACCTATTTAGTTACGTATGATTAAAAAAAAAAAAATCTAATCTAGCCTTTTTAATTGATTAAAAAAATCATACATAAGTAAATAGGTAGATATTATAAACAGCACCCCACAAAGAAGCAATTGTATGGCCACCTGCCTCCCATATCACAAACCATACGAGTAAGGAGGGTTAGGCATGCAGGACACTGCTGGAGAAGCAAGGATGAGCACGTAAGCGACGTTCTACTGTGGAGGCCAACACATGGACATGCTAACGTGGGCCGCCCAACCAGGACTTACATCGACCAACTATGTAAGAATGCTGGCTGCTGCGCAGAGGAGCTCTCAGAGTCGATGAATGATAGGGAGGTTTGGCGAGAGATCGTCATGGATATCCGTGCAAATTGCGCAACATGATGATGATGATGATAATACAAATAATACTAATTATCAAGCCTCATCTAAAAAAAAAAAAAATTCAGAGAAATGAAAATAGTTATTTTCAGAAGTTCCGCCTAAGAATTTTGTGTAATTAGATGGAGTGAAAATGAAGAACTTCAATTTGTTGAGTTTTAATTAAACGACAATTTACAACTTCATAAAAAGCTAATTAATTACATTGAATAAGTAGAATTAATATTTTATAAGAAACCAATTAATTAGCTAAACTTAGCTAAATTGTAAGGAATAATTTTCTAACAAAGAGAGGGTTTGGTTTGTTTTGTTTTACGGCATATCAACCTCAGTGGGTCATTTAATGCCGATTAAAGTTTTGAAATAAATCAATTCTTAATGGATAATACGTTTTTTTTTATAAATACAATTTTTCTATTTAACCCATAGATGTGACCCTAACAGGTACCACCATTCCGGGTCAGAGTGGACCAGGGAGCAATGGTGATGAAGGGGTGCTCCACATTCCCCAAACCTCCAAAACTGGAACCTCACCATCAGATAGAGTTTAACGTCATTCCCAGGACATGTAGACCCGCAGGCACCGCCTTCTAGCACCCATATGATAAAAAGGGTTTGGGGCTTGCCATAAGGGCAATAGGGTTGGGGCAATCATATAGGTGCTAGGGCTTGACGTGACCAGCGGATTGATCGGAGGGGGCCTCTCCGACCGCCCGTCTAGCCCAAGATAGGACCAAAGTGGAGTATTGCATGTCATGAACTGCTCATCCACCTGGGCTCTATCCTTAAGCATCCCCTCTGCAGAGGTACAGTACGGTGCATTCTAACGCCCCAGCCGACAGAGCGGACAAAGAGAGGTTGGCAACCTTCCGTCTATTTTAGACGATGGCGTAGTTTCTTTTTTTTTTCTTTTTTTTCCCCTCTCTCTCTCTCTCTCTCTCTTTTACAGCTACGTGAGTGGTTGAACAGACCGATCCTCGAATGGCAGTCTCTGGTGCAATGGCTGCAAACAAAAGGTGATGCTTTCTGTAGGTGTTGGGGGTGCTGCTGTTTCTCCTTTCTTTTAGCTCTATTTCTGTGGAAGCTTTTTTCCTCTCTTCTTCACTTCTTTTAGTTCCTTGTTTGACGAGGAGGCGCCAGGTTGCACAGCCTTCTGCACAAGCCTCCCACGTGTCTATGTCGATGCGGCATAGATATATAACAGAAATATTCTTAATATCTGTCTGTACAACGACCGAGCACGCGTCTTCTTTTTTTTTTTTTAAGGTAAAATTATATATACTAGCAAATATATGCACCCTCCGGGTGCAAGTATCTAAGTTTTAATGTAATAAAATATTGTATTAAATTAGAAAGGCTAATGAAACTGAATAAGAATGCAAATAAAATGATTTGAAACAGAGAGGGGTATAATCGAAAATTAGAACAACTGAAACTTACACTTCCATCACTCATTGTTATCTTTTCTAATCTAAGTATTTAGTTAAAAGAGGAAGTAAAGAATAAAATGACAGTTATTTTTTCTTGTTAATGGATTTTATTCAAGATTCATTGAAGAGATTTTTACTTATATTCATTAAAATAAAACTAAACAGTTAAAAATCAATAATACTAAGCACATATTTAATAAAATCACATTTCTAATATCAATATGCAAATTAGCCTTCCCGTTCACACTATAAACTGCTATTTTGTTGTATATATAAATATAATTGCATGTTGTTAATATGTAGATATGGTTAACAGTATTAATAATGTACAACAATTTTATTAATAATTGAGATTTAAATGAAATTAATATCATGAAGAATGTGATGTCAATAACTAAGGAAATTGTGACTTGAGTAGTAATATAGTTTCGGTTACAGACAGAAAAACACACAATCTCCATTATAATAAGATATACATTGGCCTACGAAATGTTTTTAGCTTGGAAAAATATACTACACTAAAATATTTCAAAGTTTTATTAGGCTAATACTAAACCTAGATAAACACTATTTGGAACTAGTATGGAGTATGGTCCTCCATTTGCTAGTTTCAGTGCTCGTATTCGATTTTTCATGGATTTGATCAAGTTATCAACAATCGTATGATACTAATCCATATTTTGCAACTCCTTTAGTAATGTTTCTTTAAGGGTTGCCACTGACGGTCGCTGACTCTCGAAGTTTTCAGTCAAGGTGATCCCAAACGTGCTCTATTGGATTCATGTCCAGACTTTGGGTTATCCATGACAGTGACTTGATTCCTTGCGATTATTTCCAGGTCTTTGTGTTGAAATTTTTTTCGGTATATAATTATTTATTATGATATAAAGACTTATATACATAAATGTGGCACAAGGCCTAAAGAGGGGGAGTGGGGTAAGAGACTGGTCTTCACTATCTTTTAACTTAACTATTCCCATTCGTGACTGATTCATTCAACAATTTTCCATTCACCATAAAACTCATTCACACAAAAGTCACCAATTTTTCGGTATATATATATTTACCAACTCCTCCACACGAGCAGGATACGACACAAGGTCAATTTCTTAAGCGGAGTTTAACAGGTTTGAATTCAGAGTTTTCCTTCTCCTAGACTGGTTACCTAACCATGGTTAAAGAACCCAGTCTGCCCTGCTATTTACCCATAGCTGGAGGGAGAGTAAGATTCATACCTTTCCCAAGGGTATTAGCGCTAAGTGAAATGCAGTTATGCAGTTTTTCGGTATATGAGGTGTGTGCTAGACGCCCACTCTTATTTATAGACTGGGCAATAGTCATGTGACCATATTCTTGTCCAATCACTGGCAGTGCTCTGCTGCTGATATTATTATTCATACTGGCTTTTCTGGTCATACCTAAGCATTACTACTTGGATCTTCTTGGACGACGGAACATAGGATTGTATCACGGGACTTGCCAAAGAATTCTATAACTCAGGACTTACTTATTTACTTTAAGTTCTGTTCAACTGGCCAAGGATGGCGGCCAGATACTTAACACTTTGCTACTTTGCTTGTATGGCATGGCGCTCCATCTTCTTGAAAAAGTTAGACATTTTTTTGTCAAACTGATTGGTTTCATATAGTGAGAGTAATCCTTTCTTTAATATTTGACAGTATCTTAGGTTAGAGGATCATAAAAGGTGACCCATATTCAACACAAAGGATTTTGGAAATCTCGTGCAGAATCCCGGGAAATGAGAGTGAGATGAGATCTGAGGGATTCTGGGAGATTTTGAAAAATCATTCAACTATTCGTCAACAAGAATCAGACGTTATTACACAAGCCAAAATTGCTGTAATCAAGGGTGGCTAAAAAATTATCATAACTCGTTGTATATATATATATATATATTATGTATATATATGTATGTATGTATGTATGTATATATATGTATGTATATATATATATATATATATATATATATGAAACAATTGGCCCTTTGCTCCTGTGATGTCTGAAAGTTTAAACTATGGATTTTGTTGAATTGTAGGAAATCCGTCGTATTCAAAAGAAATTGCTAGAATCTATCACAAGAGAGATAGACAGAGAGACAGAGGCAGAAGGGAGAGAGAGAGGGGGGAGAGAGAAGATAGACAGAGGGTAGAGAGAGAGAGAGTGTGGAAGAGAGAGAAGATAGACAGAAGGGAGAGAGGGGAGCAAGGGAAAGACGGAGAGAGAGAGGGGGGGAGAAAATGACAGATATAGAAGGAGAGACAGATTATTTCCATGTCTTTGCTACTTTGCTCCTATGGCATGGCGCTCCATCTTCTTGAAAAAGGTAGACATTTTTTGTCAAACTGATTGGTTTCATATAGTGAGAGTAATACTTTCTTTGATATTTGACAGTGTTTTGGACCCTTCAACTATTCATCAACAAGAATCAGATGTTATTACACAAGCCAAAATTGCTGTAATCAAGGGTGGCTAAAAATTTATCATAGCCCACTATAGATAACCAGAGACACACATATACACACACATACACACACACACAGTGCTCAATACCGGTCATTTGAGCCGGGCAAAACCAAAAAGAAAATAATGGTCACTCTAAACTTCACAACGCCTCCCCCCCTCTGCGGCTGCATCATAACTGTCAGTTTCATGAATTATTGTGGGGGGTAATTTGGTTGAATTTTCCGACATGTCAACCCTTGTTGACTTGATTCCTTGCTATTTCTTTCAGGCGTTATTTCAGTCCAAAATTTGCTGTAATCAAAAGTGGCTAAAAATTTATCATAGCCCATTATATATATATATATATATATATATATATATATATAATATAAATAATCCAAAAGTCCAGAGAAGAAATCTTCCTTACGACACAAGAGTTTTATTTTTTTTTTAAACTGTCGCAGTTTGAGATGTTTGCTCTTAATGTTAGAGTCACAGAGCAAATATATAAGTAAAGAAATAACAAAAGACTTAGAGATTTAACGTTATAGTCTATTTCAGGGAGCTTAGACAAAGTGTCTAACTCTCCCGACTCATCAGATGCGAATGATGAATTCTTTCTGTTTTCAAATGCCTTTAAAGTAATAAAGAATTCATCATTCGCATCTGATGAGTCGGGAGAGTTAGACACTTTGTCTAAGCTCCCTGAAATAGACTATAATGCTAAATCTCTAAGTCTTTTGTTATTTCTTTATTATATATATATATATATATATATATATATATATATATATATCAGGCATGTGTTATTGAATAACACGGAGTACTTCTTCATTATTTGGATCTGTGTCTTTCCCAGTCGTCTGTCGATCTTTTTGGTGTTTGGATCCAATTGAAATAGGATATTTCCCATACTGTTAGCCCAAGCGCTTTCGACTGCTTCTTCAGTCGTCATCATGGTGTATATGAGTTGGTTTTAGTTCGTTTTTTAGGTCTTTCATCTATATTGTTTTTGTTTTTTTAATTTGAAGAGTCTATTATTTTTAGAGAGTTGCTAGTTAAGTGTGTTAGTTATTAAAGATAGTTAATATGTTATGTTCGACGTTGAATGCTATTTTATTGATATTAGGTTTTTAATTTTTTATGCATATTGCTTCAAGAATTTGTAGGCGTTTCTTATTGTTATTTTTATAGATAATTTTTGTGTTTTCAGTGAGAATTTTCCTGATATCGGGGGAGGTGGGTCTTTTGTAATTAAGTGTTTTATGCCACTAGTAAAGACATGGATCCAAATAATGAAGTACTCCGTGTTATTCAATAACACATGCCTGAAAATATATCATGTCTAAACGGTGTACAAATTTTTTCGTCCACCAGTATTGATCTTCAAGGCAAAGAAGAAAGGACACTTCTAATACCCAGTGCACTCAGTCTCACGACGCTCATTTTTGCATTAACTGCGGGATTGTTTGCAAGTTACTGGCTGGATTGAAGTGTCACGAGAGGTACAAACACAAATAGCTGAAGAAAAAAAAACGTCAATGTAAATTGATGGATCCTCTCACGTTGAAATCGACGGGTGGGTCCATATTATATATATATATATATATATATATATATATTGTTGTTGGCAGCCTTCCGTCTACGAGAGACGATGAAGTAGTGTCAATTTTTTTTTTCCTTTTTTTAAAAAATTTGAACTACATAGCCTGGTCGGGTTCATGTGGAGGATAAGCTGTTGCCCATGCAGCAAATCCCCCCTCTCCACACTGCCACTGTGATCCAAAGGAAAGGTAAATTACCAATGCGGTTTGGCAGGAGTTGATGGGTAATACTGGATTTCAGCAACACACCACGTTAGGGACTCCGGCTCCTGATTTGTTTATTCTAAGAATCACACATTACTATTCAACAATAAAAATTACAAATTCTTTTAAAAATATTAATATAGCGCTGATCGGACCAATTTTTAGTTCACCTGAATTCTAAAATTTCACATAGAAGAAAAAATTAATTTATTTCACGCAAAAAATAAAAATATTTAAGCACACAAAAGATTGAAAAATCTCGTAAAAATTAATTTCTGTAAAATCTTTTTTTTTGTTTTGACAATTTAATAGAATATAGAACATACCAATTACAAAAGCAAAAAAAAGTTTTCAAATATTAATATTATGACATTTTTTTGTACTTTTTATTTCCGATTTCATTTTAAAAAAAAACTACTGCGTTGTACGTTATACAATTTCATTGATATAGTTATTCAGACTCTTATCTTTATAGAAAAAAGTACAACATTTTTCTGACGCGTTATTATTTTTTATCTCATAAAATAAAATGGGGGATAAACCTCGTAAAAAAATATTTCCCCTAATATATTTTAGAAAAAAACTATTTTAGATATATTTACATCCAAAGGTAAACATTTAGGGAAATTTTCGTGAAAATCAGACTATTAATTGATTTTTCATAGAATTTTAAAAAAAAAAACTCTTATTGTAACTTGTTTTTAGCTACATTAAATTTCAGTTGATTTACCAGTGCAAAAATGAAAACATTGTTTTTCAATCATAATTTTCATTATTTCCGTAAGATGGAAAAATTTTTAAAACCATCAGGAGTTTGTTTAATGTTTTTTCTTTCGAATGAAAAAAAACATTTTCTAGAAAATATTAATCTTTTTGCAAGTTTCATTGTGTTAAATCCTCTTATCGTAACTTGTTTTTAGCTACGTTAAATTTCAATTGATTTAACGGTGCAAAAATGAAAACATTGTTTTTCAATCATGATTTTCATTATTTCCGTAAGCTGAAAATTTTTAAAAAATCATTTGGAGTTTGTTTAATGTTTCTTGTTTCGAATGGAAAATTTTTTTCAAGATGATGTTAATTTTTATGCAAGTTTCATTGTGTTAAATATAAGGGGTGGGGTAAATTTCACAGGGAAAATTGGTGGTAACTAATAAGAGATGATTATTTATCAAATTTTTTAAAAAAATAGCCGAGAATTGTCTAATGAATAAACGATCGAAATAAATGTTATGTTTGAGACAACACTAATATGAATGAATTAAAGTAACTTCTAAAGTTTAAAAAAAATGTTAAATGATTAAAAGAAATCTCGAGATAAGGGCTGAACTTGAAAAATGATCGGAAAATTAGGGTGACCCAAAACAAACAGAACCCTAATTATTTATTTATTTTCCCATTAAACTAACCCTAAGCCCTAACCCGAACCCTAACCCTTAACCCTAACCCTAAACCCCCCGTAGTTAAAATTAAGTTTTATTACAAAATTTGTGGGTGACCCAGAAAAAACAGAACCCTAATTATTTATTTATTTTCCCATTAAACTAACCCTAAACCCCAATCCTCTAACCCTAATCCCTAGTTAAAATTAAAAAATTTAATTACAAAATTTTTGGGTTCTGTTTTTTCTGGGTCACCCTAATTTTCCGACCGTGTTTCAAGTTCAGCTGAGATAAATTCGAAAGACCATTTTTGACGGTTTTTAGTAAAAAAAAGAAAGAGAAAAAAAAAAGTGGTGACTTAATTTTTTTAAAAAATCTGCCTATTTATTTATCATTAGAATTATGATAAATTAAATAACAAATTTTCTTATTCAAGTTACGTACATTAGAATCATTTTTATTTTATGTTTGTTTAATAAACACAAAAGAAACAACAAAGCTTAACTTAACATTTCAAACACTGTTTATATACGAAATGTTAATTTAAACTTATTCATATAATTTATTCAACTACATCGTATTTTTATTTTTTAAATTTTGTTATTGTTATTAACTATATGTTTACTTATTTACAAAATAAGTAGTTATATAATTTAATTACCTATTCTTGTAGAAGACTTTTTTTCTAAAGCTCCTTTGTATATATGAAAAAATTAAATACTGATTAAAAACAAACTTGAGTTATTAAATGTTTTCGCTTATTATTGTTATTTACTGTAAAAAAATAATTCAATCGATAAAACCACATCTTTCTTACCAAATAAATATTTGTAAGATAAATTATTTCATTTCTAACTAAATTAATATTTTAAAGACAGGAATAAAAAGATTGCGATATGAATAAGATTTGATTTTTCGTCAAAACATACTTTTGCTGTCCGAAGCAAAATAATTTTTTTTCTAACTTGCTATAAAAAATAATTCAATGGATAAAGACTCGTACAAATTATATATTGAGAAAGATTATCTTCTCTTCTTTCCAACCATATGGATATTTTTAAGATTGAACTCTAAATAGGCGATAAATTCCGAGCTGAACGGCTTAAGACTGCAAAATTTATTCACTAAAATTGGCGTGTTTCTTAGTTAGAGGAATATTGATATGTATGCAAAATTTCGAATCAGTGCCCTCCCGTTTTGAACTTATACATCGACACGTACATACCAAAAACTTACTTTTATATATTTAGATATGTAGAATTAAACAAAAGACACGCCTCCTGTTTAACAATTTTATTTATGATCTTTTCAAGCTTTCTAGCCAACTTTTTAACATTTGGATAGAATCTGTAGATTAGTCCACCAAAGTTCATATCCCAAATACTTTCGAAAGTATTTGGGATATGAACTTTGGTGGACTAATCTACAGATTCCATCCAAATGTTAAAAAGTTGGCCAGAAAGCTTGAAAATATCATAAATAAAATTGTTAAACAGAAGACGTGCCTTTTGTTTAATTCTACATGTACAAATGAAAGAATGCTGCACACACACACACACACACACACACACACACACACACACACACATATATATATATATATATCAACCACTCCGCACGAATAGGATATGACACACGGTCAATTTCTAGTGCTCTTCAATATGTGATCTACTATTCATGGCATGTGATCTACTAGGAAAAAAGAAGTTAGGGTTAGGGTTTAGTGTTAGTTTAATGGGAAAATAATGGGTAGTTAATGGGTAGATCACATATTGGAATGTAAACAACTCTGTAGATCACATATTGGAAGAGCACCTAATTTCTTAAGTGGAGTTTGAATTCAGAGAATTCCTTCTCCAAGACTGATTACCTAGCCATGGCTAAAGAACATAGTCTGTCCTACTATTTACCCATAGCTGGACGGAGAGTATTTGAATTCATACATTTCCCAAGGGTATTAGTTACCTAACCAAGGTTAAAGAACCCAGACTACCCTACTATTTACCCATAGCTGGGGGGAGAGTAGTTGGATTCATACATTTACCAAGGCTATATGAATGCAAACAACCTCGTCCAGGACTTAAACTCGGGCTGACGAATCCATTCTCTACCACGCACCACCATAGTTAAGTCCGCAGAAGTACAATACATGCAAACCATTTTTTTGCATATCTTTTCCTTTTTTTTCCTCATACCACCATTGTTATCGGAATTTCTTAGTTCAAGTCCTAGAGAAAAAAAAACGAACAGACTGTTGGGATTATCTTCCCTTTGCCAGGAAGAGTTATCTTCCCGCTGGGTTGCCGCTTGTTCTCACCAGGGGCTATTGTATTTAAGCGCCTGGTTCAAACGCTACTTCCTCTTTTAGCTACTCTTTTTCCTGTCCCATCCGGGGGGTCCAGTGTGCTTCGGCCACTCGACCGGGTTAAAGTACAATTATTAGTGTCAATCCCAGGGGGCTTTCCCCCAGGCAACACCTACCCCCTTGACTTAAAGGGGCAGGGCTGGGTTTATTGCCCAGCGCCTGAGGCGCCCCCTTGAGGGGGAATGTCGACGGGATCGATGCAATTTTTGTTCTTTCCCACCCATCAGCTTCGGCTTGTGGGTCGGCCCACGTTAAAACGAGGCCTTGTGCCCAGTCCATACAAGTGGGGTATGAGACAAATAAACTCTTTTTAGCTACATCTTCTCGTACGAGCACATGGGTTAGACCGTTGTCACACCCTTCTCAGGGGGGGAGCTTCTGTCCCCATCGCTATGCTACTCTCTGGGAGGCTTCGCCGCCCCCCATCACTAGTAAGTGATTTTGTATGTACAGACCCTCAAGTCCTTTTATCTCTACTCTTGTATGTTTATGTATATGTATTTTATTGTTATTGTATCTTGTTTTATAAATGTGCTGTGATATATAAAATATTGTGTCCAACAAACGTGTCGGTGTTGTATGTTCATATATTAACTTTGAATCCTACAAGACCAATCAGAGGACAGCTATAACGCCAATGAAAGGCCAAAGACCTGTAAATTCAGTATTACCGTTATTTTTTTCATTTCTACTCTATTCTACCGTAACAATAAAACTGTGTTACATAATTGATAGGTTGTCTATAAATCATTTACGGTAGTGTAGAATTCAAATGTAACTAGTAATTCTGAATCATGGAAAATAATCGTAAGATGATTGGCCTTTCGCTGACAAGAACAAAAAACAACAGTTACCATGTAGAACAAAGCTGAAGATTTTGTGGATATGTATATCCGAAGTGTTGGAAATTTTGTAATATAGTTATTTAATAAGCTTAGCTTAGATGTGACACAAGGCCTGAAGTATGGGGCACCCAATGAGAATCGAATTCACTAACAATGGTCTGCTAATTTAGCTTGTTAACCATTACACCACGTGAGGTGCCCAAATTTTGTGATATAGTTATTTACTAAGCTTAGCTTAGATGCGGCACAAGGCCAGAAATATGGGGCGCCCAAGTGAGAATCGAACTCACTAACAATGGTACATGCGAAGCGAGCTTGCTAACCATTACACACGTGAGGTGTCCAAATTTTGTGATATAGTTATTTACTAAGCTTAGCTTAGATATGGCACAAGGCCAGAAGTATGGGGCTCCCAATGAGAATCGAACTCACTAACAATGGTTGCGAAGCGAGCTTGCTAACCATTACACCACGTGAGGTGTCCAAATTTTGTGATATAGTTATTTACTAAGCCTTAGCTTAGATATGGCACAAGGCCAGAAGTATGGGGCGCCCAATGAGAATCGAACTCACTAACAATGGTTTGCGAAGCGAGCTTGCTAACCATTACACCACGTGAGGTGTCCAAATTTGTGATATAGTTATTTACTAAGCTGAGCTTAGATGTGGCACAAGGCCAGAAGTATGGACACCCAGTGAGATCGAACTCACTAACAATGGTCTGCTAAGCTAGCTTGCTAACCATTACACCACGTGAGGTGCCCTAAAAAACTAAGCTTTGCTTAGATATAGCACAAGGCCAGAAGTATGTGAGGTGTCCAAATTTTGTGATATAGTTATTTACTAAGCTTTGCTTAGATATGGCACAAGGCCAGAAGTATGGGGCACCCAGTGAGAATCGAACTCACTAACAATGGTCTGCTAATCTTGCTTGCTAACCATTACATCACGTGATGTGTCCAAATTTTGTGATATAAGGTGTGCTCTAGATCCACGCCTAGATTTATAGACTAGGCGAGATCACGTGGTCTATTCCTTAGCCAATCTCTGGTCATACCACGTGGCTGATATATTACTCAAGCGCTGATTCTTTCTCAGTATACTTGTGACCATTGACGAAGGAACCTTGGATTCTCTACCTGAGAGGATTACCAAAGGATTCGGTATCGGTGGACTCTTTACCTAGGATCAACTGGCCAACGATTGCCCTTAAAAACTTAACACGAAGAAAATGTTCTGTCAGCAACAGCATTGTAGCTGCTAAGGACCATGCCGCTGTAAAACTCACCAGTGCTGATGTTGATGAAAACAACAGATAGATGTCTGGCACAAATAAGACAGATGCTATTTGCGGAAGAGATTGTATCATAGCCAAGAATTATTGAATTCATCCAGGATTTTGTACAGTAAAACTATTTGTATTATTCGGATAATCTACAGAAGGTGTCTTAAAAATTATATTCGTATTTCTAGTAAACACTAGGTACCACCAATTTTCCCTGTGAAATTTACCCCCCCCTCCCTTATATTTAACACAACGAAACTTGCATAAAGGTTAATATTACCATGAACATTTTTTGTCCATTTGAAAGAAGAAACATTAAAAAGCTCCTGATGATTTTTTTTTTAAATTCAGCTTACGGAAATAAGGTAAATTATGAATAAAAAACAAAGTTTACATTTTTGCACCGTTAAATCAATTGAAATTTAACGTAGCCAAAAAAAGTTATTAAATTATTTCATTTTTTAAAAATTCTATGAAAAATCAATTAATCATCCGATTTTCACGAAAATTTCCATTATTACTTACCTTTTGATGAAAATATGTCTGAAATAGTTTTTTTCCTAGAATATATTAGGGGAAATATTTTTTCCATTTTATTTTATGAAATCTGAAAATATATTAGGGGAAATACTTTTTCGATTTTATTTCATGAAATCTGAAAAAAATGAACCGACAAAAAACGATTTTTGCTTTTTTTCTATAAAGATAAGAGTCCGAATAATTATATCAGAAGATTTTTATAAGTTTAGATGCGAGAGCTTTTTAGTAAAAGAACCATGAATACAGAATTCAGCTAAAAATATCAATAAAGAATTGTTAACAAAAACGGACTGTTTTACTTATTTTTCAGGATAACGGTGAGTAATTTTTCCCAAATCAGATAATTTGATCTTTGAATTAACTGATTTTCTTTGTAACAGCTCTTTATATTCGTTATTTCCTTTTTGAGAGATTCTTTTTTTTAAAGTTAAAAAAATATTTACGTTTCTTCCTTCAATATGGCCTAAACTGATCACGTGACGTATTTTGGTGGTACCTAGTACACACCTATGAAAATTCAGTTTAAACAGCAATTTTGACTTGGCATGGCTTCTGAGTCTTCATTGTTGTCTCAAAAGTTTGTCAAAATGCTGCTACCTTTTGCAACAACATATTTCTGCAAAACAGAATTTTCACCACTTACTGATATGATTACCAAATAAAAAATCTAGATATGTTGTTGTGCAAAGTGAATTAAGTGTATCTTTATAAAAAAAAAAAAAAGAAAAAGATATCACCAAGAATTGACAATTTGTGTCAAGTAAAGCAAATACATCTCTCTCACGAAATGTCATTTACTCAGTGAAAATATTTAAATGTGATTTCCATTGAATATTTTGGATAAATTTCATTTTTATTCATATGGGAGTCAACGAGATTTTATTTTTATTTATATGGTAGTCCACAAGGTTTCATTTTTATTTATATGGTAGTTCACAAGGTTTCATTTTTATTTATATGGGGGTCCACAAGGTTTCATTTTTATTTATATGGTAGTCCACAAGGTTTCATTTCTATTTATATGGGGCTCTATAAGATTTCATAACACAAAGAATTGACAATTTGTGCCGAGCAAGGCAAGCACAGTACAAATATTAGATGTGAGTTTTATTGAATATTTTTGATGAATTTCATTTTTATTCATACGGGGGTCGACGAGATTTTATTTTTATTTATATGGTAGTCCACAAGGTTTCATTTTTATTTATATGATGGTCCTCAAGGTTTCATTTTTATTTATATGGTGGTCCACAAGTTTTCATTTTTATTTATATGGTGGTCCACAGGGTTTCATTTTTATTTATATGATAGTTCACAAGGTTTCATTTCTATCTATATGGGGGTCCACAAGGTTTCATTTTTATTTATATGGTGGTCCACAAGGTTTCATTTTTATTTATATGGTGGTCCACAAGGTTTCATTTTTATTTATATGGGGGTCCACAAGGTTTCATTTTTATTTGTATGGGACTCTATAAGATTTCATATCACCAAGAATTGACAATTTGTGCCGAGCAAAGCAAGCACAGTACAAATATTAGATGTGAGCTTTATTGAATATTTTTGATGAATTTCATTTTTATTCATACAGTGGTGCACAAGATAGACCCTGAAATAGAAAGGGCTGCCGATTAAAAAAAAAAAAAAGTTTGAAGACCACTGATTTAAGTACCCCCACACACATATACACAACTCCTGGGTCATCACTTCTAACCTCTGGGTCAAGTCTTTCCACCCCCAAGCCGCCTGATCATCCAGTACTTTATACTCGCTTTATTTTACAAATGCTGTATCGTTTACCGCACTTTTCTCAACGGGTCGAATGCTTGTCGTGTATATGTGTGTGTGTGTGAAACAGGGGGGGGGGGGCAGTCAAATAAATTCTGAAAATATTCTTTTACCCCCACACCATTTTTACCCCACACCATTTCCGGAAAAAAAAGTGACAGCTCATGTTTCGTACTGAGTCAGACCTTCTACTCAATCTTACCCAACTGTCCACTAAAAAAAATGACATTTTCATTGTTATCAATGAAGAATAGTAATTGGACACTTGCCTTAAGCAAGTTTTTTCATCATCACCTCCCCCTCCTCCCCGCCTCTGCGGCTCCTCCTCCTTCAATCAATGAATGAAATGTCAGATGTCATTTTAACCAAATGTTTTATTGAGGAAACTCAGAAAAAATTCATTTTGTTTTACATCCTTGAAAGCCTATTTTTCTTTTTAATTATCGCATATCATCAAGATCAAGATTGTAGCGTAACGGTTATCACTGTAGGAAGTTGACTCGGTGTTAAAAGGTGCGACATAATCAATGCCAATACAGAGAATAAACGGTTAAATCGAACTTAACGGACCTAAATTTCGTATGTCACCCCACCGAAAAAAAAAAATCAGGGAATTAACCGAACTTAATTAAATTTTTCAGTGTTGATATATTAATGAATAAAAGATATAATGCACCGGTTATTTTATTTAAAAACTTTGACATTTTTTCAGGTCAGTTTACTTTGAACTACATATCTTTGGGCGTAACACAGATTCTCAAAGATACGTGGTTCAAAGTTAACTGACCCGGAAAAAATGTACAAGTTTTTGGACCATATTACCTTTAGGCACCCCTTTTTGATCTCGATTAAGAAAGGATATGTTTTTCATTTACACCGTCAATATCCAGTTGTTGGTTAGGGGTTAGTTTTATAATTCTAAAAAATCTAAAAATCGTCTGTTAAAACAACCGGATATTGACGGTGTAAATGAAAAACACGTCCTTTCTTAATCGAGATCAAAAAGAGGTGCCTAAAGGTCATATGGTCCAAGTTTTTAAATAAAATAACTGGTGCATTATATATTTTATTCATTAATATATCAACACTGAAAATTTCATTAAATTCAGTTAATTCCCTGATTTTTGATATTTTTTCTTTTGGTGGGGTGACATACGATGGTCGAATGTAGGTCCATTCAGTCCGAATAAACTTTGTAAATTCACAAATGGTTGGTCAATGTCCCGAGTCAATATCCACATTTTACATGACTCTCTCTCTCTCTCTCTCTCTCTCTCTCTCTCTCTCTCTCTCTCTCTCTCTCTCTCTCTCTACTTCCTATCGGTCATTGCTCCTGGCAAGTCCTCCTCGCGACATCCAGAAGCCATACAGAACTGATCAATGTAAGTCTTTGCTAGTCGGGCGTCTATGTTCTTCGTATCGGAACAGGAAGCTACGTGAATAATTCTTTGTTATTTAACATTATTAGTTTTAATTATTTTTGACATATTAAAACGTCAATACAAAGAGAATAAACTTTGTAAACTCCCAAATTGTTGGTCAATGTTCAAAGTCAATATTAAGTTTTAAGCATTTACAGATAGAATCATAAAATGGATGCATCCTTGTAGGAAAAACTTCAAATTAAAATGGCTGACAATGGTCAGGTATTTTATAGAAATTGGATTATTTATATTATATCTTACTCTAATGCTGAAGGAGGGTGTTTGTAATTATGGGGTGGGGTGGGGTGGTGAGTAAAATTATATTCCAAGGGAGGCGTTTAGAGACCTGAGGGAGAGGGGGGTGAGAAAGTAAAGATATGCTGTTAAAAGGTTTGACATATCAAATAACATTACAAAGAATAAACTTTGTAAACTCACAATTGTTGGTCAAAGTCAATGTTCAAATTTTAAGCATTTACAGATAGAATCCTAAAATGAACAACTTCAATAGGCAAAGCTTCAAGTTAAAATGGCTGACACTGGTCAGGTATTTTAGAGAAGCTGGAAGATCTATCTTTCCTTGAATGCAACGTCAAATTGCTATACATTTCCGACAGAGTCAAAAATGGGTGCTTTCTTGTAGGAAAAAATTAAAATTAAAATGACTGACAATGGTCAGGTATTTTAGAGAAGCTGGAAGATTTATCTTTTCTTGAATGCAACGTCAAATTGCTATACATTTCCGACAGGAAGTGGTCTATTAATTATACCACCAAGATAATCCAATACCCTTCCACATGAATTCTGATCCTGAACGAGACTGTTTGCATTTCACTTAGCCCTAATACCTAGATGCATACCCTTTTCCCATTGGTATTGTCGCTATTTGAAAGGCAAACAGCCTCGTTCAGGATTTGAACTTGGGTAGCTACAACCACAACCGTTACATCACGAGAGCCTCCGTTCTTCTTCTTCTTCTTCTTCTTCTTCTTCTTCTTCTTCTTCTTCTTCTTCTTCTTAATATACAGATACATAAAAACATGGTGTTTTTTTTGTTTAGTTTTTAGTTGGGGAACGTAATTGCTCGTTTTGTATTAGTTGTGTTTTGTATTGTTGTGTGTGTGTGTGTTTGTATTTATGTGGTGTGTGTGTTTTGTTATTGGTTATGTGTGTGTGTGTGTATGTTTCGTATTGGTTATGTGTGTGTGTGTGTGTATGTGTTTTGTATTGGTTATGTGTGTGTGTATGTGTTTTGTATTGGTTTATGTGTGTGTGTGTGTGTATGTGTTTTTGTATTGGTTATGTGTGTGTGTGTGTATGTGTTTTGTATTGGTTGTGTGTGTGTGTGTGTGTATGAGTTTTGTATTGGTTGTGTGTTTGTGTGTATGAGTTTTGTATTGGTTTGTGTGTTTGTGTGTATGTTTTGTATTGGTTGTGTGTGTGTATGTGTTTTGTATTGGTTTGTGTGTTGTATGTGTTTGTATTGCTGTTTGTTTTGTTATGTGTGTGTGTGTGTGTGTATGTTTGTATTGATTCTGTGTGTATATGTGTGTGTGTGTATGTTTGTATTGATTCTGTGTGTATATGTGTGTGTGTGTATGTTTGTATTGATTATGTGTGTGTGTATGTTGTGTATGTTGTATTGATTATGTGTGTGTGTATGTTTGTATTGATTATGTGTGTGTGTATGTTTGTATTGATTATGTGTGTGTGTATGTTTGTATTGATTATGTGTGTATGTGTGTATGTTTGTATGTGTGTGTATGTGTGTGTTTGTATTGATTATGTGTGTGTATGTGTGTATGTTTGTATTTATTATGTGTGTGTATGTGTGTATGTGTATGTTTGTATTTATTATGTGTGTGTATGTGTGTATGTGTATGTTTGTATTTATTGTGTGTGTGTATGTGTGTATGTGTATGTTTGTATTGATTGTGTGTGTGTATGTGTGTATGTGTATGTTTGTATTGATTCTGTGTGTGTATGTGTGTATGTGTATGTTTGTAATTGATTCTGTGTGTGTATGTGTGTATGTGTATGTTTGTATTGATTCTTGTTGTGTATGTGTGTATGTGTATGTTTGTATTGATTCTGTGTGTGTATGTGTGTGTATGTGTATGTTTTGTATTGATTCTGTGTGTGTATGTGTGTGTATGTGTTTGTATTGATTCTGTGTGTGTGTATGTGTGTATGTGTTTGTATTGATTCTGTATGTGTGTGTGTGTATGTGTGTGTTGTATTGATTCTGTGTGTGTGTGTGTGTTTTGTATTAATTCAGTGTGTTTGTATTGATTGTCTGTGTGTGTGTGTTTTTTTCCCTTTGTAAATGTATCCACCATTTAGTAAACGATCTTTACCTTTACCGATTTAAAAAAGAATTGTCTTTAAAAAAAAAGGATTATTTGTTTCCATTTTGAAGGTTATGAAAGCATCGACCCACACAGTTTTAAATTTACCAAAAGAAAATGATACTAGAGATATCAACTTACTGTTGACAAGAATTACTTTATGTGGGGGGTCATGGTGGTGATGGTGGTTGGTAGTGGTTGGGAGGGAGGCGGTGGTGGTTGTTATTATTGTTGTTGTTGTCCTAGTATAACAACAATTACCTTGTTGCACACTCGTGTATCTCGCTTTTGATTGAATCAAAAATTTTGGAGTGAGTGCATGAGTGTGCTCACTTTAAATATAACCTTTATATATATATATATATATATATATTATATATATATATTGTTTTACTACGTTCTCCTGAAACACTTCACCCCCTCCCCTGTTCTCTTGTTTCTTTTCTTTTCTTTTTTTTCATTTTTTGTCTCTCATATATTTTTCATAACACAATGTCTTTTTGCTTGTCGTATTCCGTTAAAACCATTAGTTTTTATTATCTTTCCCGGTGTGTCTTAGTTAAATCAAAAAATGTCTTCAGGTTTAGAAGTGAGGAGTGGGTATAAGGGGTAGGGATCGAGCTCGTCTATTTCGGACGCCAACAGCGAGAAAATTATTCATTATTAGCAAAGAAAAAAAAATAGAATTACATGTAAAATATTTTAAAATGGGAAACAGGTGCGAGTAAGAAAACTTTAATAAATAGTTTGTCTTGGTTTATTGTTTAAAAAAATAAAAGAGTAAAAAAGAAAGAAAGTGAAAGAAAGAAAGAAGAAAGAAGTGAAAGAAAGAAAGAAGAAAAGAAAGGAGAAAAGAAAGAATGAAAAGGAAGAAAAAAGAAAGAATGAAAAAGGAAGAAAGAAGGAAAGAAAGAAGAAAGTGAAAGAAAGAAGAAGTGAAAAGAAAGAAGAAAGTGAAAGAAAGAAGAAAGTGAAAGAAGTGAAAGAAAGAAAAAAGAAAGAAAGTGAAAGAAGAATGGAAAGTGAAAGAAAGAAGAAAAAAAGAATGAAAGTGAAAGAAAGAATGAAAGTGAAAGAAAGAAAAAAAAAGAATGAAAGTGAAAAAAAGAAAAAGAAGAAAGAAAGAAAGAAAAAAAGAATGAAAGTGAAAGAAAAAAAAAAAAGAAGAAAAAAGAAGAAGGAAAAAGAAGAAAAGAAAGAAGGGAAAGAGAAAAAGAAACTAACATACACGCAAACACAAAGATATTTTGGTGCTCTTCCAATATGTGATCTACTGAGTTGTTTACATTCCAATATGTGATCTACCCATTAACTACCCATTAAACTAACCCTAAACCATAACCATAACCCTGTCTTCTTTTTTCCTAGTAGATCACATGCCATGAATAGTAGATCAATAGTAGATCACAAACCTTCGGTAGATCACATATTCGAAGAGCACCCATATTTTTAAACATCAAAATCTGTACATATTAACTGTGTGAGTCCGTCGAAGAGTGCATATATTTACCCAACATGTCCCACCCACCCATAAGCAGGATGAGTGACACTAGGTCAATTTTTGGTACAGTTGGTTTCTAATTCAGAATTTTCCTTCTCTTAGACTGGTTACCTTCCCAAGGCTAAATAACCTAGTCTGTAGTGTTGGCCGACCAGCAAAAATATACATTCAAAAACTCTGTACGGACACTGGATGCCATGTAGAGGACCTGCCAGGAGTGATGGCCGATAGAGACGGATGACGAGAGATTATGATGAGGGGGCGGCGTGAAGAGATCGATTCGTGCATTTCCCAAAAGGTTGGTTGGTTAGATGGTTGGTTTTTACGGCATGTTAATCCTTGCTGGGTTATTTTATGCCGAAAGCGTTTTGTTTTATTCATTCTTGATGTGTACTCAATTTTGAAAAATCACCTTTTTTTAACCTATTTTTAACCCATTTTTTCTATTTAACCCCTAGATGGGACCCTAACAGGTACTACCACTCTGGGTAAGAGTGGACCTAGGAATAATGGTGATGAAGGAGTACTCCACATTCCCTAGAGCTCCAGAACTGGAACCTCACCAACGGGTAGAGTTTAACGTCATATCTAGAACACTAAGACCCACAGCTACCATCTTCAAGCACATATATGATAAAAAATGAAGCGTGTGGTGTAAAGTCATAGGAAATTGACTCGTCGCCCCGAGTTCAAATCCTGGACATGGTACTTGCATTTCACTTAGCGCTAATACCCTTGGGAAAGGTATGAATCCTACTCTCCCTCCAGCTATGGATAAATAGTAGGGCAGACTTGGCTCTTTAACCTTGGTTAGGCAACCGGTCTAGGAGAAGGAAAACTATTAATTCAAATCTGTTGAACTCCGCTTAAGAAATTGACCTTGTGTCGCATCCTGCTCGTGCGGAGGGGTTGGTAAATATATATATGATAAAAAGGGTTGGGGTTTTGCCATAAGGTCAATAGGGCTGGGACGGTTGTATGGGGTAGCAAGAGGTTTTGGGTTTTTAAAAGGTTTTAGAGGTAGCTGGATATTCTTGTTGTGTGTTCTTAGGGTTTTGGCTTTTTAACCCCATCTCATTTGGTGGTCGCGCTGAAAAGGAAGGAATTCAAGGAACGAAAAAGAAAGAGACAAACGCAGGTGATTTTATGAATTAGGCTTTATTCCCAGTCATAGTCACCCGTAGCAAGGGAATATCTCCCTGGCTAGTAGAAGCGACCAGACCCAGTTAAGGCATAAACTCGAAAATGGCTGAGATATTATCTTGGGAGTCGGAAGTCGGTCCCTTTTTCTTGCACAAACGCGTAAGGTTCTTCCGGTGAAGGCCAATGGAGTGCGTCATTTTTTTTTTAATTTTAATTTTTTAAAAGTTTTATTCTAATCCTCACATGTGCTAGGGCTTGACGTAACCAGCCTATTGATCAGAGGGGACCTACCCGACTACCCGTCTAGCGTAAGCAAGGGCCAAAGCGAAGTGTTGCATGTCATGGACGGCTCAACCATCAAGACTCTGTTCTTTAGCATTACGGTTCGCTTCCCACTGCTAATAGGTGGTCCCATTGAGGGGAGAGTCTTACCTCTCTGCAGAGGTACTTACTTACATAATTCATAAACTACCCATGAATTGTGGATCCTTTGATTCCGAAATATCTCCAAAGATCGAAAGGTTAGCAGAGCCTTCGCTGGACTCGAGAAACGTATGTTATCACCGGGACGAACCTAGGTGTGAATGAATCGTGTATCTTGTCTATACTCTTCGGAAACGTGTGTAAACCTCCATCGGGCCGTGAACACCTGTAGGCAGCTTCTGCTGTGCATCTTCTGCATTACTTGCAGCTTTCAAAATTACTGGCCATGATCGTCTCGTGATCGTCTGTTCCTTGACCCTCACTCGTGTCCGTAATTCTGCCTCAGGGCTCATCCAGGGGTTTCACAATCAATAACAAAGAGAGAATAAAGACAAAACAATTCCAGGTGAACTTCAGAATGGTCAGAGATGAGGTATATAGTACGTATTCATTCACATCAGTTACTCCCATCAGCTTCTAATTCGTTCTATGTCTGTCGAGAGGGAGGGGGCACCCCTTTTCTTTGTAGACCTATGCTAGGGCTGGTCTCTAGTACAAGGCTCCAGAAAACTAACTCGTCTCTCCGCTGTCCAAAGACTAACTAACTAAACTTTTTAAAAATTCCCAGAATCCCCAATTCTCATCTCATTGCCCGGGATTCTTCACGAGATTTCCAAAATCCTTTGTTCTAAATATGGGTCAATTTTTATGATCAGTCTAAACTATAGTTGACCCTCAAAGTGGTCAAAACCCAGTCTGTCTGTCTCCTAAGAAGGGATTATCAACTTTTATTGATCGCCCCTCTTCAGGTAGAATACTGACTGGATGAACGTATTTTTTGCACCCGCCCCCATGAGCTTTGGTTTGTGAGTGGTCCCATATTAATAGGGCCTTGTGCCTGATATGTGAGATGCAAGGTAAATACCATCCATGATATCTGATAGTTTAAATAACATTGCATTAAGTAGCACATTAGCAACAAGCTAACCTGTCCGGCATAGAAATGTGCATCCTACGAAACCAGATGTGCTGGGCTGGACATCTTGCTGGGATGGAAGACGACAGACTCCAAAACAACTATTCTATGGAGAACTCCAGTGTGAGAAACGCCCGAGGCACAGACCCAAGAAACGTTTTAGGGGTGTCATAAAAAATAACCTTAAAACTATTGATATAAATGTTGAGGACTGGGAGAGGTTAGCTACGAATCGTGTGGTTTGGAGAAAACTTGTTCATGGTGGAGCTAATGGGGTTTGAGGCAAAGCGTCTCGAGGTAAGGCCTCCTTAAATACGTGTGCCTCGCTCGAGCACTCCATTCTTTAACGGGCTTTACGGAAGCGACACATGTCGGACGTCCTATATTCAAGTCTGACTATATATGTGATGTGTGCGACAGGGCTTGTCTGTCGAGGGCTGGGCTTTACCAGTCATGTAGGGTCTCATACGACGGAAAGAAAGGGGTCTCACATGTTATTTGTGCAACAGGGCGCGTGAAATCGAAGCTGCGTGCTCACAACTGAACTGCTTGTAGAAATGAGCTTCTGTGAAGAAGTGGTAATAATCACACAACACTTATATATATATATGATGTGTGTGTGTGTGTGTGTGTGTGTGTGTGTGTGTGTGAAATAAAAAACAAAAATATTCCAAAAAGATGAATTTGTTTTTGATGAAGTCGACGTTAAAATGTTTCGGTTTTTATTAAAATTTCATCAGGACACCATCAAGAAATAATTCAACTTTTTTGGAATGCTTTATTTTTTCTATTTTCTACATACGGTCGGATTTATTTCTATATTTTGCACCCATATCTCTCTCTCTCTCTCTCTCTCTCTCTCTCTATATATATATATATATATATATATATATATATATATATATAAGAGAGAGAGAGAGAGAGAGAGAGAGAGAGGAGACGAGACGAGACGCGAGTTCAAATTCTGGCGTTAATACACTAGAGAAAGGGATTTATCCAACTATCCCTCTTCAAGCTATGGGTAAATATTAGGTCTTTAAGCTTGGTTAGACAACCAACATAGGAGAAGAAAAAAACGGAATTCAAACTTGATAAACTACGCTTGAGAAATTGACCTTGAGTCGCATCCTACTCATGGGGAGGGGTCTGGGTAAATACACATTGGTAAACTTATGCAATTCCTGAGGGTATTGGGACGTAAGCAGTGACGTAGAATTGGTAACAGACAGACACCGAATCTCCATTATTATAAGATTTGATAGTCAACCCAATCGTCGCTAATAGCAGTGCACCTAAAAAAACAAAACAACATTATGTAATACTAATGTTGTGTATCAATTCTCTTTTTTCTTTTTTTTTGCACTAAATCGCAATAAATCTTATTATAATGGAGATTCGGTGTTTGTCTATTTTTTTTTGGGGGGGGTGTAATAATGCTTTGTCCCCGAAACTATGCTTGACTCCAGTCATCACTCGATGAAGGCTTTGTTGGTGACACAGCTGTTTTTCGTTGTATATATATATATATATATATATATATATATATATATATATATATATATATATATTGTAGCTATTTAGTTTCTTGTTTCAGGGTGGTTACAAAAATGTAAACATAAAATGTCTTCACAGGAGACCTTTCGTCACATAAGGGCGGTGACACAAAAGTAGTTAAAATTGGTAGATTGAAACCACATTTATTTACTATTTACTTTGATTAGTCCGAATTGGTTAACGGCACCTACTGTTACTAAGTGGTCACCCATTTAAGTACTGATCAGGTTCACCGTTCTTTAACTTCAGCTGGAACCAGTGCCTTCAGTGTAACTTGACTGCAAGACAAAACAGGATACCCACAACTGAACATCCAAAAATAGCGAGGAGTTGGAGAACTAAAAGTAACTAACTTATAATAAAATAACGAAATTATTTACCAGTTCATATATATGTATATTTAGCAATCCCTACGAGCAGGATGTGACACACGGTCAATTTCTTAAGCGGAGTTTAACAGGTTTGAATTCAGAGTTTTCCTTCTAGACTGGTTACCTATCCAAAGTTAAAGAACCCAGTCTGTCCTACTATTCATCCATAGTTGGAGGCAGAGTAGTTGAATGCATACAATTCCCAAGGGTATTAGCGCTATGTGAAATGCAAACAGCCTCGTCCAGGATTTGAACTCGGGTCACCGAGTCCACTTCCTACGACTCTAACCATTACAGTACGCACCTCCAACTGAACTATTTGCCAGTTCATATAAAACAGGCATGTCAAACACGCGGCCCGCCATCCGGATGCGGCCCTCAGCAAGCACAGGTGCGGCCTGCACGTAGTACTGCGCTCTCATACGGCGCTTTTACAGTACCCCAGGTTTTTTTAAAATTATTTTTTTCCAAAAATTCCTGGGCGAAAACGGTCGTTTATTTTAATTAGAACAATGTGTTGTTTAAAAAAAAAACCAGAGTGACTGCTATCAACTCATTGTGTCTCACCCCTTCCTTTGAGATGCGGAAGGAGGAGGCTAACCCAGTCAATGAAAGCGAGTGAGTCTTTCCTCTTGCCTTCTCCTGATTTCAATCAACACATGACTATAATTGAAAGTGACAGTGACACTTGTACGTTAATTATTTGAACTCGGTTAGTAATAGTCTTTTTCCCTTTCTTTTTAACAAAATTGTTTTTTAGATTCATAAGTTGATAATAAATAAATTGATAATAAATGAATTAATGATAGCAATTTATCCCTTTGTTATATGTAGAAGAAGGATTAAAAGACTTAGTTGTCATGTGCGGCCCTCATGATAGACATATGTAATCCATGCAGTCCTCGTGACATATATATGTAATCCATGCGACCCTAGGGGGCTACTCTGTTTTACACGCCTGATATACAAAATGGGTGGGTCACTGTGGCGTAGTGGTTAACGTACTGGACTGCAACACCGTAGTTAAGCGAGTTCGAACTCTAGTCGGGCTATTACGTTCACTTTCGAACTAATACCCTTGGGAAATATAAGTTTTTATCTTAATTTTATGTATTTCATTCTCAAGATCAGATTCTGGTTTATACTTATACCATTTTATTGTATGGTGAAAATTTGGTGGATCCCCTTTCCAACCCAGTCGTGCCTAGCCTTGTATTCTCGTTGTGCTAGTTTGCTGCATTCGTTTAATACATTGTTGGCCGTCTCATCACACACCCACATTTGCCACACACCCTACATTTGCTGTTCTGTTGTGTCTTATCAATTTTTGACATTATTATTAATAGCAAGAATATGCGCCTTCTGGGCGTAAGTATTTAAGTTTTAATGTAATGAAATACATTGAATTAGAAAGACTAACGCATATAAAAAGATTACACCTATTTTAAATAAGTATTAATTGGTTTCTATATAAAATCATTCATTGTATTGATTTTAATACGTTGAAAAATAAAACAATAATGCTACATATCAATAACACCAAATAATTATTTATTAAACTCAGTTTTGTTAAAACCAGTATGCAAATTAACCACGCCGTATATTATGTCGACCTTTATTTCTTAGTGATATATAAAACACATTGCAGGATTTTAGACGTTACATGGGCTATTTTGAGGCAAATCTAACCCAGATTTTCATAGAGACTTCATTAATAAACAAGATTTATTCTATGTGTAAGGTTAAAAGTGATAATACTTGAGATAAAACTCCGACAAAGGTTGATAGACAAAACATTTTATACAGCACAAGAATTAACAGGGTACATAATACATAGAGGTGTACATAAACATACATACAAAAGTAGAGATAATGACACATTCATGAATGGTAAAAAGATAAACATAAAAGCCACAGACATGAGACTAGGAATAGTCCATGCTGTGTGAATCACTTACAGTAATGTAAGGGGGGCCAAAGCCCCAACAAGAGGGGGGTAGACCAGAGTCTAACCCATAGTGGTGTATCGTGGGTCCAGCACAGGAAAAAGAAGAAGAGACGTTCCAATCAGCCGCTTAAATATCAAAGGCCCCTAGCGGGAACCAGGGAACCAGCGAACCAAACGGGCAGACAACTCTCCAGGCAAATACGAAAGTAACGCCACATATGTATTAATGATTTTTGACAATAAATTAAATACTCATTAATAAACTTACGCAATTTCTGAGGACTTTGTTACGTAAGCAATGACATAGTTTCGCTTACAGACAGACACCGCATCTCCATTATAATAAGATTATTATTATAAAAGAGAGCCGGGTAAACAAAGTTTCCCCAAAGCCGATCATCGTTAGACCAATACAGTTGATTTCTGTTATCAAGTGGTTTCTTTTGACGTTGACAAACAATGGCTTCGTTATCTCGTCGCTCGGTTAAGTCAATTTATTTTAGAAAGGGCGGACAATACGAGGCAGTTTTTTCTTTCTTTCTTTCGTTGGTTCTTTTATTAGTTTTTGTTTTGTTTTGTTTGTTCTTGTTTTTTTTTTGTTGTTTTTTTGTATGTTTATTGTTGTTGTTTTTGTTTTTTTGCGGACTTCTGCATGGCTCGTCAAAATGACTGTTTGGGTTGAGGCAAACTAAAGAAGTTCAAAGTTTAATGTTTAAAGTGTAACGTTGGATTTAAAATTGTCCATTTACACGGAAGACTTGTTTGCAATTGAAAGGTTTGTAGGATGAACTAAAGGATTTTTTTTTTTTTTGCACTTTTAAAAATTGAATTCTTTGCAGTTGGGAAGATGAAAAACCGAAATAATTTAAAATCCAGGACATATCAAATTAGGTATGCTCAATTTACGGACTTTTCATACGTGCGTAAATTGCAAAAAAAATATTTTAAAACGTCAATAAAAAAAAATGGATAAATTATCTTTTTACTGTTTTCTTTTACGCTTTACGTTTGATATAAAAGAAATTCCAAGTTTATGTGTTAAAAAAAAAACAGAGAAAAAAAACAAATTTCTGTTACATATAACGTCCGTTTTTGCATTTGAAATAAATTTACGATAAATTCTTAATCTTTGTCGACATAGTTTTAGCATCTTGGCGCAAAAAATTAGAACAACGTAATTTTCTACGGAGAATCATACATGTAATAATTCTATATGTATATCTTATTCTTAATTCTTTATTAAAAATGATAAATAGATATATATCTAAGATAGGAGAATGAAATACTAATTTACAAAACACTAATTTGGCCATTGTATAGTTAAGGGCCGGGTTAGCTCACTCATCAGAGCGTTCGGCTAGTAACCACAAGGTTCGTAGTTCGATACCGGCCCTCGCCAACTCAGCGTATGAGTAGCACAGGGATCTGTGCGGGAAAGTAAGGAGCTGATGGTAGGTGTAGGCGCCCCACCCCAGACGCAAAAAACAATCTCCTTTGTCTAGCGCTAGTGAAAAGGGGATAGACTCCCTCGCTGTATGGCTCATACCGACATTAGGCCGCCCCGATGGCTTTTTTATAGTTAGTAAAATTCTTAGTCTACGGCGAGACAACGGATTTGAACTTATTCACAGCAACAACAAAAGCGAATACAATATTATGTCCTCAACAGCCTCCTATAATAAAAAACGACAATTATTTTTAATTCAAACATTATTTTCAATATTATCTTATTATAATGGAGATTGTGTGTTTTTCTGTCTGTAACCGAAACTATATTCCTACTCAAGTCACAATTCTCTTAGTTATTGACATCACATTCTCCATGATTTTATTTGTATCTAAACCTCAATTATTAATAAAATTGTCTTACATTATTAATACTGTTAACTATGTGTATTTGATGTGTGCCGGCTGCATCCCTGCATCCGACTCCACAACAAATACGTTTATTTATCTGAAATCGGTACAGAAGATGCAACCGGACACACACCTGGGCACAAGGCCCGAAGTTTTATTTTTTGGGGGGAACGGGGTACAAAACTGGTCATGCTTTTAATTCTGTCTTAGCTAGTCTCACTCGCAGACCGATCCATACAAAAACAAGCACTGTCATCCATCTTCTTGCACTACAGCTTCTACCGAAAATCCGCTGTCGCTCTATGCGTGATGCCCTACTTATACCCAATGATAAAAATAAATGCCTATTTAAAATTTATTTACAATTCTAATGCTTATTAAGAGGTGGGATTGGAGGGGGCAAAAAACACAAAAGTCCCCAACGAAAAACAAGAAACAGAAATAAAAGAGGCCATTTTGGTTACCCCCTTTCCTCGTCTATTGAACTGGGACCGCCGACTGTCTTCCGGAAGACCGAAAGCAAACCGATCAGTTCCCCTAGGCAGGGAGTGGGTGTCCTTAATATGGTCAAGGGGAAGAAATGAGGGATGATGATTGGAGGGTTTTGGGATGGATTTAATCGAATCGTGCTGACTCTCCAGGAACAAAATACTAAAGGTTTTAGGGGTTGTGACAAGAAAATTGTTGGGCTAGGGGGTCCTGGATTTGTCCTAATTGAAAAAACTGGGACATGTTCCATTCGTACACCTTACTAAGCAGCCTAAAGGAAATCTTAGAGCCGGGCTCGTAGCTTTGCTTTTCTAATTAGACATTATTAGTCTAAGGGGAGGGGTATCGGTACCGCTTACGGGCCGTAGTGACCATGGGAGCTTGGAAAGGTAGACTCAAGTCCTGCCCCCACTCTCGCACACAAGCTTGCTGCACGCACCCACCTTTTGCAGAATGTCATGAAAGGAAGCTTCTTTTTGTCGCATCTAATCTTCACTCTAAGCTGATGCTTAAAGAAGATGATCAAATCCCGACAGGAAAAAAGCCTCCTCCCATGCAATTCCCTCAGTCGTGTGACCCAAATCACCATTCGAGCCACGGCTAGTTCCGCGAAAACACCTTTCGTCTTTCACCGGAATACGGAGGACTGACATTGTCTACGACGTAACTACGTCGAGTTGGACCAGCCGATCGGGTACGATGCGAGCAGTGACCTCGTTCACGTATCCCCAAAGCGGACGAACTTTTGGACAGTGAAAGAAGGCGTGCTCAGCCGTTTCTTCTTCCCCACTGTCGCAACGTTCACAAAAGGGCATTGCTGCCATATTCGCCTTGTAGAGTACGCTTGCGAGGGGCAACGCATTTCGAGCGAGTCGCCAGGTTAAGGAAAACTCAGAGTTGTTGAGAAACGCAGAACCTGGCGCCCAATTCCAATGGGAGCGGACCTCCCCCAACGACGAGCCGAACCGTTCTACAAGTGGATCCGTACCGGCGCCCTCCACTATCGCCCTATATAGTGCCCTTCGAGGCCATGAGATGTCGCTGGACACAGGGAGCTTGCGAAGTGCGTGACGGCATTCAGCAAAAAACTGCGCTTCTCCAGGAGGCCTACGGCGGGCCTCAGCCTCAGGGGACTGCCGTAAATTTGGGAAGGCGGCCCAAATTGTCGGCAGCCACACAGCAATTCGTGTCCAAGATCGATTTAAGAATGACAGTCTCTCGGCGGCTCGGTGAGCCGTCAAGTCTGGCATCCCAAACCTCCATTACAAGGTCGCTGGGAACAAACCTGCCTACGGACCATTGGCCGGCCCTTCATCCACAAAAGTGAGAATAGGGACCGTTCAAGTGCCAATAACCGAGCCCGGGGCAGAGGAAGTACAGACAATCGGTAAAGGATCAGGGGGAAAATGTACGTGGCGCACGCCTCCGCCCTGCCCTTTAAGGACAACCTCCTTTTCAGCCACACATGCACCAGTGCTTCCACCTTTGTCTGTACTTCCGACCAATTCTTCTCTAACTGAAGGCCTGGCCCGAACCAAATCCCGAGGATCTTGATTGGACCATCCTTCCAGCTGAAGGGCCCTGGCAGAGGAGCGCCACCTCTCCAGATTCCCAACCGCAACCCTTCGCTCTTTTCACAATTGATCTTTGCCCCAGTCAACAGCTCATACCTTGTAAGCGCCTCTTTCACCGCTACTATGTCCTCGACCCTGGACACGAACACGGTGACGTCATCGGCGTACGCGGATACCGTGGCACTAACGGGGCCAGGAACAACAATTCCGCGCAGGACCGGACTTGCCGACTCATCCCTAAGCCTACGGAGCAGGGGCTCCAAAGCGAGGACATAGAGTAGAGGAGACAAGGGGCAACCCTGTCGGACCGATCGTTCGATCGAGAAGGCTGACGAGCGCTTCCCATTCACCTGTACCACTGCCGTAGGGGATCGATATAGGATACTAATCCATCTGCGGAATTCCGGTTTGAATCCGGCAGTCTCCAAAACAGTGGCCAAGAACCGATGGTCTACCCTGTCAAATGCCTTGGACTGATCCAATTGATCAGCGCGGCTTTCTCGTCGTCTTTTAACCCCTCTAGGATCGTGCGAATCAAGTGCAGGTTGTCTTGGATTGATCTTCCTTCACAGCGTAGTTCTGCTCCGGTCCAATCAGATCCCCAATGACAAGCTGCAAACGATTGGCAAGGACCCGGGCCAAAATCTTTAACTCTGTGTTTAGCAGAGTTATGGGCCTGTAATCGTTCTAAACCCTCCCAGACATTCCTGCCGCCTTTCTTCAGTAATGTGATCACACCTTTGGTTACGGCGTCGGGGATCCTCCCCGCTCGAACCAATTGTTGAACACATCCGTCAGAATAGGGACAAAAATGTGCGACATCCTCAAGTACACTTCATAGGGCAAACCATCCAATCCTGGCGCTTTGTTGAGGCCGACCTGCTTCAACGCGTCACGGACTTCGCATCCATCACTCTCCCCTCACAGCTAGCTGCTTCCGCCTCCTCAAGGCGGGGAAGTCGGCTAAATAGCTGTGGAACTCCTGCACCGGGAGGTTCGGCAACCGGGCAAAGCGTGCCTGAAAATGAGCCCGAAAGGATTCACGAATTTCACGAGTCGACCGAAGGCTGTGCCCGTCCGGGGTTCGACACTGCTGATATATCGATCAGCGAACCTTCGCAACTCTTCCTTACGCATCTCTGCGTCGAGATTCACCGCCTCGTTGGAACACTCTGTTTAGCGCCTAGTCTAACATGACTTC
>CM042165.1:46656670-46661670 GCA_023376005.1 Doryteuthis pealeii | reverse complement strand
TTGCAATTGTTACCATTGGTTTCCAAACAGCATGTTAGCCAGATTTCTTCAAGACAAACCGCCAGTTCAGAAATGCAGTTAATGTCAATTCATTTATATTTTTTGTATTTTTTTTTTGTTTGTTTGAGAGCCAAATCCTCGTATTTCTCCGTGTTATAGAGAAAAACAGGCGCGTTGTCTTGAAGAAAAGTGGCTAACATACTGCTTGGAAACCAATGGTAACAATTTGCACCCTAAATGTATTGTAAACTTAATGAATAATATATATATATATATATATATAATATATATATATATATAATATATAATCAAAGAGGCGCGTGGTGTAATAGTTAGAGTCGTAGGAAATGGACTCGTCGACCCGGAGTTCAAATCCTTGACAAGGCTGTTCTCATTTCACATAGCGCTAATACTCCTGGGAAAGGTATGCACCCAACTTACTCATCCTCCTGCTATGGGTAAATCGTAGGGCAGCCTGGGCTCTTTAACCATGGCTAGGTAACCATTCTTGGAGAGAGAAAAAAATTGAATTCAAACCGAATTTAAACTCCGCTTAAGAAATTGACTTTGTATCGCATCCTGCTCGCGCAGAAGGGTTGGTAAATATATATATATATATATATATATATATATATATATATTATATATATATATATATATATATATATATATATCAAAGAAAAGACTTAAATACCGGTCATATTAACAGTTATAAATTTATTAACTGTTATGAATTTATTTCCACCGACATATGTATATCGACTTCATCAGGCTAAAATGGTCCCGAAAAGCCAAAATTCATATATATATATAAATATATAAATAAGGAACAATACTCACACCACTGCAATGAGGACTTCTTCAGTAGTACATTGAGCTATAGATTTATCCCAATGAGTTAGGTCATACCGGGAAATTGAATAGAAAAACAAGTCTATCGGTTGAAACGGAATGGCCATTTTTGTTGTCTTTTACAATGATTTTAATTACTAATTGTGCGCATAAATCTCTACTCGCAAGTAAATAAGGAACAATGCTGACACCACTGCAATGAGGACTTCTTCAATAGTACATTATTAACTGTTATAAATTTATTTCCACCGACATATGTATATCGATTTCATCAGACTAAAAATGATCCCGAAAAAGTCAAAATTCATTTATATATTCAAAATTTTGGAAAAAAAAAACCCCCAAAAAACAAACTCTTAGGCTCTCATCTATACATAATTTTAATTGTACATATATTCATATCTATCTATAGACAATACAAAAAAAACACAGGTAGATAGATAGATAGATAGATAGATAGAAAAGATAGATAGATAGATAGATAGATAGATAGATAGATAGATAGATAGATAGAAAACATAGATAGATAGATAGATAGATAGATAGATAGATGAATAAACAAAGAAGCTACAATTAAGAAAGAAAAAGAAAGAAGAATAAAGAAGAAAGAAGAAGGAAAGAAAGAAAGAAGGAAAGAAGAAATACAATAACAAACCAAGAAGAAATAAAGAAACACACATTTCCCTACTTTAGCTTATCGTCTTATCTGAAGTGACATTTTAATTGTTTACTGGGAAGCGCACACGTGCACACGCATCTGTGCACTCGTGCATACGCGTCTGTGCACACACAAGGACAGGCCGTTTGTAAAAATCCCATAAAACAATTACACTACTTTTTTTTTTTTTTAAACACAAATTCCTTTTCTTGAAATCTTCATGATTACACAAGAAAATATTTGACTTACCCAATTTTTTAAATGGTGAAAAATCTGAATGTACGTAACTTTAACTTTAAATCTCCCCCCCTCTCTTTCTCCTCTCTTCTCTCTTCTCTCTCTCTCTATCTCTCTCTCTCTTCTCTCTTCTCTCTCTCTCTATATATATATATATAATATATATATATATATATATATATATATATATATAAGGTATCCAAAAGACTGTTAGTAAGGGATGATTCTATTTGGGATCTTCAAAACCTCACTGTATAACCATACTGTATGCTCTTTGTAGGTGCAAACATATATTCATACAAGGATTTTCATAAATCCTCAAAGAGAGCTCAATGTATAATAATCAATAAATTAGATTATATACAGAGCAATATTTAACTTTCAAAGAAAGAAAAAACTTAACAAACCGTCATTCCGTAATAATTTATTTCGACCATAAACTCAAAAGGCTTTTGAAAAATTAAAAAAAGATAATTTAAAAAAATCCTTAAGAGGCCAGCCTCATCTGACAGGTTCCTAGTTCGATACCGGTCCTCGCCAACTCAGCGTATGAGTAGCACAGGGATCTGTGCGGTAAAGTAAGGAGCTGATGGTAGATGTGGCGCTCCACCTCAGATGCAAAAACAATCTCCTTGGTCTAGCGCTAGTGAAAAGAGGATAGACTCCCTCGCTGATTGGCTGATACCGACATTAGGCCGCCCCGACGACTTTACTTACTTATATATATATATATATATATATATATATAACTTTAAAATAAAGAAAAACTTAACAAACCGTCATTCCGTAATAATTTATTACGACCATAAACTCAAAAGGTTTTTAAAAATTATTTTTTTTTGTTGAGTTTTGGTCGAAATTAATTATTACAGAATGACGGTTTGTTAAGTTATATATATATATATATATATATATATATATATATAAGGGCAGTTGTATGTATGTATGTATGTATGTATGTATGGATGAAACTACTAAAATAAAACAATTAATGACAAAGTAAATATATATACACATTTACTATCACCATATCTTGCTTTCTGTGTAAAAATAATGAAGATTTTATTTATATTCGTGAAGATATTTAAAAATATTACAGGTAAAATTTGAATAGTATAAGAAGAGAAAGCCATTGTCGGCGTTCGTGATGAAGACATAAACAAATCGATTATCGAAGACCAAAACAGTCAATGGATCTGCGAGACTAACTTTTTTTATCCCCTCTACCCAGACGATGCAGGGTAGCTACTTCTAGTCTCTATATAAAGCGGCTTATTCCGTTTGGGGAAGTGTTTTTTCTCTTAATTTCTACAGGAAATAGATAAATAAAATACAAGTAAAACGGTAAAAGGTAAAGAATGATATGTAAAAGGTAACAAATATCAGTTAAAGGATACCAGATATCAGGTAAAAGGTATCAAATATCAGTTAAAGGATACCAGATATCAGGTAAAAGATATCAAATACCAGGTAAAAAGTAAACGATAATAGGCAATTATATTACGCAATATAGATATTTAATTAATCAAATACAAATACGACACAAGGCCAAAATTGGGTGGGGGGAGGCTTGTCATTTCTATCCTAGCTTTTAACTTAACTATTCTCATTCGTAATACGATTCGTACTACAATTTCCAATCACCACAAAAGCAATTCGCACTACAAACACCAAAACTTACCAGTCTCTCTATCAAAAACCTATACCTAACCCATATGTGTATAGTAATTAGGGATATATTACGCAATATATCATGCGAATCTGTAATAATAAAATACTTAATATGTATTTGGCAGAAAGTAAGATGCAAGATTTAAGATCTATATGTGCCTTAACTCTATGCCTATCAAATTTCCCCTCAGCTGTACTAAATTTTCTTGTTTTTTTTTTCGTGTATGATGGGATAATTTCAAAGTGCAACAAGCCCTTTGCAACGCTGCTAATGATGTGAGCGTAGCGAGCCTGTCACGAAACGATAAAACCGCCTGTAGGGCTGAGCGTGAAACGAATTCGCTAGTTTATATAATTCATAGTAAAGTAAACATAACATCTTTTTAAAAAAATCTATTTATCGATCTTAAAGGTCACTGAGGTTATTTAAGATATAGTGCAATCTGTTTTGTTCATTTTGGTTGATTTTTGTGTCCACGCACATAATCTCTCTCTCTCTCTCTCTCTCTCTCTCTCTATCTATCTATCTATCTATCTATCTATATATATATATATATATATATATATATATATATATATGAGATTTATCCAAAACTTGGTAGTAAGGGATGATTCTATATGTGATTCCTAAGATACACTGTATTATTATTGTATGATCCAGTATGTATAAATACAGCGAATCTTTAAATCACTAAAGAGAGCTCAATGTATAATAAACTTTTTAGATTATATACAGAGCAATATTTATCATAGAAAGGAAGGAAGAACTCAACACCGTAATTCCATAATAAATTTATTTCGACCAAAATTGGGGCCTATATAAATCTAAGTTGATTTGATATAGCTCCCCAAAATTCAGTCACATCAACCATCTCCTTCCAGCTATGGGCAAATAGTAGAGCAGAAGGGGTTCCTTAACCTTGGTTACGTAACTAGTATAGGAAAAGAAAAATTCTGAATTCAAACCTGTTAAACTCTAAATTGCGAAGGGATTGGTGATGGAGCACTCTCTGTCGGCCGTTATATATATATATATATATATATATATATATTTAAAAAAAACTGGAACACATCACTCCTGATGATGGCACTTCGAAATGCCGAAAGTACTCGGAACCTGAACTTTGGTGGACTTATCCACCAATTCCACCCAAATATTAAAACGTTGGCCAGAAAACTCGAAAAGATCAAAAATAAAATTGTTGAACAGGAGATGTGTCTTTTGTTTAATTCTACATGTATATTATATATATATATATATATATATATATATAATATATATATATATATATGAGGTAGATAAAAGGATAAGTGAGCAAGAAATGAATAACTCAAAACAAATCATTTCAACACTTGATTTGTTTTGAGTTATTCATTTCTTGCTCACTTATCCTTTTATCTACCTCATATTGTCGGATTCTAAACCCATCCATCCTATCTTCATATATATATATATATATATATATATATATATATATATATATATATATATATATAGTGACCTACGAAAAGTTTTTAGCAAGGAGAAATAAACTACATCCAATTTCAAAGTTTATTTATGTAATACTAACTTAACATAAAT
>CM042165.1:46646670-46651670 GCA_023376005.1 Doryteuthis pealeii | reverse complement strand
CCTCGGTGTTAAGCAAAATCCTTGTGTTTCTTAGTGCTAAGCAGAATCATTATGTTAAGTAGAATCCTTGGTTGTTCCTCAGTATCTCATAAGAAGAAAACTTCTCGAAACCAAACATTGCAGTAGAAATCTCGTCAAAGGAATAAAAACCAACACTGTCCCCAAATTAAATAGACTTTAACATATTCACATTCACTATCACCAGATCTTGCTTAAATTAATCATAATCGTGAATATAATTGAAAAATAAAAATAGCATGGATTTTTTTTTTTTTTGCATTTGATATTTTAAATAGGAGACACTGGTTTTTCTTTTTAGAGTGTCCGTGCATTTTTTTCTGATGCCCTATTAGACCAGATAAATGCAAGGTCTCTTTTTACATAAGAATTTTAGTGGGGCATCCTGCGAGGATCCAACTCATGATTCAGTAACAATGGATCTGCAAGACTAACTTTTTTGACTCACTCTACCCAGGTAACGGCTTCGATAATTTTCACCTTTAGTTGTTAAAATTCCTAGCATAAAATTGTGTGTGCGCATTATCTGAAATGAACTTAATTGTTATTAAGAACACATTTTATGATACTTTTGTGTTAAAGCATGCAGTTGTATTGTTTTCGAAACGATTCTAAGATTTGTATATTTCGCACGGACACTTTCAAAATGGCTACTCGCTTGTTTCAAAGTGAAAGTCAGTTGGCTAAATTCCTAGCATAAAATTATCTGAAATGAACTTAATTGTTATTAAGAACATATTTTATGATATTTTTGTGTTAAAGCATACAGTTGTATTGTTTTCGAAAAAGTTTCTAAGATTTGTTTATTTCGCACGGAAACTTTCAAAATCGCTACCGGCTTAGTGAAAAGTGAGAGTCAAGGAAGGTTACTCTAATTGCCTTATTTGCTAGGAACTTTAAAACTAAAGGTGAAAATTACCACTGCTTCTAGATTTCAATTAAAAGTTATAATATATTTTCAATAGGCAGGTGTGTTTAATCGATGTGCAGCTGTTTGTTATCTCAAAGAGTCTGGAGTGGTGGTGGTGGTGGTGTGTGTGGGGAGGGGGTGATAACAGAATTAGTCAATAAATCTTCTCCTCTCCTTCCCTCCTCCTCCTCTCCTCCTTTCCTCCGCCTCTTCTGTTCAAGATATGAATAAAGTACCTGTTATATCTCATGAGATAAAAAAAAGAAGAAAAAAAAAGAATTTGTTTGCATTATATTTCAAAGATGTCATAGATATGGCTGAGATCATTCGCCATTTCCTCCATCATTTATGTAAGAAGTATTTTTAATAAGTGTAATATTATACAATCATTAGGTCTCCTCGGTGTGGCTAGACTTTGCAACTACTTACTAGCCGGGAGCGAAACCCGTATGATTTTTCATCAGTCCAATTCCTTAACCCCTCAGCTGTCAGCATCTACCAGTAAGAAGCAGAATTTTAACTGATACTAGCAAACAAAAAAACAAAAAAACACTACAGACAATGTAAACATTTTTTTTTTAAAGATATTACCCGAGGGGGCGGGAATTAAATATTCAATGTCAGAGGGTTTGTATCATAAAGGAATAAAATCACCAAATTCATTAAAGGAGTAAAAAAGAAACAAAAAAGAAACAATTTGAAATGGAAACTTAGTCCTGTCTCCCTCAAATAAAATGTTGCTTTCATATATTAATTATTAATTGAATAATTATTTTGAATATTTTACACATAAATTTTACACACAATTATAGATATTTATTTATTTGTAAACCTTTTAGTTAACTTCTTGTTACTGAAAAAAAAAACTAAGAATAATTTTAAAATTGATTACAAATTTTGCAAATATTTTTTTCAATTTAGAGAAATAGTTCAACATTTGATTAGTTTCATATTTTATTTATTTAAATTGTCATTATTATAATGGAAATGATTCAAATGTTGAATTATTAGTGTTAAGTTGTTATAGACCATCCTTTGGGCTTAAAGCAGGAGCACTTGTCCAGTGGAATTTGATCCCTGGTAAAGAGTCCCTCGATAATGAATCCTTTGGTTCCTCTGGTAAAGAGTTCTCAGTTCTTGGTAAAGAGTCCATCGATAATGAATCCTTTGGTTCCTCTGGTAAAGATTCTCAGTTCCTTGGTAAA
Source organism: Doryteuthis pealeii (assembly GCA_023376005.1). Classification (NCBI taxonomy): domain Eukaryota; kingdom Metazoa; phylum Mollusca; class Cephalopoda; order Myopsida; family Loliginidae; genus Doryteuthis; species Doryteuthis pealeii. Next base: position 46,649,537 of record CM042165.1, on the reverse strand, counting down.
GAGTCCTTCGATAATGAATCCTTTGTTCCTCTGGTAAAGAGTTCTCAGTTCTGGTAAAGAGTCCTCGATAATGAATCCTTTGTTCCTCTGGTAAAGATTCTCAGTTCTTGGTAAAGAGTCCCTCGATAATGAATCCTTTGGTTCCTCTGGTAAAGAGTTCTCAGTTCTTGGTAAAGAGTCCCTCGATAATGAATCCTTTGGTTCCTCTGGAAAGAGTTCTCAGTTCCTGGTAAAGAGTCCCTCGATAAAATCCTTTTTCCTCTGGTAAAGAGTTCTCAGTTCTTGGTAAAGAGTCCTCGATAATGAATCCTTTGGTTCCTCTGGTAAGAGTTCTCAGTTCTTGGTAAAGAGTCCTTCGATAATGATCCTTTGGTTCCTCTGGTAAAGAGTTCTCAGTTCTGGTAAAGAGTCCCTTCGATAACGAATCCTTTGGTTCCTCTGGTAATCGTATAAGTCCTTCATGAGTATTGGTAAAGATCTGGTAATACTATGTCCATCCTCAGTGGGCGTAATTGTAATTATGATCAGTGAGGGGGGTAAATAGTGTGTCTTCCACGCAGTATGGTTAGTGATTGGCTGCAGGAACAACTCACGTGATCTTGGATAGTCTATAAATCCTGGTGGGGAATTAGAGCACACCTTATATCAAAATATACTCCAACAATTAGGAACAGCTTTCATTATCTAATTAATATTATATTGCATATGGGGACAATTTGGGTATTGTGCCGTAAGCAGTGATCCAGTTTCTGTTATAGACAAATAGAGATCGAATCTATCTATATATATATATATATATATATATATATATATATATATATATATATATTATTATAATAGAGATTCGGTGTCTGTCAGTCTGTAACTGAAACTATATCACTGCTGACGTCACAATACCATCAGGAATTGTGTAAGTTTATCAATGAGTATTTAATTCATAGTCAAAATCATTAATACTATCACACCTCCATTATACACAGCTCTATCCTTCCCAAGGCATCGCAGCTGTGTTTTGCTGCGTGTAGGTTAACTCTCCCGAATAATGAAGACTCTGACGAAAATGCCATGGGTATAAGACAGGTTTATTCATTACACGAAAGTGTATAAGTTGGAACAAAAATACGCATGAGATAAACAGAGGAGACAACAACAAATAGCAAATTAACTCTTTAAATGCTAAGTTAATGAAATAATGACGAGGAGTGCAAAGTGAAACAGAGGGACCAGGCTAAATAACCCATAACGTAACAAAGTTGACAGGCAAAATAATAGCGAGGAATGTCAAGGTATGCGAAAGGCCGTTTAGAATGACTATTAAAAAGCAGCAAGAAGTGTCTGATATAATATTGTATAAATAATATTATATAAATACGAGGCACAAACGGAGAATTAAAAAAGAGTTACTGGGCTAACAGAAGTGTTTACGTTGACATAACAGAGTATAAGGGTTGGTAGACAGGAGAAATTTATCACAATAAGTAATGTATATATATATATATATAAGTATAATAAACAAACGTCGATAAATAAACACTGCTTAGTACGGAGAAAAATGTTATAATTAAGGGTCAGATAAGAAATGACTTTAAGCTAAGGAAAGAATGACAAGCGACAAGTGAGAAAAAGAGTAACATACATCAGGTCCTCATATAAACTAAGCGGGGTAGGATAGATAGATAGATAGATAGAGAGAGAGAGAGAGAGAGAGAGAGAGAGAGAGAGAGAGAGAGAGAGAGAGAGAGACGAAGAACTCATGTCTGTTCTATGCGTAGTCTGGTTTCGAAAAGAAAGAATCATGCACCGAGGGTGGTGAAACGGAACTAAACGGTGATTTTATGGAGTTAGTCCCATCGGAGAAATGGAACAGCTAAGGAGATAACTCTAAGATTAGATTACTAAGGAGATAACTTTTAAGGGATTATTTATCTCGGCATGTCATCACAAAATAAAACAATTCTTATTTATTAGCTAGGTATGTATGAAAATATAGAAGGAAAAAAATAGAGGGGGGGAATAGATATTTGAGTCAACAAGTTCCTGCTGAGGGGGTACCAAAAAGAAGCGAGTCCACCATCTTCTCGCAGGCCAAACTTTTGGTCAATACAGTCTTCGTCTTCGACCAGCAGCTGAAAAGCTGTCGTCATCAAAATATTTTAGCAGCTGAAAAATCGCAATTCCCATTTAGTTTTGTTTCTTTGTTGGATTAAAATCAATTTCTTTGTTGGGTCGTTCACAAAGCGCTTCGTCGTTGACCCTGTCTCGCGTCGGCCAACTGCTTGAGCTAATTGCCCAGCGCTCCACTCACTGTTATTTATGGACACAGTCCCCCAACATCCGGGCACCTGAATTACACCTCGCGTCCATCCAGCGTTGAATCGCATTTCTTTGTATGAGGGCGCGGGTTCGACTCCGGCAGGCAAGACAATGTCTTGCTCTTTTTCTAAATGAGTAGTACTCGTTCTCCGTCACAGAAAATCTGAGTTAGAATTGCCTCAAAACAGTCCATGTTTATTAGAGCATTTAAAATCCTGCAATGTGTGTTATATATCACTAAGAAATAAAGATTTACATAATATATGGTGTGGTTAATTTGCATACTGGATTTAATAAAACCGGGTTTAATAAATAATTACTTGGTGTTATTTGATTACATCAAAAATTAAATACTTGTATATTCTTGCTAGAAGACATATATATGGAGGTGCAGGTGTATACCACGAATATATATATATATATATATATTATATATATATACATTGTAGAAAATGGACTCATTGACCTGAGTTCAAATCCTAGACAAGGCTGTTAGCATTTCACATTAGATGCGTTAATTTAAACCCCCTTAAGAAAGGTTGTGAAATCCAACT
>CM042165.1:46597243-46646570 GCA_023376005.1 Doryteuthis pealeii | reverse complement strand
TACACCATCTCGATTATTTATACCAACACTTTCACTATGGGTGGAGATTCCCCAGACGAAAAGTGTGAACAAGTTTGAGCCCACGTATGGAGCATTACAGTGTGTGATTGAACTCGCTCTTGACGAGTGTAGTGGCATCGATGCACAAGACTACCTTTGCTGACTGTTACAGCGGTAACTGGGATTCTTTTACTTACCTGAATCGTTCACCACAAGTAGGATGTGACTAAAAGTTCGCAAGTGAGGGTGTGCATTCCGGTTATTGAGAATCAAACTCAGCTACTCCAGTTGTAAGTGAAATTGTGTTGAAACTAGCTTGCTTACACTTAAACCATGATGGGACGCCTATAATATTTGAATGTTTAAAAAAAAAAAAAAACATTTTCGCGTAAAATAAAACAAACATTCTAATGTTATGAATTTTTGCCGTATATTTTTTTAATTGTAATTGAGAATTGCTAATCATTTTCCTTTCTTACTCTTCTCTCAGTCACTGGTTGTTCTTTGTTAAAATCATTTGTACTTTCTGGTTCATTGCACCCCGGTACTTCTTTTGGTATTATATAGTATATATATTATATATATATATATATATATAATATATATATGTAAAAAGAAAATGGGAAGTGAATCTGTGTGGTATGTTTGAAAAAAGAAAAAAAGGAAAGAAAGTATAGAATGGATAAAATAGGAAACACGTGTAAGTTAGATTGATTTAAGATATCCTATTTTACCATTTCACACTTTCTTTTTCCTTTCTACCTTTCAACACACACACACATCACACACACACACACATACACACACACACACACACAGTATAAATATATTATTATAATATATATATAAATATATTATATATACTTTTGGTGCCGGATACCAAGTTCTGTTGGTATTAGGAGATTTTAGCTGGTCATTCAAGCTTCTATCCAAATTAGTGTTGCAAGTTCAAGCGTTCCGACCATTTGAGAGCTTCTTAATGTTTTACTTTTTATTAAACAGAGCATGCAGGTTAATTAGTATATAAATACGGAAAAAGGCTTTAGAGACCGGTTTTAAGCGATCTAGGTCCATTTTCACCTGTGGGTATCCGAGCACCTCCGAGTTTCCACAGATCACTCTTCTTTATTGAAAAACTGACTGGTAAAAACAATAAAATTCAGCTTATATTTATACATTTTTCTCCTGATCCCAGTAGGTTATGCGCGGTTTCAATCTCATCTTCTCTTTAATTATATAATATAATACTTATAACTCTTATATATATATATAGTATTTGATTAATTTGCTTGAAGCATGTACATGCGTAGTAGCTAAAGTACATATTATATATTTTGAAGGCCAATTAACAATTGCATAAAAAATATATAAATATTGCTCCAAGGTCTATTTCGAAAATTGATTAGACATTAGAAAATATTTTATTTTATACGCATTGTAATTGCCTTCACGAAAACTATAAATAAAAAATAATAATAATAAAATAATAATAATAATAATTGACTAAGGTTGGGAGCGTGATCACTAGGAATATATGCAAAAAAAAAAAAAATTAAAAAAACATCTGACCATACAACAAAATATGGTATATTGCATAAACCAGAATCGGTTTCTGAGAACCACCGGAAAATGCCATTTAGAATTACATCTGGGACCTTCGTTTGCCAAATAAAAACAGGATCACCTTATACCCAGCTAAGAAGACCAGACTTAGTATGATAAACAAATAAATAATAAAGGGAAAGACTTGCAAAATAAACTGTCCTAAGTTTATCATGATGGACTTTTTACAGTGCCAGCAGAATCACTGGATTGGAAGTCTGAAGGAAAATGAAAAAATGGACAAATAACTGGACCTTGGCCAGAGAACTGATCAAAAAAAAAAGTTATGAATATTGAAATGAAAGTGATTACCAATTGTAGTTGGTGCACTTGGGAACTTTCCTCAAAGGATTTTGAAAAAGGGTTTGGAAAAGTTTTCATCTGTGGAAATTAGAGGGTAGGATTTGAAAACCATTCAGAACACTGCACTTGCTGCAAATCTGCCAAATACTCAGAAGAGTCCTTGGAGAACCTGAGGAGACTGCTGTCACTCAGACTCTGTGAAGACCATCAAGTTAAATTTGCTGATGATGAAAAAACTCAAAAAGGAGCAAATAATAATTTAATGAATAATTATATATATTATATATATATATAATTATATATATATATATATAGATAGATAGATAATGATAATAGATGATTGGGTATTTTTCCCGAGATGAAACTCTAATGTGCCCTCAATGTACGAATGTAAGAGCTGTATTTTATAAATATAACTGTTATACAGAGTTTTAGGTGAGCATTTACCTAAGGTTTCTGGCTACTGCCCGTCCAGAATGCAGCACCTCATGTGTTGCGTCACATGAGGGCTGCATTCTGAAGAACGGACCAATAGCCAGAAACCTTAGGTAAATTGCTCCTTAAAAACCCCGTGTATAAAACAGGTATCATCTAATATAGTATATAATATAATATATAATATATATTATATATATTATTAGATATAAGTGAAAGAAATAACAAAAGACTTAGAGATGGAGCATTTTTAGGGATGTTTGCTTTATTTTTTTAGAAGCATTGAGTGAATAAAGATATATATTAATATTTAGATTTTTTTGCTTGAAGGCAATTACAATGACCGCCATATCGCATTAAAATTCGATTAATTATAGGAAGATCATATATATTTAATATGATAAAAATATATATATATATATATATTATAATATTATATATATATATTAATATTATATATATAAAACTGTTGTCTTATTTTTGCATTTTGATAAATTTATGGAATGAATTAGAATTAAAGAACATATCCACACCAAACATGCAACCTTCATTCCATAAACATTGTAATCAAACTGCAAAAATAAGGGACAATAGTTTTTCCGTTAAGATTAGAGACAATAATACGCGGAAACATTTGGTAATCTCAGAATTTTAGAGAAAGTTTAATATATATATATATATATATATAATATATATATATATATATATAATATATTATATAATTTATACTGCTACAATTAGCTCGAGCAGCATCTAGGACATAGAACAAAAATGCCTTAAATTACTTTTGATTATTCAGGAAATGTTTTGAGCATATTTAATAGCTATGCTTTCTGGGGTCTTTCTTTTTTTTTCTTCTTTTTTTTTTTTTTAGATGGGATTATCTTTGGATTTGAAGGGTACGTGTGGATGGGTAACCAATTGGAATGAGGATGTTGCGGGGAAAGTGGGTAAAAGAACAGGGAGCGAATCATAGCAATTATTTTTTGAAACCATATATAGATATGCTTCTTAGGTGGCATATGTGTAATGTTCTGTTTATTCAATTTTTCTTCTTACCGTAACCGTACACATCCACACCACCACACACACACAACAACAACACATACGATGTATTTGTATGATAGAGCAGATTAAAATAGATAGCATAGTTATTTACTAAGCTTAGCTTAGATGTGGCCCAAAGCTAGAAAAAGGCCTATGGCGGCGCACCCAATTAGAATTGAACTCTATTAACAATATATTGTCTGCATCTTAAATTGATATATATATTCTTAGCGGAACTGGCCAAACTGAGTCCAAAATGCGTTTTGACAATAACTAGGAAAAAAAAAATAACGTTTATCCCTCCACTTCATAAAGTTTTGAAATAAAATAAAACTGAATGCTATTATAAATCAATTTAATTTTAAATCAATACTTGAAAATACATTAATATCGGATAATACCTGATTTTGTGAAAAAAAAAAAAAAAAAAAAAATTTTGTTCTTTGCCAATCCGCGAAATGTTACTAGTTAAAAATTGATAAACAAAGCACTTTAAAACATCGAAAAAGAGGCTGAATGGCGGATCCGCGTCGGAAATTTTGTATACCCAAAACAATGCGTTTTTAAATTGGTCTTTCTTAAAAATAAACTGCATATGTAATGAGGAATTTTCTTTTCTTAATGAATGGTTATTATCTTACTACTTATCGGATTTAGGGACAAGTGTTGATCCTTAAATAATACCAAATTTAATGTAATTTTTAAATTCCGCTTTTTTAAAATTCCTAGCAGCGAAATCAAAGTATCGATCCTTATAGCTAATATTATCTTCTTTTATGTTTAATTTTTAATTTTTTTTTTTTTTTTTTTTTTTTTTGCTGCTGCTGTATGGATTTGTAAAAAAAATATGCCTCTTACAAAAATAAGTGAAAATATAATGTTACAAATATGGAATAAAAAGAGACTCCGTTAACAAATATTTTTCTTCTAAATCTCTTTTTAAATTTTACGATTTTTTATTCTATTTATCTCTTTCTTAATTCCTTTTTTCTTTCTTTTTCTATTTACTATTATTTTATTTTATTTATTTTTTGTTTTGTGTAATTTCACATTTAGTGTTTGAAAAACTCAACTTGGGAGTTAACAATTAGAATTGATGGAAAAATAAGAAATAAGGTTTTGAAGGTTGAAAGGCCATAAACTAGCACACCCTTCCACATCCCCACCGGCCCACCGTGTACTAGAAAGTCACGAATGTTTGGCATAATTCTACATTGCTTAAGTCATTGTCTTTTAAAAGAAAAGTTTATAAAATAAAAGTAAAAAAAGTAACGAGAAATAATGAAAGAAAACCACTTAAAAAATATTCATGGAAGGGTGAAGACCCACATAACTTATACTATAAAATAAAAATGAGTGCCATGCATTAATAATATTATATATATATATATAAATTTATTTATATTTTATAATTATAAAAATTAATAAATATTAATATTTAATTTGTTATTTGGGTTTTTTTTTTTTGTTGTGTGTGGTCGTGGTGTGTGTGGGTGTAAATTCTTTGTTTACACCATACTCAGCGCTACAATCCACACACTCACACACATATAGTCTGTATGTGATATTATTTACATATATATTATATGTTATATATTTTGTGGAGAATATGTTGTTTAACTGAAGTCGAACCTAATTTATGAAAGTTAATTACTTAATAATTAATTAATTAGGCGGGATTACCTATTAAATTTAAGGCTAAACAAATCGAGAAAAATCAATCTCTGTATGTACATTTCGGCCTATTAGGCCTCATCAGCAGAGCTATAGATACAAAGACCGCCCCGTGTGATTCGAACCCTGGCCGTCAAGCTGACTGTCAAGCGTCTTTACCACCACACCAAACGGACTTAGCAGATTTCTTCGTTTTGTTAAGGAGTAGGTATTTATATTCCTCTTAAGTGACCTCTACACGAACTTACGAGAAAGTAAACAAACAGACGATGTTTGTGATATGGCTATTTTCAGCCGACAATATTTGGGAGAATATGTGTTTTAACTGAAGTCGAACCTAATTTATGAAAGTTAATTACTTAATAATTAATTAATTAGGCGGGATTACCTATTAAATTTAAGGCTAAACAAATCGAGAAAAATCAATCTCTGTATGTACATTTCGGCCTATTAGGCCTCATCAGCAGAGCTATAGATACAAAGACCGCCCCGTGTGTGATTCGAACCCTGGCCGTCAAGCTGACTGTCAAGCGTCTTTACCACCACACCAAACGGACTTAGCAGATTTCTTCGTTTTGTTAAGGAGTAGGTATTTATATTCCTCTTAAGTGACCTCTACACGAACTTACGAGAAAGTAAACAAACAGACGATGTTTGTGATATGGCTATTTTCAGCCGACAATATTTGGGAGAATATGTGTTTAACTGAAGTCGAACCTAATTTATGAAAGTTAATTACTTAATAATTAATTAATTAGGCGGGATTACCTATTAAATTTAAGGCTAAACAAATCGAGAAAAATCAATCTCTGTATGTACATTTCGGCCTATTAGGCCTCATCAGCAGAGCTATAGATACAAAGACCGCCCCGTGTGTGATTCGAACCCTGGCCGTCAAGCTGACTGTCAAGCGTCTTTACCACCACCACACCAAACGGACTTAGCAGATTTCTTCGTTTTGTTAAGGAGTAGGTATTTATATTCCTCTTAAGTGACCTCTACACGAACTTACGAGAAAGTAAACAAACAGACGATGTTTGTGATATGGCTATTTTCAGCCGACAATATTTGGGAGAATATGTGTTTAACTGAAGTCGAACCTAATTTATGAAAGTTAATTAACTTAATAATTAATTAATTAGGCGGGATTACCTATTAAATTTAAGGCTAAACAAATCGAGAAAAATCAATCTCTGTATGTACATTTCGGCCTATTAGGCCTCATCAGCAGAGCTATAGATACAAAGACCGCCCCGTGTGTGTGATTCGAACCCTGGCCGTCAAGCTGACTGTCAAGCGTCTTTACCACCACACACCAAACGGACTTAGCAGATTTCTTCGTTTTGTTAAGGAGTAGGTATTTATATTCCTCTTAAGTGACCTCTACACGAACTTACGAGAAAGTAAAACAAACAGACGATGTTTGTGATATGGCTATTTTCAGCCGACAATATTTGGGAGAATATGTGTTTAACTGAAGTCGAACCTAATTTATGAAAGTTAATTACTTAATAATTAATTAATTAGGCGGGATTACCTATTAAATTTAAGGCTAAACAAATCGAGAAAAATCAATCTCTGTATGTACATTTCGGCCTATTAGGCCTCATCAGCAGAGAGCTATAGATACAAAGACCGCCCCGTGTGTGATTCGAACCCTGGCCGTCAAGCTGACTGTCAAGCGTCTTTACCACCACACCAAACGGACTTAGCAGATTTCTTCGTTTTGTTAAGGAGTAGGTATTTATATTCCTCTTAAGTGACCTCTACACGAACTTACGAGAAAGTAAACAAACAGACGATGTTTGTGATATGGCTATTTTCAGCCGACAATATTTGGGAGAATATGTGTTTTAAACTGAAGTCGAACCTAATTTATGAAAGTTAATTATTAATAATTAATTAATTAGGCGGATTACCTATTAAATTAAGGCTAAACAAATCGAGAAAAATCAATCTCTGTATGTACATTTCGGCCTATTAGGCCTCATCAGCAGAGCTATAGATACAAAGACCGCCCCGATTTCAAGCCTGTGAGCAAGCTTTAAACACATATTCTCCCAAATATTGTCGGCTGAAAATAGCCATATCACAAACATCGTCTGTTTGTTTACTTTCTCGTAAGTTCGTGTAGAGGTCACTTAAGAGGAATATAAATACCTACTCCTTAACAAAACGAAGAAATCTGCTAAGTCCGTTTGGTGTGGTGGTAAAGACGCTTGACAGTCAGCTTGACGGCCAGGGTTCGAATCACACACGGGCGGTCTTTGTATCTATAGCTCTGCTGATGAGGCCTAATAGGCCGAAATGTACATACAGAGATTGATTTTTCTCGATTTGTTTAGCCTTAAATTTAATAGGTAATCCCGCCTAATTAATTAATTATTAAGTAATTAACTTTCATAAATTAGGTTCGACTTCAGTTAAACACATATTCTCCCAAATATTGTCGGCTGAAAATAGCCATATCACAAACATCGTCTGTTTGTTTACTTTCTCGTAAGTTCGTGTAGAGGTCACTTAAGAGGAATATAAATACCTACTCCTTAACAAAACGAAGAAATCTGCTAAGTCCGTTTGGTGTGGTGGTAAAGACGCTTGACAGTCAGCTTGACGGCCAGGGTTCGAATCACACACGGGGCGGTCTTTGTATCTATAGCTCTGCTGATGAGGCCTAATAGGCCGAAATGTACATACAGAGATTGATTTTTCTCGATTTGTTTAGCCTTAAATTTAATAGGTAATCCCGCCTAATTAATTAATTATTAAGTAATTAACTTTCATAAATTAGGTTCGACTTCAGTTAAACACATATTCTCCCAAATATTGTCGGCTGAAAATAGCCATATCACAAACATCGTCTGTTTGTTTACTTTCTCGTAAGTTCGTGTAGAGGTCACTTAAGAGGAATATAAATACCTACTCCTTAACAAAACGAAGAAATCTGCTAAGTCCGTTTGGTGTGGTGGTAAAGACGCTTGACAGTCAGCTTGACGGCCAGGGTTCGAATCACACACGGGGCGGTCTTTGTATCTATAGCTCTGCTGATGAGGCCTAATAGGCCGAAATGTACATACAGAGATTGATTTTTCTCGATTTGTTTAGCCTTAAATTTAATAGGTAATCCCGCCTAATTAATTAATTATTAAGTAATTAACTTTCATAAATTAGGTTCGACTTCAGTTAAACACATATTCTCCCAAATATTGTCGGCTGAAAATAGCCATATCACAAACATCGTCTGTTTGTTTACTTTCTCGTAAGTTCGTGTAGAGGTCACTTAAGAGGAATATAAATACCTACTCCTTAACAAAACGAAGAAATCTGCTAAGTCCGTTTGGTGTGGTGGTAAAGACGCTTGACAGTCAGCTTGACGGCCAGGGTTCGAATCACACACGGGGCGGTCTTTGTATCTATAGCTCTGCTGATGAGGCCTAATAGGCCGAAATGTACATACAGAGATTGATTTTTCTCGATTTGTTTAGCCTTAAATTTAATAGGTAATCCCGCCTAATTAATTAATTATTAAGTAATTAACTTTCATAAATTAGGTTCGACTTCAGTTAAACACATATTCTCCCAAATATTGTCGGCTGAAAATAGCCATATCACAAACATCGTCTGTTTGTTTACTTTCTCGTAAGTTCGTGTAGAGGTCACTTAAGAGGAATATAAATACCTACTCCTTAACAAAACGAAGAAATCTGCTAAGTCCGTTTGGTGTGGTGGTAAAGACGCTTGACAGTCAGCTTGACGGCCAGGGTTCGAATCACACACGGGGCGGTCTTTGTATCTATAGCTCTGCTGATGAGGCCTAATAGGCCGAAATGTACATACAGAGATTGATTTTTCTCGATTTGTTTAGCCTTAAATTTAATAGGTAATCCCGCCTAATTAATTAATTATTAAGTAATTAACTTTCATAAATTAGGTTCGACTTCAGTTAAACACATATTCTCCCAAATATTGTCGGCTGAAAATAGCCATATCACAAACATCGTCTGTTGTTTACTTTCTCGTAAGTTCGTGTAGAGGTCACTTAAGAGGAATATAAATACCTACTCCTTAACAAAACGAAGAAATCTGCTAAGTCCGTTTGGTGTGGTGGTAAAGACGCTTGACAGTCAGCTTGACGGCCAGGGTTCGAATCACACACGGGGCGGGTCTTTGTATCTATAGCTCTGCTGATGAGGCCTAATAGGCCGAAATGTACATACAGAGATTGATTTTTCTCGATTTGTTTAGCCTTAAATTTAATAGGTAATCCCGCCTAATTAATTAATTATTAAGTAATTAACTTTCATAAATTAGGTTCGACTTCAGTTAAACACATATTCTCCCAAATATATACATATATATATATGTATACACACAGACATATGTGTGTGAGTGTGTGGATGTGCGCTGGTATGGTAAAAAAGGAATTTACACACACACACACACACACACACACACATACATATATATATTATATATATATATATATATTATAATATATATATATATATATATATAATCATGGCACTCATTTTATTTTAAGATTAAGTATCTTCACCCTTCCAAATATTTTAAGTGGTTTTCTTTTCATCTATTTCTGTTACTTTTTTTTACTTTTTATTTTATAAACTTTTCTTTTCATAGACAATGACTTAAGCAATTAGATTATCCAAACAAAACAGTGGGCGGTGGGTGTGGAAGGGTGCTGCTATTTTTATGGCCTTCAACCTTCAAAAACCTTTTTCTTCATTTTTCCACATTCTATTGTTAACTCCCAAGTTGGAGTTTTCAAACACTAAATGTGAAATTACACAAACAAAAAATAAATAAATAAATAAATAAATAGAAAAAGAAAAAGAAAAAGGAAATAAGAAAAGAGAAAATAGAATAAAAAATTAAAATTAAAAGAGATTGAAGAAAATATTTGTAACGGAGTCTCATTTTTATTTCATATTTGTTAACATTAATATTCACTTCATTTTTGTAAGAGAACATATTTTTCAAAATCATCAGCAGCAGCAAAAAAAAAAAAAAAAAAAAAAAATTAAAAATTAAAAATAAAAGAATATTAGCTATAGGCACTTTTGTCGGCTGCTAGGAATTTTAAAAGCGAATTAAAAATAATTAAATCTATTATTTAAGGTCAAACTTTGTCTAAATCGATAAGTAGTAAGATAATAACCATCATTAAAAAAAAGAAAAATATCATTACATATGCAGTTTATTTTTAAAAGATTTAAAACCATTTGTTTTGGTCAATTTCGACGCGATCCGCCATTCAGCCTCTTTTTCGATGGTTTTAAGTGCTTGTTTACAATTTTACTGTAACATTCGCGATTGCAAAAAAATTTACCAAAAATCAGGTAATTATCCGATTTTAATGTAATTTTCAGTATTGATTTAACAATTAATGAATTTTATAATGCATCAGTTATTTTATTTCAAAACTTGAAGTGGGGGCTAAAGTTATTTTGTCAAAAACGCATTTTAGGCTCAGTTTGCCAGTCCCTAGAATATATATATCAATTTAGATTTGCAGACTATATTGTTAATGAGTTCAATTCTAATTGGGTGCCCCATACTTCTAGCTTTGGGCCACATCTAAGCTAAGCTTAGTAAATAACTATCTATCTATTTATCTCTCTATCTACACATACACGTATGTGTGTGTGTGTGTGTGTGTGTGTGGATGTGTACGGTTACGGTAAGAGAAAAATGATAAACACATTACATATAGCCACCTAGAAGCATATCTATATATGTTCAAAAAATAATTGCTATGAATTCTTCCTTTTACCCACTTTCCCTCACATCCTCCCAATTGTTAGCCCATCCCACTACCTCAAATCCAAAGATTCCCACTAAAAAAAAAAAAGAAAAAAAAAGAAAGACCCCAGAAGCATAGCTATATATGCTCAAAACATTCCTGAAAATCAGTAATAAGCATTTTGTTCTATGTCTCAAGATGCTGCTACGAGCTAAGTTTGTAGCAGTATAAATTATATATAATATATATATATATATATATATATATATATATATATATATATATATATAAACTTTCTCTAATTCTGAGATTACCAATGTTGCGTATTATTGTCTCTATCTTAACGGAAAAACTATTGTCCTTATTTTTGCATTTGATTAAATGTTTATGGAATGAGGATGCATGTGTGTGGATATGTTCTTTAATTCTAATTCATTCCATAAACATTTAATCAAATGCAAAAATAAGGACAACAGTTTATATATATATATATATATATATATATATATATATATATATATATATATATATATATTATTTATCAATATTATTTATCTTCTATAATTATCGAATTTTATGCGATATGCGCATTGTAATTGCCTTCAAGCAAAAATATAAATATTAATATATACTTTATTCACCAATGCTTCTAAAAATAAGCAAACATCCCAAAATGCTCAATCTCTAAGTCTTTTGTTATTTCTTTACTTATATATATATATATATATATATATATATATATATATATATATATATATATTAGATATAACTGTTTTATACAGGGGTTTTAGGGAGCATTTACCTAAGGTTTCTGGCTATTGTCGTCTTCAGAATGCAGCACCTCATGTGACCAACACATGAGGTGCTGCATTCTGAAGACGGCAGTAGCCAGAAACCTTAGGTAAATGCTCCCTAAAACCTCTGTATAAACAGTTATATTTAATAAATACAGCTCTTACATTCGTAATTGAGCACTTATTTCATCTCGGAAAAATTACCAATCTATCTATCTATCTATCTATCTATCTATCTATATATATATATATATATATATATATATATATATATATATATTATCATTATTATTATTATTTGCTCCTTTTGAGTTTTCACATCAGCATTAACTGATGGTCTTTCACAGGAGTCTGAGTGACAGCAAGTCTCCTCAGGTCTCCAGGACTCTTCTGAGTATTCTGGCAGATTGCAGCAGTGCAGTGTTCTGAATGGTTTCAATCCTACCTCTAATTTCCAAACTTTCCAAACCCTTTTTCAATCCTTTTGGGAAAGTTCCAAGTGCACCAACTACAATTGGTATCACTTTCACTTTCATATTCCATAACTTTTTCAGTTCTCTGGCAAGGTCCAGATATTTGTCCATTTTTTCATTTTCCTTCAGCTTCATCCAGTGATCTGCTGGCACTGTAAAAATCCACCAGTTGACAAGTTCTTTCTTTTTTGTTTATCAATACTAGGTCTGGTCTTCTTGCTGGGATAAGGTGATCCGTTTTTATTTCAAAGTCCCAGAGAATTCTATGCATTTCGTTCTCAAGAACCGATTCTGGTTTATGCATATACCATTTTGTTGTATGGTCAAAATGTAATTTTTTGCATAATTCCTAGTGGATCACCTCCCAACCTAGTCATTATTATTATTATTATTATTATTATTATTATTATTATTTATATTTTGAAGGCAATTACAATGCGTATAAAATAAAATATTTTCTAATGTCTAATCAATTTCGAAATTAGACATTGGACAATATTTTATTCTATTTTTTATGCATTGTAATTGCCTTCAAAATATAAATAATAATGTACTTTACTTAACAATGCTTCAAGCAAATTATCAAATACTATATATATATATATATATATATATATATATATATATATAAAAGAGAAGATGAATTGAAACCCGATACCATCACTGGGATCAGGAGAAAATGTATAAATATAAGCTGAATTTATTTGTTTACCAGTTTCAATAAAGAAAGTGATCTGTGGAAACTCGGAGGGTGCTCGGATACCCACAGGTGGAAATGGACCATAATCGCTTAATACCCGGTCTCTAAGCCTTTTTCCTTTACTAATTACCTTGCTCTGTTTATAAAAAGTAAACATTGAGCTCTCAAATCGGACCTGAACTTTGCAACACCATAAAGTTGGAAATAATGACCAGCTTAAAATCCTCCTAATACCAAAGAACTTGGTATCCCACCAAAGTATATATATATATATATATATATATATATATATTAATGTGTGTGTGTGTGTGTGTGTGTGTGTGTGTGTGTGTGTGTGTTGAAAAAAAGGTAGAAAGGAAAGAAAGTGTAGAATGGATAAAATAGGATATCTTAATCAACTTAACTTACACGTGTTTCTATTTTATCCATTCTATACTTTCTTTCCTTTTTTTCTTTTTTCAACATACCCACAGATTCACTTCCATTTTCATTTTTACATATATATATATATATATATATATATATATATATATATATATATACCAAAAGAAGTACCGGGTCAATGACCAGAGTAAAATGATTTTAAGAACACCAGTGACTGAGAGAAGAGTAAGAAAGGAAAATGATTTAGCAAATTCTCATCAAATTAAAAAAAAATATCGCAAAGAATTCATACATTAGAATGTTTGTTTATTTTACGAAATGTTTTTTTTTTTTTTAACATTCAAAATATTATAGGCGTCCCATCATGGTTTAAGTGTAAGCAAGCTAGTTTCACAATCCATTACAACTGAGTACTGAGTTTGATTCTCACCGGATGCCCCACACTTGCGAACTTTTGTCACATCCTACTTGTGGTGAACGATTCAGGTAAGTAAAGAATCCCATTACGCTGTAACAGTCAGCAAGGTAGTCTTGCAGATCCACTACTACTTCAAGACGAGTTCAATCCACACTGTATGCTCCATACGCTCAAACTTGTCACATCCTACCCATAGTGAAAGTGTTGGTTAAATAATGATGGTGTAGGCGTTATTTTCGTATTCGCCTGGGGAGTTGTCTGCCCGTTTAGTTTCGCTGGTTCCCGCTAGGGGCCTTGGATATTTAAGCGGCTGATTTGAACGTCTCTTTCTCTTTTCCTGTTGCTCGACCTACGAGACACTATGGGTTAGACACGGTCTACCCCTTTTCGTTGGGGCTTTGCCCCCCCCCTTACATTACTGTAAGTGATTCATTCCTAGTCTCATGTCTGTTGCTTTTATGTTTATTCTTTTACATGTAACTTTGTATTACTTATGTATGTATGTTCATGTACACCTCTATGTATTATGTACCCTGTTTATTCTGTGCTGTATATAAAGTCGGTATCAGCCAATCAGCGAGGGAGTCTATCCCCTTTTCACTAGCGCTAGACCAAGGAGATTATTATAGCGTCTGAGGTGGAGCGCCAAACCTACCATCAGCTCCTTACTTTACCGCACAGATCCCTGTGCTACTCATACGCTGAGTTGGCGAGGACCGGTATCGAACTAGGAAACTTGCGGTTTCTAGCCGAATGCTCTACCGACTGAGCTAAACCGGCCCCTAAAATTAGTACTGAAGGAAAAACCTTTCTTTTGGAATGTGGAATATTCAAACATTTTTTCTGTGTAGCATATCCTTTTTCTTCCCTTTCTTTCTTTACAAAAAAACGGAATGGTCCATTATTTAGCTGAGTAGATGACACTCATGAGAATTAAGAATTTGGCGGATAAGCAACACCAGATAAGCAGGATTTACATTTTTGCATTTCATCTTGGATGATTTGGAGAGCCTGATTTTTAACCAGAGGGTGTTGCAAGATGATAACGGTTGGAAGATTAAGGAATATGAGTATTAATATATAGATATTATTATGCACAGATATTATACATAATAAACAAAGCAAAGAGTATATAGATTAAGATTATTTCACCTAAACAATTTTGTCTTATCCGCCCTCCTCCCACACACATCCGGGCATTGCCAGGTGCACCTGCTAGTGTAATAATAATAATAATAATAGAAATAAATAATGATAAACAAGAAATTTAAAGTTGGAATATTTAATCTTTGAAAGTTTAGACATGAAATGTTTGGGCGTCAAATTGAAAAGTTTGACAGACATTTTCTTGTAATTATACAAAATGGCTACCTAAATAGTTTTTCCCTAGTTTTTTTTTAAAATAATAAACAATTCCCAAATAACAAAGATTCTTGGAATCCTTAGAATCCGACTATGGACATATAGAAATTAAATTGAGAATAAATTAAAACTTCCTTAAAAAAAAAAAAAAGAAAAGGAAAAGAAAGAAAAAAAAGTTTATTCTTATTGCTCCACACCTCACATTCTTTGTGTGTGTGCCTAATGGGACCCGACCCTTTAAAAGTTGGAGGGAGGGGAGGGAATAACCGTAGGTGAAAGCTTTAAACATGGTGGGATTTAAATATCATATTCTCAAATTGCGCAGTCAAAAAGAGTTGGTTGGTTGAGGTTTACGGCATGTCAACCCTTGTTGGGTCATTTTATGCCAAAGACGTTTTGTTTCATTCATTTTTGATGGATACTCAATTTTTTTAAAAAACATTTTTATTTAACCCATGGATAAGAGGAAGAGAGGGAGATTCGCAAAGAGATGGAAATGCCCCCTCCCCACAAAAAAGGGTTGGTTGTTTTATTATGGCATGTAAACCCATTGGGTTATTTCATGCCGAAGACGTTTTGTTTTATTCATTCTTGATGGGTACTCAATTTCTTAAATACATTTTTCTATTTTACCCATAGATGAGAGAAAGAGAGGGAGACTGTCAAAGAGACTGTCACCCCCCAAAAAGGGTTGGTTGGTTGGTTGTTTTTTATGGCATGTCAACCCATTGGGTTATTTTATGCCGAAGACGTTTTGTTTTAATTCTTGATGGGTACTCAAATTTTTTTAAAAACTCAATTTTTTAAACACATTTTTCTATTTTACCCATAAGAGGAAGAGAGGGAGATTCTCAAAGAGATGGAAATGGCCCCCCCCTCCCCACAAAAAAAGGGTTGGTTGTTTTTTATGGCATGTCAACCCATTGGGTTATTTTATGCCGAAGACGTTTGGTTTTATTCATTCTCGATGGGTACTCAATTTTTTTTTAAAACACATTTTTTAGAACTCATTTTGTTCTATTTAACCCATAGATGGGACCCTAACAGGTACTACCAGTCCAAATTAAAGTGGACCTAGGAGTAAGGGTGATGAAAGGTCAGTCCACATTCCCTGAGATCCAAAACTGGAATTTCACCATCAGATAGAGTTTAACGTCACACCGTGGATAATAAGACCACTTTCTAGCACATATAAGATAAGAAGGGTTGAGGGTTGCCATAAGGGCAATAGGATCGGGACAATCATATAGGTGCAAGGGCTTGATGTGACCATCTGATTGATAGGAGGGCCTCTTCTGTTTACAATGCACTGTAATGGGAGAGAACTCTTTCCGTATTGCTTACGATAATGCTGAAAGCACTGGTCCCTGCTGGATCACCCAAGTTAAGCAGCGATCGGCCTGTTCAATATTTGGGCCGGGTTAGCTCAGTCGGTAGAGCGTTTGGCTAGAAACCACAAGGTTCCTAGTTCGATACCGGTCCTCACTAACTCAGCGTATGAGTAGCACAGGGATCTGTGCGGTAAAGGAGCTGATGGTAGGTGTGGCACTCCACCTCAGACGCTAAAAACAATCTCCTTGGTCTAGTGCTATTGAAAAGGGGATAGACTCCCTCGCTGACTGGCTGATACCGACTTTAGGCCGCCCCGTTGACTTTTTTTTACCATTTAAGCAAATGGTTGTCAAAATGACTTGGTTTGGCATTAAACGACTCAAAAATGGTCCGCTCTGTCAGCTGGGGCATTAGAATACACTGACTGCACCTCTGCAGTGGGGTAAGATTCCTGATGGCTGTGGGTGGCGATCCATGATGCTTAAGGATGGATCCCTGTTGGTTGAGCAGTCCAAGACATGGAACAGTCCACTTTGGTCCTTACTTAAGTTAAACGGGCGGTCGGAGAGGCCCTCTCCGATCAATCAACTGGTCACATCAAGCCCTAGCACCTATATGATTGTCCCAACCCTATTGCCCTTATGGCAGCCACCAACCTTTTTTATCATATATCCTAGAAGGCGGTGGCTGAGGGTCTTCATATCCTGGGTATAATGTTTAACTCTAACTGATGGTGAGGTTCCAGTTCTGGAGGTCTGGGGAATGTGGAGCACCCCTTCACCCCATTGCTTCCAGGTCCACCCTGACACAGAATGGTAGTACCTGTTAGTGTCCCATCTATAGGTTAAATAGAAAATGTGTTTACAAAAAAATTGAGTTAAAAAAAAAAATTCTTCCAAACCATCACTACAAATCTTTCAAGACTTTGCTGGCATTAAATGACCCACTGTGGTTGATATGCCGTAAAACAAAACAAACAAACAAATAAAAAATGGTTGACATGCTAAAACAAAACAACTAATCAATCTCTCCTTATTCATCAAGGGAAACAACTCTAGAATTTCTGTTAGGATGGCCCTAACAATATTATTATTAAAAAAAACAAACAATATATCATATGGGTTTCATATTCTTTATTATATATATACATATATATATATATACTAGTAAAAGTACCTGGACCATGACCAGACGAAAATATTTTAGGAACACCAAGGAGTGCTGATATAACTGGCAAGTACTGATATAGCCAGCAGGCAAGCTCCTGCTGATACAGCAGCAGCTATATGATGCTTTCTAAAAATCGTTTGATTTTTGTTTAATTATATCCCTTAATCAGAAAAATCAATAACCAAATTTGGTGTGTTTCTTAGTTAGAAGGATATTAAGGTGTATGCAAGATTTCGAATCTGAGTGACGTCATGTAGGTCGATACGTACATACTAAACTTTCTTTTATATATATAGATATATAAAATTAAATCAATGTTTTCTTATATATACACAACTTCTTTTTAAATATTTAAATAGAATCTGTTACAATACTAAAACGATAGCTACATCAATTTCCTCTATTTTTTATTTTATTTAATAGTAACAATTTTTTTCAGATGTTTTTTGCAGGCAAAATATCTGGATCAAGTATCCAATAAGCACCCCAGCTGGGAGCAGTTTTGAAAAGAACAGCTTTTGCTTTGTACCGCAAACTTCCGGTTGTTTGTAAACAAAAGCAACAGATGATTTTCTGACATTAGAATATTTGTCAACTTCTGTTATATTGACATTAGAATATTAAATATATTAGTTATATTGACATTAGTTATACTAGTTAAAATGACATTAGAATATTAAATATATTAGTTATATTGACATTAGTTATACAAGTTAAAATGACATTAGAATATTTATCAACTTCTGTTATATTTGTCAAACTTCAATAAGCAAAACTTCTGGTTTATCAAAATAAATTCTGGGTGACAGAGATCTCAATTGGATTCATATTCTGATTAAATAAAAACTATTTTATATATCCGGGTTAAGGGATATATTCTGAAGTTTGTATTTGGTATATTATCGCAGTAGTAATTGGTACATTGAAATAGCAATCCGTCTCCGAGCAGGCGTGGTGTCGTCTAGCGAGTAAAGTTAGCTTGTAGGCATCAAGTCGTAGGCTATCGAGTAAGTGTAGGTCCAACACAGTGTTGACTATTTATACATGACACTGTCCAATCAGATTATAGTGAGGGGGTACCAAGGTATTTACATATTCATTATATCACTATTTCAATATAAAAACCTCTTTTGTTTAAAATTTTATAATTACCCCCCCCCCCAAAAAAAACCCCTCTGATCAATCGGCTGGTCACGTCAAACACTAGCACCTATATGATTGCCCCAACCCTATTGCTCTTATAGCAAGCCCTAATCCTTTTTATCATATGGGCGCTAGAAGGCGGTGGCTGAGGGTCTACATGTCCTGGGAATGACGTTAAAACTCTATCTGATGGTGAGGTTCCAGTTTTGGAGGTTTGGGGAATGTGAAGCACCCCTTCATCACCATTGCTCCCTGGTCCACCCTGACCCGGAGTGGTAGTACCTGTTAGGGTCCCATCTATGGGTTAAATAGAAAAATGTATTTATAAAAAAATTGTATTATCCATTAAGAATTGATTTATTTAAAAACTTTATCGGCATTAAATGACCCACTGAGGTTGATATGCCGTAAACCAAACAAAAAACAAAACAATATTAGTTTATTGTTAGTGCAAAATAAATTTTTCACATATGCTAACAACAACATGAAATAACTAATTAAAAAAAAAAAAAAACTATTTTAGTATAAAGACATGTCTTTGGTTTGTAAATAAGCACGAACAGATTTTGGGGAAATCTTACAATGAAATTTTAATGTTGCTTTTGTTTACAAACAACCGGAAGTTTACGGTGAAAAGCTAAAACTGTCCTTTTTCAAACTGGTCACACACACATATATATATATATATATATATATATTTGACTTTCCTCTCCGACCCAAACAACTACGGGAGTGAATGAGCTCTGATGATGATTTTTGTAAAATCGAAATATTGATCAGTATCAGCTATGATTATATTATAAATTGTTTTCTTCTTTAACAGCATTGTGTGATGTTTTCATTCCACCTTTTCTTACTCATATATATATATATATATATATATAGAGAGAGAGAGAGAGAGAGAGATACAGATTAGAGAGTGGATGATCTTCCTTGATCATCTTTAACTTTATTACTGCTTATTCTCTGTTTATTCTTCTTAGTTCTTCTAAGAACTGAATTTCTTCTGGGCTGATTTTGGTCATTGTAATTAAAACAAGACTTGTTTTTTTTTCTTTTTCTTGATCAAGTTTATTGTTTTATCATCCCATGATTCCATTAATTCCGCGCGGATGAGATCTACCCCCAGAGAGAGAGAGAGAGAGAGAGGTAGGTAGGTAGGTAAGTAGGTATTTTGCTGCGGAGAAAGTAAAATAAAATGCTTGATCTCTGGTTGGTTTGCTGGCTGTTTAGATGTTATGGCATGTCAACCCTTGTTGGGTTATTTTAAGCCGAAGACGTTTTATTTGATCCATTCTTGATAGGTACACAATTTTTTTAAACTCAATTTTTCTCAAACACATTTTTAAATCAATTCTTTTCTATTCAGCCTATAGATAGAGTATACCCAAGACATTAAGACTCTTGGCTACTGCCTGCATATAGGATAAAAACGGTTAGGGTTTGCCATAAGGGCAATAGGGTTGGGACAATCATATAGGTGCTAGGGCTTGACATGACCAGCGGATGTTTACTTCATCCAAATATCTGAAGAGTTAAGAATATTTTTTAAGGACATGTTTTTCTCTTGTCTCAACTGGAGTTTTTTTTTTTGATTTGCAACAAAAGAAAAATACAAGAAAGAAAAAAATTGATTAAGAATCACAAAAAAACAAACAAAAACACATGAAGAATAGATAAAAACTTATATATTTGTATGTATATTAATGAGATGAGGCTTGGTATGACTAATTTTGATATTTTGGACTGTTGTCCTCATCTTTATTGTGTAGAAACACAAAATATGTATTTATGAGATGAGGCTTGATATAACTAATTTTGATATTTCGAACTGTTGTCCTCATCTTTATTGTGTATAAACACAAAAAATGTATTTATGAGATGAGGCTTGATGTGACTAATTTTGATATTTTTGACTGTTGTCCTCATCTTTATTGTGTAGAAACCCCAAAAAATGTATTTATGAGATGAGGCTTGATATGAATAATTTTGATATTTCGGACTGTTGCCCTCATCTTTATTGTGTAGAAACACAAAAAATGTATTTATGAGATGAGGCTTGATATGAATAATTTGATATTTTGGACAGTTGTCCTCATCTTTATTGTGTAGAAACACAAAAAAATGTATTTATGAGATGAGGCTTGATAAGAATAATTTTGATATTTTGGACTGTTGTCCTCATCTTTATTGTGTAGAAACACAAAAAATGTATTTATGAGATGAGGCTTGATATGAATAATTTTGATATTTTGGACTGTTGTCCTCATCTTTATTGTGTAGAAACACAAAAAATGTATTTATGAGATGAGGCTTGATAAGAATAATTTTGATATTTTGGACTGTTGTCCTCATCTTTATTGTGTGTAAAAAGAAGGTTCAAACCACTGTAACCTCAGGTTCTGTTTTAGGTATTTTTTTTATTCATCATTTTAATTACCTAAAAATAAGTCATCTTCAGACGATTACCCATGAATATCACTTACCTGTTTTTAGTCAAATTAAGATATTTAGGTAAGTGATAACGTTCTTTATGACATTTTGAAATTTCAGTTTTTAGAATAAGTAACTTCTTTCATTTATTTTTTTCTATATCTAATCACAAATTTTGTCAATAAGTCTGGTGGCTTTTATGCCGCTTGGAGCTACCTTGAAGGAGCAGTAATGATTTAAACTCCGAAACTGCGTTTGAATTCATGGGTAATCAACTGAAGACGATTTATTTTAAGGTAATTAAATAAAACCTAAACAGCTAAAACAGAGCCTGATGTTACAGCCGCCTGAATGTTGTGTGTATGTATGTATACAGTAGCCTGTATGTTGTGTGTATGTATGTATGTCCGGATGAAACTACGAAAATAAAACAATTAACGACAAAGTAAATATATATATGAACATTCACTATCATTAGAGCTCTGCTTTTTGTGCAAAAATAAAGAAGTTTTTATTTATATTTTGGAAAAAAAATTTTTTTCCTGATGTCCCACCAGTTCTTTTTTACCTGGGGATTTTCATGGGGCATCTAGCGAGGATCCAACTCGCGATTATTAGTAATAATGGATCTGCGAGACTAATTTTTTTTATTGCCCTCTCTGCCCATGCGATGATGCCGGGTAGCCGCTTCTAGTACAGAATAAAGATGAGGTCAACAGTTGAAAATATCATAATCATTCAGATAAAAACTTGTTTGGCTAACTGAACCTCTTTGCATTCTTGTTGCCAACACATATATACCAGTCCCCACTCCAGTCTTCAGTCCTCATCATGTTTATAATCTATGATAAAAATAAAAATTCTTTCACATATAGAAGCCGTTGGGTGGCCTAAAGTCGGTATCAGCCAGACAGCAAGTGAGTCTATCCCCTTTACACTTGCACAAGACCAAGGAGATTGTTTTTTTTTTTAGCGTCTGAAGTGGAGCACCACACCTACTATCAGCTCCTCACTTTACCACACAGATCCCTGTGCTACTCATATGCTGAGTTGGCGAGGGCCTACTGAAAGCATTGGTTCTTGCTAGATAACTGAAGGTAAGCAGTGATGAGCCCGTTCAATATTTAGATGAGTAACCACTTAAAGTTAACTAATAGATAAGCTGTAGCTATTATTTGACAGATAGTATAGACGATTCAAAAAGATTCTAACTATTAACATCAAATAGACGTGATTGACAGTTTAAGATAATTTGAAAGCTTGGCTTTCACTGGACGAGTTAAAATCCTAGAAATTCACTGGACGAGACTAAAATCCTAGAAATTAGAACAAAACTTTAAATTAGTCAAGAAACCATAGAGCGAGCGGTTGTCCATTTTTATCTCTGGTGCAACTGACTTCCCCGGATTTGCAATTCTCCAGGTAATCTATCTGAAGTGAATAAAGTTATGAGCAAAATAATTCCCAGTGTTATACGTCCAAATGAAATAGTGAAAAGTCACCACTGGCTGAGAAGACAAATTTCAGTATAGTACAGAGGTTACAATATAGCTGATAAGTCGTTGGAAAAGTCACAATTTTGGGCTAGGAAACATGTCACAATTTTGGGGTTGGAAATATGTCACAATTTTGGGGTTGGATACATGTCACAATTTTCGGGTCGGAAAAATGTCACAATTTTGGGCTAGGAAACATGTCACAATTTTGGGGTTGGAAAAATGTCACAATTTTCGGGTTGGAAAAATGTCACTATTTTGGGCTTGGAAGCATGTCACAATTTTGGGCTAGGAAAAAGTCACAATTTTGGAGTTGGAAAAAAAAGTCACAATCTATCTTGGCCATTTAGAGTCAAGTTTTGTTGAGAAATATGTTTTTTTTATTAGAATGAGTCATAAGGGATTTATCAAATAAACGTTTTTGGCTTAAGATTCAGCATTTTTTCTTGTGACATTTTTTTTACCTCGATTTTGTTATGAAATAGTGGAATAATTTTTCTTGTTTGTTATTGTACTGATATATGCAAAAAAACAAAAAACAAAATAAACAAAAACAAAGAGAGCAAAGAAAAAAAAAACAAAAAAAAACAAGAGGAATTTCAACGTTATATTCACAACTTCAAAATTTTTTTAATTATCTGTTCTTAAACTTTTTATAATTTTTTATTAGTGCATAGTAAATATCACTGACATAATACAAAAAAATTTTAAATATGAAAAATAAAAAATAAAAAATAAAAAATAAAAAATGTCCATTTGAATAAAATGACAATTTCTGAAAGTTTATTTACAATTCTGGTGAATTCACTTTTGAAAAAAAATAAAAAATAAAAAAAATTTTAACACAAAAAACAAAAACAAAATGAATTTTGAAAATTTGCTCATATATATATATATATATATATATATATATATATATATAATATATATATATATATATGAGGAAAAAATGAGTAAAGAAAAGAAATGTAGATGGATAATAATGAATTTTATCGATATTACTTTTAATCGATATCACTTACACATGTGTTTCGGTCTGTTTATGTTTTATTTAAAAAAAAATTTTTTTTAAATAAAAAAAAAAATAAAAATAAAAATACTACTCTGATGAAGGTCAGCAAAATCTGTGTACGGAACATTTTATGCATTTTTCCTATTATTATTATCATCATCATTTCAACTCCTTCTGATTATTTTAATAATAATAATAACGTAAATCCGTATACATTTTGATAAACAGACTGAAACACGTGTAAGTGATATCGATTAAAAGTAATATCGATAAAATTCATTTTTATCAATCTACATTTCTTTTCTTTACTCATTTTTTCCTCATATTGTCGGATTCATTTCCCATTCTCTCATATATATATATATATATATATATATATATATATATATATATATATATATATATATATATATACACTCACATATCATACAGTGATGCTGATAGCTTTATTTGATTTGAATAAGTCCCCGGGGAAATTTATGGGTCCCAACTAAAGCTTCAAATGGCGAGGGAAGAAAAAAGCAAAACATTGGGATGCATAGATATGATTTTACTGCATCCTTTTAGATTTTTGTGCACCAGGGACGCAGGACGCGTACCTATCAGCATCTCTGCATAGATATATTATATATGAATATATATATACATACATATAATATGTATAATATATATATATTTATATTATATATTATGTTATATCATAAATATATATTTATAAAAAACAAAAAGAACACTAAAAATTTTCCCATGTAAGACAACAAGAATAAATTGTATTTTCTATGATACTTTCATTTAAAGACCTAAGATAAAATTGTTTACTTTTAAAATTCCTTACAAGGAAAGGATTTCTAAATATTATATGAAAATTGAAATAAAGGAAAACAGTTTCAAATGATTTTTGATTTATCTTAAATTTCAAGTTAGCTTGGATGTTGAGACAGAGCACTTTTTGTACGTTGCTAGTAACTGCTAACAAAATTGTGTATATATATATATATTATATATATATATATATATATATATAGTTAATTCTTTGTTAGTATTGGAGAAATGATAATAAAGTGCTTAATTACTTCTGTAAGAGCTGTATTTATTTATTTATAGTTTACAATACATTTAAAAGTCCGTTTTACCAATGGTTTCGGAAATCACGTTTCTGATGACGAACAATCACCTAAAGGGGATGTTCTGAAAACCATTGGTAAAACGAACTTTTAAATGTATTGTAAACTATATATATATATATATATATATATATATATATAATATATATATATAAAAAGTATGATATATATATATATTTATATATGTATATATATATATATATATAATATAAAAAGTATAATATATATATATATATATATATATTATATATATATATATATATATATTATAATATATATATATATATATATATATATATATTATAATATAAAATATATATATATATATATTTAATATATATATATAATATATATATATATATATATTATATATATATATATATAATATATATAATATTATATATATATATATATATATATATATAATATAAAGTATGATATATATATATATATATATATATAATATAAAAGTATGATATATATATATATATATATATATATGTATATATATATATTAATATATATATAATATATAAAAAATATAAAAGTATATATATATATATATATTTATATATATATATATATATATATATATATATATATAATATAAAAGTATCATATATATATATATAATATAAATATATATATATATATATATAATATATATAATATAAAGTATCATATATATATATATATAATAAGTATATATATATATATATATATATATATATATATTATATATATATATACATATATAAAAGTATCATATATATATATATATATATATATATATATATCCTATATATATAATATACATATAAATATAATACATATATAATATAATATATATATATATATATATATAATATATATATATATATATATATATATATATAATATATATATTATATATATATATATATATATATATATATATTATATACACATGATATATAAGTATATATACATAATATAATATTGATAATATATTTTTCTATATTTATAAATAAAGATTACTCAATATCAGTGATAGAGCATATATATATATATATATATATATATATATATATATATATATATATATATATATATATATCAGTTAGTGTATCATAGACATCAAGATTCAACAGTGCTCGGCTCCATTGATTGCATAGGCGAGAAACTTAAAAGTCACCAATCGCTGTTGACTCTAGGAGTATATTTTTTTTTTCATACAAAATTTCCCCCCACCCACCTCCTCCTGAAAATTAATCAATTTGGGTCAGAGATAAGTAAAGGAAATAAGTACAGTAAGAAACAGCTGCTGTACACATTTGTCCAAGAGTCTTGTTGGCAGAAAAACGCCTGTTGACCCCGATGACGACGATATCAATCCCGTGGGGTCATCTACAAGCTTATTATCAATGTCACTGGTTTCCACATTGATTTTCAGGGATAACCAGGCACTTTTCAGCGTCCTACCATATGTATTAACGGCTTTGCATGTGTAGAGACCCGTGTCCTCGAGGGTGACATTTTGGATTACCAAATAAAGAATATATTTGTCGCTAGTTACTTTTTTCTTCACAAAAATCTTAGCATTGTCTTTGTTGGTCGTCTCCGTTTCGGCCGCCTGTTCGCTGCTCTCCGTGGTATTTGACCATTTCGATCTTGACCACTCAATATACGGTGCCTTGTCGTTGTTCACACTGCACCTAAATGTCGCCACCCCGCCCTCCTTGATCGTCAGATTCTTCACCCCTTCAATCAGCGGTGGCACCATTTTTTTTACTTCGATGACGTTAAGATTATATTTGTGAGTAATCCGACCGACTCGATTCTCGGCAATGCAAACGTAGGTCCCCTTGTGACGAGACATCAATTTCCGGATGACCAAGGTCGATCCTTCGCCTTTTCTCTTTCCGTCCTTTTTCCAGATCACCTGAGGAGGTGGATTGCCTTTCGAATGGCACCGAAGCTTCACAAACGTTCCGACCGGGTAGTAGAGATTCTCTCTGTATTTCCGTGACCATCTTGGCGGCATTTCCGTTCCTTCTGTCGGATCGTCTTCTTGCCTCAGCGCCGAGCTCAAATCTTCCGTCAGCAAAGTGAATTCTGCCCTCGCTTTGTGACCCTTCTTAGTTTCAGCTAAACACGAATAATTCCCCGCATCCTCGTCTTGGTACGAGTGAAAGATCAACGTGTTCGCCAGGGGTCGGATTCCGGAAGAATTACCCTGTTTGTCGGCGACGATCTCTTCAGAGTCTTTGTACCAAGTCACCGCAAGTCCTCCATGGCCTCGGATCCGGCAGGAGAGCTTCAATCGTTTTCCAGGCTCCACGTAAATTAAGGGATCAGGGCGACGTTTGAAAGTAAGTTTATGTAACTTGCCGATCGTGTTATTACTGTCCGCCACTTCGGGCAGTCGACGGGCACTTGTATCTAATGCCAAAAGCAATAGGAAAAATAACAGAAAAGAAGAAGTGTCTTCCATCACAGGATGAAGAATTGTTTTAAATGGTTTCATCACAGACTTATTGTATTGCAGCATCTTTTTACTTATTATTATTTTTTTTTTTTTTAAAAGAGAATAATCTACATATTCTAAGAATTAAACCAACTTTTTAAAAACAGAATTCCTCTTGGGAATCGAAATTAATATTATTTTTTAAAAATTTATTTACTTAGAAAAAAAAAAAATAAATAAATAAAATGGAGTATTCCAAATTTTTTTGTCGGCATGAAAACATTATGCTTCATCTAATCTTAATGAAGCATTATTATTATTATTATTTTAATTTTGTATTAGGGAATTTTTTTTTCTTTTCCTTTTAAATCTTCCAACGATTTGGTAAGAGTGGAGAGAAAAGTCAATCATTTCCCTGAGGTGAGATCCATTTCAAATAAGCAATAGGGATAAAAGCCGTTCCAAGGTTGACACTCATTTTGGGTTTTTTTTTTGGACAATTTTTCTCTTGGGTAGAAAAGTTCAAATTGGATCCAGATAGGGTTGTGTTAATTCCAAAGAAAATTCCTTGATTCCCACAAGTTGATAAATATCAACATCTGAAAATAAAAAGAAAAAAGAAAGAATGCTTAGTTTTATATATAATAGAAATATGATAGTTCAGGTAATACAAGTAATACATACACATTTATCCACATATATATATATATATATATATATAATATATATATATATTGCAAAATTCACCGTATTCGGTGTTCAGCTAAGACTCACTTTGTTTACAAAGTTTGAGACTCTAGGTGAATTAATCTCTGCTTAGAAATGTAGTGATTAAATAGCCTGCTAAACTTGCAGCTGACTGTGGCCGTATGGGTAAGAGGTTTGGCAAGCGTAAGTTCGTTCAGGTCTCGAACCCGGCCAGAGGTAGCTGCTAAAAATGGTATAACTGCACTGATGAGAGGTAGTACCTCGAAACACGTGTCTGTAGTTTACTCTCTCTCTCTCTCTATATATATATATATATATATATATTTGTGAATAAAAAGGCCTTAAATACCATGGGTATCGTGATTATGGACCATTTCCACTCGTGGGTATCTGGGGCCCACCAAGCTTCTTCAGACCACGTTTTTATTTTATTAAGTTTGGCAGTGGGCCATAGATAAAAAATTTGATTAAAGAATTAACACTAGACTTTAACAGACAGACATAAACACCAGCACTTTAATGAAAAAAAAAAAAAGAAGAATTTCCACCAATCAAAAAGACGCTTGAAAGAAAAAAGACACAAATATCGCCCTGGGAGATGGGGAGAAATGTATATATGTAAACTGAATTTGGCCATTTGCCAGTCTGAATAAAATAAAACGTGGTCTGAAGAAGCTTGGTGGGCCCCAGATACCCATGAGTTGAAATGGTCCATAATCACGATACCCATGGTATTTAAGGCCTTTCTATTCACAAATAAATTTGCTCTGTTTATAAAAATTGAGCTCTCATATGGAAACTGAACTCTATAATAAACTACGGGTAGAGAATAGGACCAGCCTAAAATCACCTTGTATCAAGAAACTTGGTACCCCCAACAAAGTATATATATATTATATATTTAAAAAAAAAGCCATATCAAAAATACATTGTTTGTGTATTTACTTCTCATATATATATATATATATATATATATATATATATATATATATATATATATATGAGTTAAGAGTAAGGAAATGAATCCGACGGCATATGTATAGATAAAAGGGTATGAAAAACACAATATGTTGTTAAAATGAATATATTTTTATAACTTTTTCATTGCTGATATTGACAATATTTCAATTTATAAATTCGATTTATACACACACACACACACACACACACAAGGTGTGTCAAAAAAAGTATCGAGATTTTTGTACTTTTTGACATACCTTGTATTCTGAAAAAATTAATGTTCTATTCATTGTTCATTTTTATCTATTATTAGTAACAATTGTTCTTTTTTATTTATGGTGCATTAGATTGGTTGGTTGGTTGGTTGGGTTTTATGGCATGTCAACACTTATTGGGTTATTTTATGCTGAAGATGTTTTTGTTTTATTCATGGGTATTCAATTTTTTTCTTAAACACACATTTTTTATCTTTTTATCCTGAAAGATAGTTTGGTCGGGAGTGGGGTGGAGCACCACCCATGTAGTTTGTCTTGGGCAGAAATCGCCTGGTGGTGGGGGTCCTACATTTAAGCAGTTGGCAAAAATCAGCCAAATCTCTTGTGGGCAGTTTATCATCAACCCCAAAATAGACAGGAGTGAAATCTCACCCCCAACTCCCCACCTCACCACTAAAAAGCAGAAATGTCTGCATCTTGCCTAGCCCATCCCCCGACCCCCAAGTTAAACCACATATGGTCCCCAACCACCAGTGCCAGATGCACCTTTATTGAAAGTGACAAGACTGAGGGGGGTGAAAGTGCGCAAAATAACCACCCTTCCTCTCCCTCCAATGCACTTTCACAGTGGGGTGGGGGATGGAGTTGAGACTAAAATCAAAGTTCTTGGCAGGGGGTGGGGAATTCCTAAAGGTGAAGAGAACCAAAAATCCCAAACTGTTACGATTTCAGGAATATTGACAAAAACACTTCTTTTAAAAAAAAACAAACTAAATGTGGAAATGATAAAATGAAAGAAATATTATTTAGCCGTAGCAGTATCAGTACTACTGTATGGTTACACCACTTGGATTCTTAATGAATCACTTAGAGAAAATTATTTAGCCGTAGCAGTATCAGTACTACTGTATGGTTACACCACTTGGATTCTTAATGAATCACTTAGAGAAAATTATTTAGCCCTAGCAGTATCAGTACTACTGTATGGTTACACCACTTGGATTCTTAATGAATCACTTAGAGAAAATTATTTAGCCCTAGCAGTATCAGCACTACTGTATGGTTACACCACTTGGATTCTTAATGAAACACTTAGAGAAAATGCTAATGTGTAATAAACACTTGTTTTACACTGCTACAGAGTAATAGCAATTGGAATGTGTGTTTGTTTATAATCTGAAGAGCTGTGATACAACAAAACATTACTGTATGAGGATATATATATATATATATATAATATATATATATATATATATATATATATACAGCAAAAGTACCCGGTCCATGACTAAATTTATTTTTGTGTCATTAAACTAAATAGGAAAAAGCCTTTAGCAAACAATCATTGATTCACTCAACTTTAGTATAATAATAATGATAATAATAATAATATATGTTTATATCTTTATATAATATATCTTTATGCTAACAGAGAAACTAACATATAAACGAGGGAGGTAACCAAGATATATATTGAGAGAGGGAAAGTGACAGGCAGAATGTAAAGAGACGAGTCAGTTTTTGACCTTAATTGCAATTATGACTAATTAGATCTAATTTAAAAATTGATTTTTTTTTCCAAACATAACTCAATCCTAGAACCAAGAATATTTTAGCATGAATTTTGTGTCATTAAACTAAACGGGGGAAAAAGCCTTTAGCAAACAATCATTGATTCACTCAACTTTAGTATAATAATAATGATAATAATAATAATAATTAATAATAAAATATATGTATATGTGTGCGTGTATGTGTGTTTGTATGTAAAAAGCAGGGTTGTTTGAGAACCATTGTTGTATAACATTTCAAAATCAGTTTCAGTTTAAATTTTAGTCATTGTTTTTTGTTTATTTTCTACTAATCTAAAAATCTTTCAAATTGGAGGCGCCAAAATAGTGAAATAGAATTTTTGGTTCCTTGAATAGTGAAACCAGATTTGAATCTTGTAGTTGGCACCAAGGATGCCTGAATATTCCCAAGAGTTTTATTAAAATCGAACACATAGAAAATATAAACAATTCAACATTCCTGGGTCATTTTCCTGTTAAAAGGAGGAATTTGCCTATTCACATTCACTTTCCTTTGGGGGTGTAGATTGGGGGGCGGGGGATGGGGGTGAAACCCTCCTTTCTTAAATTGTTTTTTCTGAACAAGCTTAATGTATGTTTAGATTTCCAGCTTGAAGTCACATTCAAAAATCATTGTTTACATATTTTCCCAGTGGACTGAGTCAAAAAGTAATGCCAGTTTCTAAGTACAGTCAAACTTTGAATTTAGATGTAACTTAGGTTATATTTGAATTATATATATATATATATATATATTATATTATATATATTAGATGAGAGTATCCAAAACTTGGTAGTGAGGGATGATTCTATATGTGATTTCTAAACACACTGTATTATTATTGTATGAATCCAGTATGTATAAATACAGTGAATCTTTAAATCACTAAAGAGAGCTCAATGTATAATAAACTTTTTAGAATATATACAGAGCAATATTTATCATAGAAAGGAAGGAAAAACTCAACACCGTAATTCCATAATAAATTTATTTTGACCAAAAAAGGGCCTATATAAAGTTGATTTAATATAGCTCTCCAAAATCCAGTCTCATCAGATGGGAGAATCAAGTTGTCTGAATTGCAAAATATTTTTACTTCTCAAAAAATAAAATAAAAAATAAAAAAGTAAAAAAATAAAAAATAAATTAAAAAATTTTTTTTTATACATTGTAAGACTGTCACCATGGTGACAGGAATTCAAATGAGAAAAAAGGATACACTTTGAGTTCTGGCCTCCTAGGTTAATGGTAGTCAGACAAAATTAAACTATGAATTAAACTATTGAATGAATCTGAACAAGTATAGAAAATAATAAAATATAAATAGAGAAATATATATAAAAAAAATTATATTTAAACCATAGAATATATTAGATAATATAATGTATAAATATACTATTGATAAAAATGAAAATGAAAATGAAAATGAAAATAAAAATAAAGTTAAAAATAAAAATAAAATATATACACACAAATATATACATATAGAGATATAGCTATATATATACACCCATAAATGTACATACATAAATACACATACATAAATATATATATATATATATATATATATAATTATCTCTGGAGATTATGTAGCTGTCTGACGGTAACCAAAACTACATCAACACTGACGCCATGATTTCCTTAGTTATTCAAGTTATATCTCAGAGATTATTAAATAGCCATTATAATCAATGTATCTACTAAAGTCTAGCTGAGTTAGATTTGCCGCAATACTTCCCATATTATTAGTGCATTTAACACCCGATATATGTGTTATATATCTCTAAGAAATGAAGATTGACATAGTATATTGGTGCGTTTGAAGGAAGAAATCACCAAAAAACGGCCACAAATGAAGAAGAAAAAAGGGCCCTTTCACCAAGACAATGCACAGTGTCACAAGTCGATCGCAACAATGGCAAATCTACATGAATTGCATTTTGAATTGCTTCTGCACCCACCCTATTCTCCAGATCTGGCCCCTAGCGACTACTTGATGTTTGCAGACCTCAAAAGAATGCTCCAAGGAAAGAGATTTGGCACCAATAAAGAAATAATATTGGAAACTGAGGCGTATTTTGAGCCAAAGACAAATCATTCTACAAAAAGGCATCGAATTGTTAGAGAAGCGTTGGAATCAGTGTATCCCTCTAAAAGGAGACTATGTTGATAAATAAACTCGAATTTTGCCTAAAAGTTTTTGTTTTATTAGTTAGGCCCGAGACTTATATATATGAAGTGGACAAAATAATATGTTTGAAATGGCGATAGCCGACAATTTTTTTGGAGATTATGTGCTTAATTAAAGTCATACCTAATTTGTTAATTAATTAATTATAATTAAATGAATTAGGCGTGCATATCGGTTTAAATGTAAAGCGTAAACAAATTGAGAAAAAGTCGATCTCTGTATGTACATTTCAGTTGCTGATGAGGCCTAATAGGCTGAAATGTACATACAGAGATCGACTTTTTCTCGATTTGTTTACGCTTTACATTTAAACCGATATGCATGCCTAATTCATTTAATTATAATTAATTAATTAACAAATTAGGTATGACTTTAATTAAGCACATAATCTCCCAAAATATATATATATATATATATATATATATATATGTGTTTTCCTAGCTCGTTAGAAATATTTAAAAAATAAACTACCACCTTTATTTAGTGTCACCTTAGCAACAAAAGCAAATCAAATAAAAAATAGTCTTGATAATAATAGTTAAAAAAAAACAAAAACGAAAGTACTTCATTTACTAATAATAACTCTTTCAGACAACTGATTAACGCCTTTCAAGATGATAACACAAATAAAAAAAAAAATTAAAAAAAGAATTACTAAGAGCAATGGTCAATAGGGACAGATGGTGAGAGAAATTCAAGGAAATCTGTGCTGTAGTTACACCTTGATGATGATAATGATGATGACGATGATGATGACCAACTTGTATAAGAAATATCTTCTTATTATAATGGATATTGTGTGTTTGTCTGTCTGTAACCAAAACTATATTACTACTCACGTCACAATTCCCTATGTTATTTATGTCAAATTCTCCATGATTTTTATTTTTATTTAAACCTTAATTATTAATAAAATCGTTTTTCTTTATTAATACTGTTGGCCTTATCTACAGGTATTTGCCTCATACCCCACTTGTATGGGCCGGGCACAAGGCCTCGTTTTAACATAGGCCCACCCACAAGCCGAAGCTCATGGGTGGGAAAGAACAAAAATTGCGTTGATCCCTTTGGCATTTCCCCTCAAAGGGGGTGCCGGGCAATAAACCCAGCCCTGTCCCCTTAAGTCAAGGGGGCAGGTATTGCCTGGGGGGGGGGTTAGCCCCCAGGGATCGACGCTATTAACTTGTAAAGATCCAGTGCCGAAGCCACTGGAACCCCGGCATTGGCCTTATCTACATAATAATAACATCTAATTGTATTTATATAGCAGTTTACAGTGAATGGGAAGGCTAATTTGCATATTGTTATTATAAATTTGATTTTAATAAATATGTGCTTAGTATTATAGATTTCTAATTGTTTGGTTTTATCTTAATGAATATAAGCAACAATCTTGGAGATAAATCTTAAAAGAAATCCATTAATATGAAGAAATAACAGTAATTTTCTTCTTTACTTCCTATTTAACTAAATAGTTAAATAAGGAAAATTTATCAATGAAAGATGGGAGTGATGGAAAAGTAAGTTTCAGTTGTTCTATATTTCAATTATACCCCCTTCTGTTTCAAATTTTTTTTATCTGCATTCTTATTTAGTTTCATTAGCCTTTCTAATTTAATATAATAATTTATTATATTAAAACTTGTGCCCAGCGTAGGGTACATATATTTTCTAGTTTATTTAACAGATTTTCTATAAAAAGGTTGTTTTTTTTTTTGTTTGTTTGTTTTTTTCAGCTCCAGTGAGAAAATATCTTGTAGTATGGGAATGTGAACAAATATCTTGTTTGGATCTTGTTTAATTTTAATATATATGGAATTAATGACATAATGAAAAAAATAATGAAAAAAAATAAAAAAAAAAAAAAAATTAACAAAACCAAAAAAATAAAAATATTTAAATATGGCTGAATTATTTCACAGGTTTAAAAGAATGTTAAATTGTTGAGTTTATTTTGGTTTTGTGTCAGTTACGATTAATAAAAGTGATGACAATCTATAAATAGATCCAAGGTTGCCAAATCTGTGTATAGTATTCACACACATACACATACACAGATACAGTCAGATACACATAAACCCACACACAGAGACAGATACACATATACACAAAAATACATAAATACACACAGACAGGTATATATACACACACATACACACAGACAGGTATATATACACACACATACACACAGACAAATACACATACACACAGACAAATATACATAAATACACACAGACAGATATACATACACACAAATACACATACGCAAACACACAGACAGATACACATAAATACACCCAAACAGATATACATACACATACACAGACAGATATATATAGAAACACACAGACAGATATATATACACACACAGGTATACATACACACAAATACACACTGACAGATACACATAAATACACACAGACAGATAAACATATGCATATACACACGCATACAGACAGATACACATACACACAAATACACATAAACACACACAGAGACAAATACACATCAACACACACAGACAGATACACATTAATCTCCTAGAAACTGTACAGAGACGTGCAACCGAACGAATACCCTCCATCAGGCATCTGCCATATTCTGAATGTCTTGCTGCCCTGGGAATGGATTCGTTGAAACTCCAGTGTCTGGCAACTGACCTGGTAAATGCTCAGAAGGTCATTAATCATCTCACCAACAGCAACCTTGAGCACCTTTTTGATCTCCATGTTTCTAACACATGTGGGCATGCCAACAAAGTCAGAAAACAGCATAGCTCACATGACTTTTGGAAACTTTTTTTCATGCTCAGAGTTCCCGAGGCATGGAATAAGATGCTTGCGTCTATTGTGGGCTGCCGAAACACTGCATCTTTCAAAGCCTCCATGCTTCCTGTAGTCCGCCAACACTATACCTGATACTCCCATCCACACACATATGCACACACGTGCACACATACATGTATATCATTACTCTATGCTATTCATGTTCCTGACACTAATACATTATTCTATGTACTAGATATGAGACTTTGATGAGTTGTGGTGCACCTGAGCACTGTACACATACATGTATATTATTACTGTACACTGTTCATGTCCCTGACACTAATACATTATTTTATGTACAAGACAAGAGACTTTGATGAGTTGTGGTGCACCTGAGCATTGTACACGTACATGTATATTATTACTGTACACTGTTCATGTCCCTGACACTAATACATTATTCTATGTACAAGACATGAGACTTTGATGATTATGGTGCACCTGAGCATTGTACACGTACATGTATATTATTACTGTACACTGTTCATGTCCCTGACACTAATACATTAATCTATGTACTAGACAAGAGACTTTAATGAGTTGTGGTGCACCTGAGCACTGTACACATACATGTATATTATTACTGTACACTGTTCATATCCCTGACACTAATACATTAATCTATGTACTAGACAAGAGACTTTGATGAGTTGTGGTGCACCTGAGCACTGTACACATAAATATTATTACTGTACGCTATTCATGTTCCTGACACTAATATATTATTCTATGTACTAGACATGAGACTCTGATGAGTTGTGGTGTACCTGAGCACTGTACACATACATATTATTACTGTACGCTATTCATGTTCCTGACACTAATACATTATTCTATGTTCTAGACATGAGACTTTGATGAATTGTGGTACACCTGAGCACTGTACACAATAAATTTCATTCATTATTATATTTTTCTATATAGAAATCAATTAAGATAAAAATGAAAGTAAGTGTAATCTTTTTATATGCCTTCTTATTTAGTTTTCTTATTCTTTTTGATTTGATATGATATTTTATTACATTAAAATTTAAACTCTGGAGTCCAAACAGTTCATATTTTTGCTAGTGATAATAATACACAATTCAAGTAACTATTTCCATTTAATCCTAATTGTTTGTTTGCACAGTTATATGGTTTTAAGTGTTCTTATTTAATACCAATAATCTCTCTCTCTCTCATATATATATATATATATGCATAGAAAATTTTTAGAAAAAACAAGATGTTATTAGTTTGCTGACAGATCTGTTTCGACCTAATAAAGCGGTCTTTTTCAAAGCAATTATATTTATGATGATAGTTGCTTTGAAAACAAAAATTTACTCATATTTAGTATAATAATTATATATATATATAT
The DNA here is from genome assembly GCA_023376005.1 of Doryteuthis pealeii. Classification (NCBI taxonomy): domain Eukaryota; kingdom Metazoa; phylum Mollusca; class Cephalopoda; order Myopsida; family Loliginidae; genus Doryteuthis; species Doryteuthis pealeii. The sequence goes on along the minus strand of CM042165.1, from coordinate 46,609,624 downwards.
ATATATATATATATATATATATATGTGTGTGTGTGTGTGTGTGTGTGTGTGTGTGTGTGTGTGGAGAAAGGTAGACAAACACAGGATGTTATGGAAACTGGATGTTTATTGTCGATGATTCAACATTTCGGTCTGTTAGACCATCTTCAGGACTTGGATATAGTTATTGCTTCAATGAAGGACATTCTCAAAATGCTGAAACAGAAGGTCGTCAGTAGGGGGAGGGGTGGTTGGGGGGTGGTTAGTGGATTTTCTTCTCTCTAGATGGGGAGTGTCAGAATGGTGGATGGTATATATATATATATATATATATACATACATATTATATTATATATAATAATGGTTCTATAGTGCCGATTGCTCAACAGAATCTCCATTAGAAAGAAGCAACATCTTTTTTTTAATTTGCCAGAGTGTATAACAACCTTCAGACAATATGGTTTTGTAGTTCCTACCCCCAAAGTTTTTCTTAGAATATTTCCCACCTTCACAAAATGTATTTTTACTTGAAGAGTAATCAAATTTTTATTGGCAGCTTTACAACATTTTTGGTAAAGACCGAAAGCAACAGCAGCAGCAGCAGCACTTGGTTGCACCTCCATGTGCAACTGTTTAGAATGCCTTACACCTGCAAGCTACTTTTAAAATGACCAGATCAAAATGATCTACCTGTAGAGTTATTTTATCTATTAATAATCTTGCATACACCTTGATATCCTTCTAAGAAACATGCCAAATTTGGTTGTTGATTTTTACTAATTAAGGGATATAATTAATTAATTAAACAAAAATCAAACGATTTTCGGAAAGTATCATAAGCTGCTCCTGCTGTTGGGTGTATTAACAGAAGCTTGGCTGCTGCCTCTTTCAGCTGCCCGAATAAGAAGAAACTGCTACAACTATGACTAAATTTTAACGTAAAATCAAATTCTTTTTTTTTTTGTTCAATCTTTAAAATATTTATTTGATTAGAAAGAAAAGAAAATAATCTTTCTAAATATGTAATATGTATGAGTTTTTATCCATTGAATTATTTTTACACCGTGTTAAACATATTTTAATATATGAAGTATGATTTTAATATACAAAGTATGATTTTAATATACGAAGTATGATTTTTTTCAAACTAACTTTTAACGTAAAATCAAATCTTTGTCCATATTCTTAAATTGTACACTCACTTTAATTTAAATTGTTGTCATGTACAAAAAAAATTGTAGAAAAATTAAAATTGTTTCAAAACACAAGTTTATGGTTACATTTAAAAAAAAAAAAAGAAAATAAATAAAAATATTAAATGTAAATAAAAATATCATGAAAATGTTTTAAAATATTCACCAGTATAAGGTTGTATATATATATATATTAATTGTAAATAATAAATCATAAAACAAGTTGTTTTGTAATTAATACTAATGGTAAAAAAAAAAAAGTCTTAATTTTTTAGAGAACTAATGATAACATTTTAAAACAATATGTTTTTAAAATACTATCTTGAGTTTAAGCAAAAATAGATATTGCAATACAAAGAATTTTCGATTCTCAGCTTCTTTTTCTCATTAAGAACTGGATTTGAATACCCCAAATACTATTATCATTTTCAAACTGGATTTTCAGTGAAACTTTTGGTAGACAACAATATTATATTTACAACATAACACTTGCTAAGAATTGGTGTATAATACAAAGTACACAATAAAACTTAAATAAAGGTTATTATCATCTTCATAATTTTTGGACCATTCAAAAGAGAAACATTTAAAAAAAACTCCTGCTGATTAAAAAAAAAAAAAAATTCAGCTTACGGACATAATGAAAATTATGAACGAAAACAATGTTTGCTGTTTACATTTTTGTACCGTTAAATCAACTGAAATTTAAAGTAACCAAAAACATGTTATGACTACCGGCTTTTATAACAAATTCTATAAAATGAAAATAGGTTTGAAATAGGTTTTTTTCTTAAAATATGTTAGGGCAAATATTTTTTACAAGGTCTCCCCCCTATTATATTTTATGAAATCTGATAAAATTAAACAGATAAAAAATGACTTTTCATTTTTTTTTTCTATAAAGATAATAGTCTGAATAATTATATCAGAAGATTTTTATAAGTTTCTATACGGGTTTTGTTTTGTTTTTTTTTTAGAGAAAAAAAAAACATGAATTCTGAATTCTACTAAAAAAAAATGTCAATATTATGACATAAAATTGTTTCAAAACACTCAAAAGTTCAGGATTACATTTTTTTTTTAAATTTTCAATGTTAAAAAAAAAAAAATTCCCTAAAATAAACACTGTAATACATAAATATTCAGTGATTTTTAAAATTTTTATTTTTAGTATCGCCCCCTGGTGTTCCTAAAAATGTTTTCATCCGGTCATGGACCAGGTACATTTGCTAGTATATATACATAATTTATATATACAATATACCATCATCATCATGTCACACTATTAGCATGGATATCCATGACAATCTCTCTCCAACCGTCCCTATCACTCATTATTCTCGGGAGGTCTTCTCTGAGCAGCATCCAGTATCTGCACAGAGCTGGTCAATGTACGTTTTTCCTGGACGGCCCACACTGGCGTGCCCATGTGCTAACTTCCTGGGGCTCTCTGCAGTCCCAGCCTTGTTTTGAATAGAACGTCTTTCCTGGACGGCCCACACTGGCGTGCTCATGTGCTAACTTCCTGGGGCTCTCTGCAGCCCCAGCCTTGTTTTGAATAGAACATTGTCATCAATAGATTGGTTGGTTGGTTGGTTGGTTGGTTGGATTTTACGGCATGTCAATCCATGGGGTCATTTTAGGCCAAAAACATTTTATTCATTCCTGATGGATACTCAATTTTTTTAGAACCCATTTTGTTCTATTTAACCCATTGATGAGACCTTAACAGGTACCACCACTCCCGGTCAGAGTGGATCTGTGAGTAATGGTGATGCAAAGGTACTCCACATTCCCCAGAGCTCCAGAATTTCTTTATTTGGGAAAAAGCTGACTTGCATAAATGTAGAAGAGCCAAACAGTGCAGTCAAAGTGCAGTTAAAGCATATTTCTACGGGGGTGAGGGGAACATGGGTTTTCAGTAACAGTAAACAGTCCACGTTGTACGTCAATCAAGTGGGACCTGCCAAAGTGGGGAGAGGTGCTGGGCTAACACCTAACAAAAATTGGGCGGAAATGTACCGTTAGACTAAAAAAAAAAAAAATGTTTTTAAATTTTTTCTTTTAAATAATCAGTCATTCTGAAATGGTTAGTTCAGATAATGAGCATAAATAAGTCAATCAACCAAGTGGCACCTGCCATGGGGTGGGGGTGGGTAGATGGTGGCAGATTGATGATGGTAGTGGGGGGGGTCAATGGTGTAATGGTTAACGAGGAGTTGCACTGTGACATCTTGGTAAGTAAGCAAGTTTAAACCCTAGTCATGTTACTGCATTCACGTTTGGACTAACATCCTTGTGAAAAGTATGATTGGTTGGTTCGTTGGATTTTAAGGCATGTCAACCCTTATTGGCTCATTTTATGCCAAATATTTCTTGTTTTATTTGTTCTTGATGGGTACTCAATTTCTTTTTTAAACTGAATTTTTTTTTAAGCAGAGATGCTGATAGGTACCGTCCTTATTCCCTGATGCACAAAATTCTAAAAGGACACACACACATATATATATATATATATATAAAGATAAATCTAATGAGACAGACGAACCTACTAAAAGTTTCACTTAATGCTCTTCAGGGCTAAGATCTGACTAGTTAGATCTTAGCCCTGAAGAGCATTAAGCGAAACTTTTAATAGGTTCGTCTGACTCATTAGATTTATCTTTATTATTTGCTCTACTTAGGTATTGAGCACTTTTTACTTATTAGCTTTAGTCTCCTGGCGGTTTTATATGAATATATATATCTTATATATATATATATATGCAAATAAATTGTTTTTTCTTTGGCCAGAATATTGTACCAATAGATTATTTTTTGTTGGTATGATTATCTTTTTCTCCCTGGTTGATGTTTGGTAGTATATTTTTACAAACTATTTGCTGTTTTTTTCTCACCACAAGGATTTACCAATAAGTTTGGTATATTAAATATATATATATATATATATACACACACACACACACACACACACACAGATGCTGATAGCTAAGTGTCCTGTGTCCCTGATGCACAAAAATCTAAAAGGACACAGTAAAATCCTATCCATGCATCCCAGTGTCTTCCTTTTTTCTTCCCTCACCATTTCAAGCTAACTGTAAATACATTTCAATAGTTTCTTAGAAATGAATTACACAGGATAGTAGTTATTACAAGTTAGGAATTAGCCGGCTTTAGTTGTTTCCCAAGATCATAAATAAAAACCCTACAATCTATTAAGAAACTTTAGTTGGGACCCATTAATTTTCCTGGGGACTCATTCAAATCAAATATGTGTGTCCTAAGACTCACTAAATCAAAAAGCTATCACCATCACAGTTAAAGACATTTTTTAGAATGCATTTTGTTCTATTTAACCCATAGATGGAACTCTAACAGGTACTACCACTCAGGAACAAAGTGGACCAGGGAACAATGGTGATGAAGAGGTACTCCACATTCCCCAGAGTTCAGACAGGTTTCCACCAACTTACATATATTTCAATCTAATTTTCTTGTTTTTACTTTAATTTTAAAAAAATATTATATTTATCTATTTTTATAAACGTTAAAACATTTTAATTTAAATTTTTAAACCTATTTACTTCAGAATTTTAATGGCTAGCATTGATGTGCTACTCATATGCTGAGTTGGCGAGGGCTGGTATTGAACCAAGAACCTTGTGATTCCTAGCCGAACACTCTAATGACTGAGCTAAGATGCAATTGCTGCATTTTGGGACCTTTTCATTTCATGTTCTTAGTCAGATTAATGAATTAACCAAAGTAATGTCTTGTATTGTTACTAAAAACAAATGACAACACAGACATTTTAGACAGATTCTGAATAAGAAGAAAACGCCAGCCAGAATCTTAAGAAGAGCTACACAGACCAAGCTATATAAGTCGTCAGGGCGGCCTAATATTGGTATCAGCCAGACAGCGAGGGAGTCTATCCCCTTTTCACTTGCACTAGACCAAGGAGATTATTTTAGCATCTGAGGTGGAGCGCCACACCTACCACCAGCTTCTCACTTTATCACACAGATCCCTGTGCTACTCATACGCTGAGTTGGCGAGGGCCGGTATCGAACCAAGAACCTTGTGGTTTCTAGCCGAACACTCTACCAACTGAGCTTAAGTAAGAAGAAGTATAATACAAAACAGGTTTCCACCAACTTACATATAATTTAATCTAATTTTCTTGTTTTTACTTTAATTTAATAAAAAAATTATATTTATCTATTTTTATAAGCTGTTCAATAAACAGTTTAATTCAAATTTTCAAACCTATTTACTTTAGTATTTTAGCGTCTTGGGAATGGTCTTAGCAGAAAGTGTTAAGATGAAATTGCAACATTTTGTGGACCTCCCCATTTCATGTCCTTAGTCAGTTTGGTTAGGTAAGTGATAACGTTCTTTCACTTTTTAGAATAAGTAACTTATTCCATTTAATATTTCTATAACTAATCACAACGTTGTCTATAAGTCTGGTGGTATTAATGCTGCTTGGAGCCCCCTTGAGTGAGCAGTAACAATTGAGCCCTGAAATTGCGTTTGAATTCATGGTTAATCGTCTGAAGATAACTTATTTTAAAGTAATTAAAATGATTTAAAAAAAACACCTAAAACAGAGCCTGATGTTACAGTGGCTTAAACGTTGTGTTTATGCACAATAAAGATGAGGACAATAGTCAAAAATATCATAATCATTGATATTATTTGTCTGAATTATTGAGATGAGGCTTGATATGAATAATTATATTTTGGACTATTGTCCTCATCTTTATTGTGTTTACAATGTACAGGCCACTGTGACCCCAGTGTGCATGTGAACCTGTTAATCTGATGATTGCATAGGTGAGAAATTTAGTCACCAAACGCTGTTGACCCTGTTTCTACGCTATCCTTATATCCACTTCTCCTCTCTCTCTCTCTCTCTCTCTCTCTCTCTCTCTATATATAATATATTATATATATATGGTGATTGCCGCTTCTTGACAAATAAGGCCATTTCTACAAGTAGTTCAGTTGAGAGCAGTTGTGAGTGCACAGATGGCCCACGGTCCAGCCTTTTTTTTTTTTTTTTTTTTTTTTTTTAATTATGTACCCTGTCACACATGTGAGACCCTCGACATACAGGCCCTGCCACACAGGTCAGAGTTCAATGTAGGAAATGTTTGCATGGTGTCCGTCATGTGTTGCTTCAGAATGGAGGGCTCTAGTCAACTTACCTCATACTTCTTACAGCTATCATCAGCCTGTCTTTCCATGAGGATGTGTATCCAGCCCACCCCCTTCTGTCAATTGGTCCTTATAGCTGAAACTGATTTCTGCAAGGGCATCGATGTCGGCCCCCATATCGAAATGCTCCCCTGTCACAATACTAGTATGTAGTTTCCCAATCTCTCAAGATCGGGAGGTGTCCAGACATTCCAGGAGGCTATTGTTAGCGTTGTTTTGTGTTGTAGTGTTTTGTTTTCAGCCCAGCTAACGTGGACATCCGTCGAAGCGATGGTTTCTGTCCAGCTTGATAGCTGATCCGGCATTTGTTTAGGTTATCTTTCCTAGACACTCCTCAAATGGCTGGGTAAACAGTGTTAACCAAGGGGCTGTTATTCACCCGCAACCTCGCCGAGGCATGTTGCTAACCCGTCAGGCCTACACAACTCACCGTTCCTCCATAGCTCTGAGACTTGTAGAAATATCTGCACGTGTTTTGTTTTACATGTTGTGCGCTTGTGCGACACGCACCGCATGCTCTCCTTCCCCAAAGTCAAGTATCAGTGACAAGCCGAGGCATGATGACCGAGAGACTTTGGGAACGCAGGTGGATAATCTGACGAGATCTACGGGTCCACCACCCGGAAAAAAAAAAAAAAAAAAAAAAAGGTCGGATGTGAGCACGCCGAGTGTCCGATTCAAGTTTCTTTCTTTCCTGTCACACATGAACCTCTTTCTAGGTTTCTAATCGCATGCGACCGTATGTGATCGAGAATCCCAGCCCTCGACAGGCAGGCCCTGCCACACAGGTCAAACATGTGGTCAGTCCCAGATGTAAGAGACGTTTCCATGCTGTGTCATGTGCCGCATACGCAGAGGCCACTTTAGGATGGGGTGCTCGAGCTGCCTTACCTCAGTTCCATACAGCTACCATGAGGCTGCTTATACAAAAGAATGTGTACCCGGACCCCACCTCTGTCAATTGGTCCTCCTCGCTGAAGCGAACTTCCACAGGCTCAAGATGTCTGCCCCATATCAAGGGTTCTTTACCACAGCTCCAGTTCATTGTCCAGGGCCCCGGGAGATTGTAGCCCAGGTTTGTTGTAATGTTTTCTTGCTTTCATTCTATTAATGTGAACAGCCACCAGCCGCAGGCTACCCGACCAGCTTGATATTTGCTCCTTCCAGATATCTGGGTGGGCAGTCCTACCCAGGGGCTACTCAGTCACTCACGGATGTAGAAATATCTGCACATGGTGACATGTTGTGCGCTTGTGCAACATGCTCAACATGCTCTCCTTCCCCGAATACTGGAATCAGTGACAAGCCGAGGCAAGATGACTGAAATTATTTGGGGAGCGCAGGTGGATGATCTCTCGAGATCTACGGGTCCACCACACCGTAAGGGAAAAAAAAAAAAAAAAAAAAAAAAAAAAAAAAAAGTTTTTCCTAAGTTTTAAATATATATATATATATATATATATATATACCAAACTTGTTGGTAAATCCTCGCAGTGAGAAAAAAACCAGCAAATAGTTTGATTATATAAAAATATACTACCAAACATCACCTGGGGAGAAAAAAATTTTAGGAAAAAAAGAAAAGACCAAGATAATCGTACCAACAAAAAATAATCTATTGGTACAATATTTGGCCAAAAGAAAAAACAATTTATATGTATATATATATATATATAAGATATATATATTCATACAAAACCACCAGGAAACAAAAGCTAATAAGTAAAAAGTGCTCAAAACCTAAGTAGAGTAAATAATAAAGATAAATCTAATGAGACAGATAAACCTACTAAAATATTTGCTTAATGCTCTTCAGGGCTAAGTCGGATCTTTTGGAACATTTGACCGGATGACAGACAATATTAGAACATTTGTTCTCAACAAACATTTAAAAAAAAAAAAAAAGAGAGAAATAAGAAATTAGTTATTCGCCCATTTCATTCATAAAGGAGGAGAAGAAGAAAGAGAAAAAAAAGGAGAGGAAAAGGAAATAAGAAGAGAAATTATAACCACACAAATAAAAACATAAGCACGTCCATTTCTGAAAAGAAACTCTGATGATGAAGTTCATGCTTCCATAAGACAAAAATAACATCTTTTTGTTTTTATTTTTCATACACATTGTATTGGCCTTCAAATATTAATATATTCTAATATATATATATATATATATATATTACACACACTTATATGTATATATATTGGAAGATTTCTACATTGCTATGTTCAAAAATAGATCTATTTTCTGCACTGTAAATCAAATAATGTAAAGATGAAGGAAGTTATATATATATATATATTATATATATATATATATATAATATATATGTGTGTGTGTGTGTGGTGTGTGTGTGTGTGTGTGTATGAGAGAGAGAGAGTACGTTTTGAATACCACCAGATGTTGGTCATTTTATGTTGGGTGTTGGTAATGAGTAAACCCCTACCCCATCCTCTAACATTGATGTTATTAATGGCCAGTGTAGATAGGTAAAACAGAGTTGTTTTGTGTGAGGGTAGAGGCAATGGAATAGTGCAGACGCCAGATGGAAAGAGACACAGAGAGGAGGGGGGTGGAGAAGACAAGTATGAGGGTAAGGTCAATAAAAGTCCATAATTGATGTGTTGAAAACACATTTGAAGAGCCCCCCCCCCCCAATTTCCTCTTGAGAGTTTAAGAGAATATGATAGGCCCTTAACACTTTTGCAGAAAGAGGGACATTTTTATCACCAAGCAATTTTTATGGGATTTTTAGCGGTAGCTCAATGTAAGGCATTTTCCTATTGTTTGCTCATTGACCATCATTATCATCATCGTCATCATCATATCATATTAACAACACAGAAGCTCTGTCGGCTGGGGCTTTAGAATACACCAACCGCACATCTGTAGAGGAGTAATAGTGGTAACCCTTCATGCTTAAGGATGGAACCTTGTTGGCTTAGTAGTCCATGACATGCAACACTCCATTTTGGTCCTTACTTAGACTAGACAGGCAGTCGGAGAGACCCCCCTCCGATCAATCGGCTGGTCATGTCAAGCCCTAGCACCTATATGATTGTCCCAACCTTATTGAACTTATGGCAAGCCCCAACACTTTAATTTGATTTTGTTCTTGTTTTATGGCATATCAACCTCAATGGGTCATTTAATGCCGACTACGTTTTTGAAATGAATTGGTGATAATGTTTAATTTTCTGAAGATTTTTTGTTTTTGACATATTTTTTGTGAATGGGACTTTTAGATGATTCTTTTCAACATATATTTTTGTGTTTTCATTTTTTTTTGGAAGATTTTTTAGATTTTGTTGTAGATGTGTGCCTCTTTTTATGTATCCGAGTAGTTTTTCTGGGTTTATTTGGTAGAAATATCTGTTTTAGATTTGTTTGTTTGGTAGTTTTTTTTTCGTATTTGTTTTAGGTTGCTACATTCTGTTAATATGTTTTGATTGTGTAGGGTTTTTGGCATGGTATGAAATATGGGGCTGCTTCTTTTTTGAGGAGGTATGAATGGGTAATGTATGAGTGTCCTATTCTTAGTCTGGATAATATTACTTCTTCTTTTCTGGATATTTTGGTTTGATTTATTTGAAGTTTTCCTATTTGTGACATTATTTCATGTAGTTTGTTGTAAACCTGGGGAATGTGGAGTACCCTTCATCACCATTGCTTCCAGGTCGACTCTGACCTGGAGTGGCCATACCTGTTAGGATTCCATCTATGAGTTAAATAGAAAAATAAATGATTTTGTAAAAATGAGTTCAAGAAAAAATTGAGTTTCTAGCCTAAGTAAGGGCCTAAGTGGAGTGTTGCATGTCATGGACTGCACAACCAACAGGGTTCTATCCTTAAGCATCATGGGTCGCCACCCAACGGCCAACTGGTCACCCCATGGAGTGGGGGTGGGCGTGGGGGTCTTACCACTCTGCAGAGGTGCAGTCATTATATTCTAAAGTCCCAGCCAACAGAGCTGGGTCTGGTTAGGAAGTTAGTGAAAATAGCCATGTGGAAACATGTGTAGATAAGCTGATGAGAAAAGTCCTTAGACACTTAGGGCCTTCAGGCATAATGTTCCCATTTTGATAGGTCATTAGGTACAGATATTTTTGTTGTCCAGGCCATACTGTAAAAGTTGTTGAACTCAGTAAAAGGTGATGGTGTAATGGATACAAGGGTTTAGTTAATACAGTTCTAAGTGACAATCATCTCTAGGTTGCAGGTTCAATCCTGGCCAAGGGTGATAGTAACATTGAATAGTTAAAAAAATCTTAACACTTGTACGCAGTCACGGTTAACAGAATGAGAACAATCTGCTACGTTGGATTGAATAAAGGGTTTGGTTTGAAGTTCCATCAAGGCTCCAGAGTTCAACAAGAAATGCCTGAAGAAGGCCGGAGGGCACATCAGCCGAAATGTTGTGTAGATAACAATAAGGATGAGGACAATAGTCCGAATAATCCAAAATATTTTTGTAGTTGTAATTTTGAAATGTCAATTTGTTGCATCTTGGAAAAAGATAGGCTTTTGATTAACTAACAGAATGAGAACAGTCTACCTCCATGGATTGAATAAAGGGTTCGGTTCAAAGTTCTGTGAAGGCTCCCGAATATGACATGAAGGTTCCTGAGTTCGACAAGAAACACCTGAAGAAGGCAGGTGGGCACATTGGCCAAAATGTTGTGCATATCTTATTATAATGGAGATTGTGTGTTTTTCTGTCTGTAACCGAAACTATATTACTACTCAAGTCACAATTCCCTTAGTTATTTACATCACATTCTCCATGATTCTATTTCTAATTAAACGCAATTAATAATAAAACTGTTTGACATTATAATACTGTTGGCCTTACCTAAATACTATAACATGCAATTGTATTTATATATACAACAAAATACCAGTTTTCAGTGTAAACGTAAAGCTAATTTGCATATTGATATTAAAAACTGATTTTAATAAAATGTGATTGGTATTATGATTTCTAATTGTTTGGTTTTATCTTAATGAATATGAGTAAAATCTCTTCAATAAATCCTAAAAGAAATTCATTAACAAGAAGAAATAACTGTAATTTTATTCTTTACTTCCTGTTTTAACTAAATAGTTAAATTAGGAAAATTTAGCATTGAAAACGGAAGTGATGAAAGAGTAAGTTTCAGTTGTTCTATTTCCGATTATACCTCCGTTTCAAATCTTTTTATTTGAATTCTTAATTAGTTTCATTAGCCTTTCTGATTTAATCTAATATTTTATTACATTTAAACTTAAATACTTGCACCCGGAGGGTGCATATATTTGCTAGTAACAATAAAGATGATGACAAGAGTCCGAATAATTCAAATAATCTAAATTATCAAGTCTCATCTCGAAAATTCAGAGAAATAGCAAAAGTGATAATTGTTGAAAAATAGAGGCACTTTGTGTAATGGTTACTGTTGTAGGAAGTGGACACACCGAGACGAGTTCAAATCCTGGACAAGGCTGTTGGGAATGGCAACCGGTCTAGGAGAAGGAAAACTCCGGATTCAAACCAAAGGAGCTCTCTTCTCATTAGTCAAAACTACTTTGAGAGCTCCTCCTCTTTTTTCCTCGTCCTATAGTACTCTTAAGTCTTGTGAACTCTTTTGAGTATCTAGCTGATCTTAACAATGCTGTTGTCTGGATGGTCTCTATTAGGTTATTTTCCTATAAGTATAACATAAAAGGGGAACCACTCTTGACTGATAAATTATTTATTTATTGATCTACTAGGAAAAAAGAAGACGGGGTTAGGGTTAGGGGTTAGGGTTAGGGTTTAGGGTTAGTTTAATGGGAAAATAAATAAATAATTTATCAGTCAAGAGTGGTTCCCCTTTGTTTATGTTAAACTTATAGGAAATATCCCTCTATTATTATCATTATAATATAATGGAGGCATTTTTGGATTCAACAGAAACTAATCAGGCTGACAAGCTAAACAGTAATGGTTGGTTGGATTTTACGGCATAT
>CM042165.1:46569743-46592243 GCA_023376005.1 Doryteuthis pealeii | reverse complement strand
TCGGATGACAAATCATCAGCTGTAAAATAGAGAGTAAACACAAACGAATCCAAGAATTTACATAAAAACAATATCAAAGACTCGTTCAAGGTAGCAACTGATACTAACTGATGCTGCTTGGGTAGATTCGACCAATTGGTTCTGGCATCTTCCTTTTTGTTTTGGCAGTCATTTGCACAACTTCCGTTTTCATCAGCTCGACTCGTGTGTTTGAGGTCCGAAAATTTGTTTGATAACTGAGACCTTTTTTTACTCAATTTTTGTTTGTTTGAACTCTAAATTGTTCAACTTCAGAGTCGTTCAATATTGAAAAATATTGAGTTTAAAAAAAAAAAAAAAATTAAGTACCCATGAAGAATGAATAAAACAAAATGGGTTAATTCCTATAACTCCAAAGGGGAACCACTCTTGACTGATAAATTATTTATTTATTTATTGATCTACTAGAAAAAAGAAGACGGTTTAGGGTTAATTTAATGGGAAAATAAATAAATAATCTATCAGTCAAGGGTGGTTCCCCTTTGTTTATGTTGGAGTTATAGGAAATGGCCACAAAATGTCTTCAGCATGAAATAACCCAACAAGGGTTGACATGCTGTAAAATCAAACCAAGCAACCACATTAATGGAGTGTTTATATTTTCAGTATATTTATGTTTTACCTATCTGACCATCTTGAGACGATTACAGTTAATTGGTTTAATTGATTTTAACAGCATGTCAGCCCATCATTGACAAGAAAATACATTGATATATATATTTACCAACCCCTCCGTACGAGCAGGATGTGACACAAGATCAATTTCTTAAGCGGAGTTCAACAGGTTTGAATTCAGAGTTTTCCTTCTCCTAGACTGGTTGCCTAACCAAGGTTAAAGAGCCCAGTATGCCCTACTATTTACCCATAGCTGGAGGAGAATTGGATTCATACCTTTCCCAAGGTATTAGCGCTAAGTGAAATGTAATTCTCACATCTAGGAAGCCCCCAACCCTTTTTATCATATGGGTGCTAGAAGGCGGTGGCTGAGGGTCTACATGTCCTGGGAATGATGTTAAACTCTATCTGATGGTGAGGTTCCAGTTTTGGAGGTTTGGGGAATGTGAGCACCCCTTCATCACCATTGCTCTTTGGTCCAGAGTGGTAGTACCTGTTAGGGTCCCATCTATGGGTTAAATAAAAAAATGTATTCATGAAAAAAATTGAGTATCCATTACGAATGACTTTATTCCAAAACTTTGTCGGTATTAAATGACCCACTGAGGTTGATATGCCGTAAAACAAACCCAACCAAACCAAAATCTCCAGAACTGGAGCCTCACCATCAGATACAGTTTAGTGTCCTACTCTGGATATCCATTTTGTTGGGGGTGTGGGTTGGGTGGTTGTTTTATTCCTCTGCAAGGGATATGGTCAGGCTATTCTAAGCCCCGCCTACGATTTTGGTTTGTTTCAAGATAATTCAGATTAGATTTAGTATTTAAAATTTGAATTTAAAAAATTTTGCATTTATTTAAGTTTATGTTTTGAAATTAAATTTAGTTTATCTTATATTCAAAACTTTAACAAAAAGAATTGGGAAAAATCAAATGCATCAAATTTGTATTATTTGGACTATTGTCCTCATCTTTTTTATTGTTATATTTGTTTCAGCCAATGTACCCTCCGACCTTCTTTAGGTGTTTCTTGTCATTTCAGGAACCTTCTTATTGAACTTGGGAGCCTTCATGTCGTATTCGGAAGCCTTCATGGAACTTTGATCCAAATCCTTTATTTAATCCACGGAGGTAGACTGTTCCGATTCAGTTAACCATGACCGGGTACAAGTGTTAAGGTGTATTAAGTATTCTATGTTATTATGGCCCCTGGCGAGGATTGAACCTGCAACCTAGATTGTCATTTAGAACTCTATTAACTCAACCCTTATATCTGTTGTGCCATATGTCAAATTTATAAAGATGTTTTAAAGGTTAAAATTCCTATAAGGTTTTAAATCAGAGGGTCCTTCTTCTAGATGAATACTTTAACAAAAGCTAAGGAGGTCCATTACTTTAACTAAAACTAGGCGGGGGGGGATTAGTTTATCAAAAGCTACAGAGGGGATCCATTACTTTAAGAAAAGCTAGGGGGCTCTGTCACTCTGACATTTTAAGAAAAACTAGGGGGAGGTGGCTCTCTGACATTTTAAGAAAAACTAGGGGGTGGGTGGCTCTCTGTCACTTTAAGAATGCTAGAGGGGGGGGGGCTCTGTCACTTTAAGAAATGCTAGAGAGGGGGGCTCTCTGTAAGAAATGCTAGAGGGGGCTCTGTCACCTCTCGGGGCTCTCTGTCATTTTAAGTAAAGCTAGAGAGGGGGGGCTCTCTGTCATTTTAAGTAAGCTAGAGAGGGGGCTCTGTCACTTTAAGAAATGCTAGAGAGGGGGGCTCTGTCACTTTAAGAAATGCTAGAGAGGGGGCTCTGTCACTTTAAGTAAAGCTAGAGGGGGGGCTCTCTGTCACTTTAAATAAAGCTAGAGAGGAGGCTCTGTCACCTAGAGAAGGGCTCTGTCATAAAGCTAGAGAGGGGGCTCTGTCACTTTAAATAAAGCTAGAGAGGAGGCTCTGTCACTTTAAATAAAGCTAGAGAGGGGGCTCTGTCACTTTAAGAAAAGCTAGGGAGGGGGCCCTGTCACTTCAACAAAAACTATGGGGGCTCCATCATTCCCAGAATTATGTTTTATCTATTTAGTCTGGGCCCCCGTTAGTGGTTATAAATCTTTTCACTGGTCTTCAATCATGTATCTGGCATTTTGCCCAATGAGGCTTAAGGCTGAAATTATGTCCATTACTATTATTAGCAATGTCCAGAAGAGACTAGAAGGAATGAAGGTTTATATTTCACTCAGTTCAGGAACAGGTGGTTTTATTTAACCCTTTCATTACCAAGTTAGACTGAAATTGTTTGGCAAGAATTTATTTAAAAAAAAAAAAAAAAAACAAACAAACAAATAATCTTTATGCTGCTGGCCTTTTACAACAGATAAGCTCCATCACTAACCCTTTCACTACCAAGATTAGATGTGGACAATTCTGCTTTAAGTGCGACATCTTAATGGTTAACCCCTCCCCTGTTCAAGGCAAATTATGCTATGTGTACTCACAATATTTTATTCTTTATCCCAAACTAAAAGCGGCTACCCACCATCGACTGGGTAGAGGGAGGCCTAGTGTATTGATTTGGTTACTTTTGAGATTTACAAATGCTGGAAAATCTTAAGTAGAATTTCAATGCTATTTCTATGTATATTTTAATTTTGAATATCTTTGAATATAAATCAAATTTTTAACCCTTTAATCACCAAGTTAGATTGAATTTGTTTAGCAATAATCTATTTAAAATTTATTTTAAAAAACAAACAAACAAAGGCCCCCCCCCCCACAGAAAATAATTTACCAAAAATCAAGGAATAATCGGATTTTAATGAAATTTTCAGTGTTGATTTATCAATGAATGAACTTTATAATGCATTATTAATTTTATTTCAAAACTTTCTGTTTTTTTCAGGTCACTTAAGTTTGACCCCCCCCCTTTATTTTGGGGGCGTAACATTTTGGCGAGTTGGTCAGTTTTTTGTACTAATTACAGTATAAATAAAGAGATAAAAGACCGAAGTTATGAATAGAAAAAAAAAAAGAATTTTTTAAGAGGGATTTTCTATGAGAAAATAAGTACCGAAAATCCAAAAATAAGATGTAAAATAAAAATAAATAAAAATTTTTTGAAGGTTTCTTTTTTACTCATTTCGATAATTATTCAATTGGCTATTATCTTATAAAAGAAAAAATTATATATCAATATTTTTTCTGTTTAAAAAAGGGGGCCTAAATTTTCAATAGAGTTTTTCTTCAAAACTTATTACTTTTTGCACCTAAAATAAGGTTTGCATTAAATAGATATTTATTTCTAGAATCTAAAAATATAACATTTTAAACTTAACATCAGGATTTTCATACTTTAAATGAATTTTATATATCAATTTTTCATAGCAGAAATACTTAATTAAAGTTTTTAAATAAAATAACTGATGCATTCTAAAATTCATTAATTGATAAATCAATACTGAAAATTTCCTTAAAATCAGATAATTCCCTGATTTTTTATAAATTTCTTTGCAATCGCGAATGTTACATTAAATTGTAAACAATCAATTTTAAAACAACATCTCTGACCAAATGAGATCGAAATTGACCAAAAAAATTGTTTTAAATGTATTAAAAATTAATTAAATGCGTAATATTATTTTGATTTTGTTTTTTTATTGATGGTCATTATGTTACTACTTATCGATTGAGACAAAAGTTTGACCTTAAATAATCGATTTTAATTAATTTAAAAAAAAAATTAGCAGAATTTAGCAGACGATTTTTGGGTATACCTAGAATATAAGAGTGCTAAATACCTTAGTAGAGCGGATTTTTGTTCTTAATTAATTTAATTAATTTATTACAGTTAGCCTTGAAGATCTGCATGGTGAAACTGGTGAGTCTCGTTCTCAGTATATATATATATATATATATATATATATATATATATATATATATATATATATATATGTGTGTGTGTGTGTGTGTGTGTGATATATGGTTATTTTTTCATTTTGTGTGAAGCATGGATGTGAAATAAATGAGAGACTCCGTCAGATGTTATGTGTTAACTTTCATTTTTTTATTCAATATTTCGAAGGTGTGAGCCTTGTTTCTCAAGAATTTCTAGACTGGCTGATTAGTGCTGTCCTTGGCGCTTTATATATATATATATATATATATATATATATATATATATATATATATATGCGTGTGTGTGAACAAAAGTTGAGGAATAAAGTGGATAAAACACAAACAAACAAACAACTTTTATCCGCTTTTATTCCTCAACTTTTAATTTCATTTTTCATGTTGGATTTTAACCAATTTAAATTACCAAAATGACAACAAAATTTCGCCTCACAAATAAATTTTATTTTATGTTATTCTTTTTGTTTTCAGTAATTCCATGAGAGACTGTCCAAAATTTCGAAAATCCTGTGGGGAGGGGAGGGGTGAGGGTTATGTATATTGAATGAAACAATAAACTACAGATAAATTACACACGGATATGTCTGTTTTATAACTGTTGCTGCTGCTGCTACCTTGAACAATTTTATGATGATAACACAAAAAAAAAGAACAAAAGAAAAAATTAAGGGAAAAAAAAGAAAAATATGGTGCGGAAGAGGAAGAAGCGTAATTGTGTGTACACTTGCAAGGCCATTTACAGAAATATGTCTGCTATTTATTGAACATACAAACACTAATCTCCAATCTTCCGTCAACACCTCAAGCCCCCCCCCCACACACCCCCCGGAGCAACATTCCACCACATTTTATCAGCAAACATCCAAACAATGTAATTACACCACAAAAAAAAAGAAAGTTTTATGAACAGAAGGACGATTTTTTTTGTTCTTTTAGAACAAATCTTTTAGATTGGAGAGAGTGTGTGAGAGAGAGAGAGAGTGAGAGAGAGGGGGGAGAGGGAGAGAGAGAGTATAAGAATAAAAGAATGAGAGCGATAGAGAGATGAATAAGGAAAGAGTAAGAAAACGAGTGAGTGAGCAGGAAAGATGCAGTATTTGAACAAGTAATTGAGCAAATTGTGAGAGAGAGAGAGAGAGAGAGAGAGAGAGAGAGAGAGAGAGAGAGAGAGAGAGAGCAAGTCATGTGACACCTAAACTACTCACTTTCTCCCTCAATTTCTTTCTTTTTCTCACCCTTCCCCCCAATTTTGATACCTGCTAGTCTCCACGATTTAACTAACATACCTGAGGGGGGGGGAGAAAATTCACGGGAGCCATGTCTTAATAATTACATTGACACCTAATTTATTTCTATCTTGGTTTTTTTTATTCAAGTGCATAAAGGGGTTGGGAGGGGGTAAATAGGGAGGAGATAAGAATGGGGGGAGAGGGAAGGGTGGTGGTGTTCCTTAGATAAAGTTTTTGACCTCGGTGTGTGTTTTATCCATCCCCCTTCATAATTTTAGAAATAAACACCCTTCAGGTTGTTGAGTGTTGAGTCATTGAAGCTTTTTATAAAAAATATCTACGATGTGTTCCTTAATCTTCCGACCGTTATCATCTTGTAACACCCTCTGGTTAAAAATGAGACTGTTCAAGATGGAATGTAAAAATAATAACATCACATCCAATGCATTTTTCTAGTAAAAATCATTTCCAATGCATTTTTCTAGTAAAATCATTTCCAATGAGTAAAAATCATTTCCAATGCATTTTATAGTAAAAATCATTTCCAATGCATTTTTATAGTAAAAATCATTTCCATGCATTTTTTCTAGTAAAAATCATTTCCAATGCATTCTTATAGTAAAAATCATTTCCAATGCATTTTTATAGTAAAAATCATTTCCAATGCATTCTTATAGTAAAAATTAGGTACCACCAAAATAGATCAGTTTAGAGCATATTGAAGGAAGAAACGTAAATATTTTTGAACTTTAAAAAAAAAATCTCTCAAAAAGAACATTCTTGAAAAATAAGTAAAACAGTCCATTTTTTTACGACATGGTCAGTTTCTTTATTGATATTTTTTAGCTGAATTCTGTATTCATGTTTCTTTTACTAAAAAAAAACAAACTGGTATTGAAACTTATAAAAATCTTCTGATATAATTATTCAGACACTTATCTTTATAGAAAAAAAAGTAAAAATCGTTTTTGTCGGTTCATTTTTTCATATTTCATAAAATAAAGTAGATCTCGTAAAAAAAATATTTCCCGTAATATATTTAAGGAAAAATCTATTTTAGACATATTTTCATTAAAAGGTAAGTAATTATGGAAATTTTTGTGAAAATCGGATCATTTTCCATATTTTCGTAAACTGAAAATTAAAAAAAAAATCATGAGTTTTTTAATGTTTTGAATGGACAAAAGATTTTCAAGATAATATTAACCTTTATGCAAGTTTCATTGTGTAAAATATATGGGGGGAGGGGGGGTTAAATTTCACAGGAAAATTGGTGGTACCTTGTAAAAATCATTTCAAATGCATTCTTATCTATATATTATTAATTGTGTTCCATAAAAAAGTACGACTGTTGCAAATAAATAAAACCGTCCAAATCGTCCAAGATGAAATGCAAAAATGTAAATCGTGATTATCCACCGAATTCTTATTCAAATTTCTTAAGAGTATCTTGTCACCTCATCTAAATAATGGACCAATCCGTTTTTATTATAAAGAAAGAAAGGGAAAAAAAGGACATGTAACACAGAATAAATAAAAATGAAATCTTGTGGATCACCATATAAATAAAAAATATTTTTGATCAATTTCAATTTTTATTCATATGGCCCCATATGAATAAAAATTGAAATTTATCAAAAATATTTTTTATTTATATGGTGATCCACAAGATTTCATTTTTATTTATTCTGTGTTACATGTCCTTTTTTTCCCTTTCTTTATAATAAAAACGGATTGGTCCATTATTTAGATGAGGTGACAAGATACTCTTAAGAAATGAAAATTGAAATTTATCAAAAATATTTAATGTATACAATCCAATATTTGCACAGAGTAATGACATTTCGTGAGAGGGATGTACTTGCCTTACTTGGTAAAAAATTCTGGGTGATATTTTTTGACAAAGATACAATTCACTTTGCTCAACAAGTCTAGATCTTTATTTGATCATCATATTGGTAAGTGGTGAAGGTTAAATCGAACTTAACGAACCGAAATTCCACCATCCGTATGTACCCCCCCCCCCCCGCCGAAAGAAAAAAAACATAAAAATCAGGGAATTAACCAAATTTAATGAAATTTTCAGTGTTGATATATTAATGAATAAAAGATATAACGCACCAGTTATTTTATTTTTAAAAAAAACTTTACTATTTTTTCAGGTCAGTTAACTTTGAACCACGTATCTTTGAGGAATAACACATTCACAAACATACGTGGTTCAAAGTTAATTGACCTGAAAAAATGTAAATGTTTTAAAATAAAATTTGAATATAAATCAAATCTATAATTTTGGCACAAAAAGAAGAACGGGTGATATTTAATGTGTATATATATTTACTTTGTCATTAATTGTTCAATTATCATACTTTCATCTGGACCTACATACACACAAACTGCCCTTTATATATACAGTGATGCTGATAGCTTTTTGATTTAGTGCATCCTGGGACGCACATATTTGCTTTGAATGAGTCCCTGGAAAAATTTATGGGTCCCAACTAAAGTTTCTTAATAAATAGTAAGGTTTTTATTTATGATCTGGGGAAACAACTAAAACCGTCTAACTCCTACCTTGTAACTTATCCTGTTTAATTCATTTCTAAGAAACTATTGAAATGCATTTACAGTTAGCTTGAAATGGTGAGGGAAGAAAAAAGAAAGACACTGGGACGCATGGATATGATTTTACTGCATCCTTTTAGATTTTGGTGCGTCAGGGATGCAGGACACGTACCTATCAGCATCTCCGTATATGTATAGATAGATAGCGAGGGAGTCTATCACTTTTTCACTAACGCTAGACCAAGGAGATTATTTTAGTATCTGAGGTGGAGCGCCCCACCTACCATCAGCTCCTCACTTTACCGTACAGATCCCTGTGCTACTCATACGCTGAGTTGGCGAGGGCTAGTATCGAACCAAGAACCTTGTGATTCCTGGCCCAACGCTCTACCGACTGAGCTAAAAACAACTTAAAATGATAGATACAAGGGTCGGCTGAAAAGTTTCATAGGCTGACATCATATCTGCTGTTAATAACTTTTTATGACCAATGGGATCCAAGCACTGCAACACTGACAGAAGAAGTAGGTCTAAAATAGCTCTTATTTCAAATTTGCTTACAGATTAAAGGGGTTAATCCTCGGTGATCCTCTTGTCGAATTAAAACGTTTACAGAATGTAAAAAAAAAAAAAATTAAAAAACATGAAAAAAAAAAATTGGAATCCCTGCTGAGCAGTCCCGGGGGCGAAGTGAAGGGGGTGGAAGGAGCTGAAGAGCTATGGAACCTAATGCTCGATTGGCCAAACAAAAGGTCTTTGTTGAGCAGAACTACCGAGTCAGCATCTGAACAATGAAGCGAATTAAAAAAGAAATAGAAATTGGTCAAGACAGCTTAACAGGTGGGAGGGGAGGGTGGGGGTTAGGAGGGGTGGCTGGGTTGAAGTGGGGGGGGGGGACAAAATATCTGTTTTTATGGTCTGAAGGTTTCTTCTGTGCGTGAAAGAAAACACAAGCACATACAAGTTATTGTCAATATTTGTTTTATCTACAAGATAATGTTAACAAATATCCAATAAAAAAAAAAAAAAAAAAAAGGAGACACTAGTTCTTTGTAGAATGCTTACAACTGATTTGTCCTAAGTAATTTTAGTTTCTAGCAGGACCTGTGGATATAACACAATATGATGATTTCATTAATACTGTTCAAGACAGTATACAGTATCATTGTGTAGTTCCCATCTAGCTTTGGCTGAACTTGCACAAAGGTGTCAAAATTTGGCTGACCCAGAAAAAACAGAACCCAAATTATTTATTTATTTTTCCCATTAAACTAACCTTAAACCCCAACCCAATCCTAACCCTAAGCACCCCTAGTTAAAATTAACAGTTTTAATTACAAAATTTGTGGGTTATGTTCTTTCTGGGTCACCGGTATACAGGGTGACCCAGAAAAAACAGAACCCAAATTATTTATTCATTTTCCCATTAAACTAACCCCAACCCTAACCCTAACCCTAATCCTAACCCTAAACCTAAGCCCTAAACACCCCTAGTTAAAATGAACAGTTTTATTACAAAATTTGTGGGTTCTGTTATTTCTGGGTCACCCTAATTTTGACACTTTTGTGCAAGTTTAGCCCTAGCTTTTTCTCAAAGTTTTGTCAGAGTAGTACAGCCATACAGTAGCAATAACAAAGCTACAGCATGGAAGAATTGTCACTTTACTAGCCAGACCTGTAGATATATCACAGTATTTTCATGAGTAATTTTAGTAACTAGAAGGACCTGTGGATATACCACAGTATGATAATTTTTTATTATTACAATGCTTGATATGTTTACTTAAGAACTATTGCTAAATAGTTCAATATCTAAAAAGTATAATAATCTTGATTTAACTCACTCTCTCTCTCTCTCTCTCTCTCTATTTTCCCCCTTTCTTTTCATCTTTTCATTATGTTCAATTGAAACAGATTAGCCTTATCCACCCTCTCTCATTAACTCACCACTCTCTCTTTTTTCTCTCTCTCTCTCTCTCCTATCTCTAAACTGAACACTTAAAAAGACAAAAGTTGATAAACACTAGCAGGACCTGTGGTTGTACCACAGTATAATAATTTAATTATTACAAAGTTTGATATGTTTACTTAAGAGCTACTGCTAAATAGTTCAATGTGTAAAAAATATGATAATCTCCATTTAACTCTCTCTCTCCCTCTCTCTCTCACACACTATTTTCCCCCTTCTTTTCATCTTTTCATTATATTCGATTGAAACAGCGTTATCACTTCTGTGAGCTCAACAACTCTCTCTTTCTCTCTCTCTTTCACCTATCTCTAAAATGAACACTTAAAAAGACAAGAGTTGATAAACACTAGCAGGACCTGTGGTTGTACCACAGTATAATAATTTAATTATTACAAAGTTTGATATGTTTATTTAAGAGCTATTGCAAAATAGTTCAATATGTAAAAAGTGTAATAATCTTGATTTAACTCTCTCACACTGTTTTATTTGTTCTTTCTTTCCATCTTATTTATTTCTGCCATTCCACAAAGTTCCTGGGAAGATCAGTTGATGTGATTCCCAAGCGGCTTGAGAGGCTGGAGGTGAATGCTGTTACCCATATAGAATTTTAAATAAAACTCCATGTTATGCGTGTTCTTTTCATTTTTTGTAAAATTGTAGATTTGTAAAGGGAAACTGTCAGTAACCAAATGGACATACCCTCTATCTTGCAAATTTTCTGAAAATAATTTGTCCACTCTAACTTGGATTAAAAAAAAAAGATCTGAAATTTTAACAAACTGTAAAAACTAAGTTTAAGGTTTTCATTTTTTCTAGGGGTAACGAAGACACTCATTAGCAATGAAAAAAGCAGTTTGTGTGTGTTATAACGCGCTTAGCGAATAATAAGATGTATAGCCCAGTTGACGTTAACTGCGAGAAGAACTCACTTCCGCCTTTTATTTGCAACAATACAAGATGGCTGAAACAGTACTTCCGTTTCATACAAACAATGTTATAACCGGTGCTTCCGGTTCTTAGTATACCACAGTATGTTAGAATATTCTCAAACAAAGTCTAACAAGAATATGTGGCTTTGAGAAATCGATTATAAATTCTATTTCCCTCTGAGTATCTTGTTTAAATTTTGATAAAAAAATATTTTATTATTCAACATGTGAAGCCTATTTAATTTTTTTTTTTTTTTGCTTAGGACTTTTAATTACTTTGACATCTTTTGAAATGTAAATATCTATTTTTTTCTGGACACCCTGTCTTACAATTATGAACATTAGATTTGATTTGTTTTGTTTTACGGCATATCAACCTCAGTGGGTCATTTAATGCCGATAAAGTTTTGAAATAAATCAATTCTTAATGGATAATACAACTTTTTTATGAATACATTTTTCTATTTAACCCATAGATGGGACCCTAACAGGTACTACCACTCCATGAACCTCACCATCAGATAGAGTTTAACGTCATTCCCAGGACATATAGACCCGCAGCCACCGCCTTCTAGCACCCATATGACAAAAAGGGCTTGACGTGACCAAATATAGAGCCAAAGTGGAGTATTGCATGTCATGAACTGCTCATCCACCTGGGCTCTATCCTTAAGCATCACGGGTCGCCACCCACGGCCAAGAGGTGGCCCCATTAGGGGAGTCTTACCCCTCTGCAGAGGTGCAGTCGGTGCATTCTAACGCCCCAGCCGACAAGGCAGATGAACATTAGAATTCTGTTTCTCTTTTTTTCACAATCATCAGTCATTTAGTGATTGTGAGCATTACATGAAACTCAGAGTAACGGACCTTTTTAGTGTTTATAATTACATTTATTATATATGCAGCGTTAAATGATTGTCATGGATATCCATGCTGCTAGCACAATATGATGATGATGAAATATCATCCTGTTACTTTTTGAATATTAGTTTTTCATATCTAAAAGCTTTTTCATTTATTTTTTTTAATCTATTTGTTTATTTTTTTTAATGGTATAGGTTATTGAGAATTATTAATGTTGTCTTAAGTGAAATGTTTTTCTAATCAGTGTGTGTGTGGGGGGGTCACAGTCAAGTCTGACACAGGTTCCAATCGATAGTCTAAACACTCCCAACTGTATCCCGCTCCAAAATCCAATATCCAAAATTACTTCTTTGTCCCACTCGTCTCGACAACAAAATACTACTGCAGTCGTTCTTCCTGGTATGTGAGAATAAGTCCTTTAAATACACCTCAATTTCAGCACATCCGGGTTCCTCACTCATAATTGTCCGTGCAGCACTCGTCAGCACGGCGCGACCACCTACATCCGGGCCACTATGCCATTTCTTATTTCACTGATCGTCCACAGCTCTCACATTCTGAAGGAAGCGGGTTCGAATCTAGGTCAGTCCTACACGCCAGGCAAAGCCTAGCCTGCTTCCTTCGAGAATACGGCAAGTCTTCACGCCCGCCACTCTCTCTGTCACACCGTGTTGCACGAGGTAGGTCTCCTCTCTCACTACAGTTTTAATATTAATTGATATCTTACTAACCAATAACCAAGTATGGAAAAGACAGTGCAGAGAAGAGCAGTAAGGCAAACTTTATTTTGTGTTGAAAAGAACTCTGCGACCGAATATATGAATAAATGAAAATTTAGTGTTTATAATTACATTTATTATATATGCAGCATTAAATGACTGAAAATAGATAAATACAACCTACGTTAGTATTATTAGCGTTATTCGGACTATTGTCCCCATCTTCATTGTTATTTGTACAACGTTTCAGCCGATATACCCTCCGGCCTTCTTCAGGTATTTCTTGTCAGACTCGGGAACCTTCTTTTCGAACTCGGGAACTTTCTTGTCGTATTCGGGAGCCATCACGCAACTTTGAACCTAACCCTTTATTTATTCCACGGGGGTATCCTGTTCTCATTCCGCTAACCATAGCTGGAGTAGGAGTTGTGTTAATTAATTATTTTTCTAACTGTTAAATGACTGAAAAATAGATAAATACAACCTACGTTAGTATTATTAGTGTTATTCGGACTATTGTCTCCATCTTCATTGTTATTTGTACAACGTTTCGGCCGATATACCCTCCGGCCTTCTTCAGGTATTTCTTGTCGCAACTTTGAACCTAACCCTTTATTTATTCCACGGGGGTATCCTGTTCTCATTCCGCTAACCATAGCTGGGGTAGGAGTTGTGTTAATTAATTATTTTTCTAACTGCTTGAAAGCATTGATTGAACTCGGGAACCAGAGATAACTGTCACTTAGAACTGTCTTTTAACCTAACTGCCTAATCCACTCGGCCATGTGTCCAATTGGAACGCTAATAATACTAATCTTCAAGCCTCATCTCAAACATTCAGAGAAACAACCTACGTTGTTTTTTGTGTTTTTTTTAAGAAGGAGGGGGTGTTAGTGCTCAATATCTGGGATTAAGCTACTGTTTCTGAAAGGTTTAAGAATTTTAATAAGTTTGAGAAGAGTGATAAACTTACCTGAAATCGATTGGACAATTTTGTAATGTCTTCTTTGTATTGTTGAGTTTAACACAATGTTTCATTCGATCTATTCTCCAATCTTCATCAGGTGTTTAATCTGTGAAAAAACAGATAAAAAAGGGATAAAACAGACATTTATAATTATTGTTATAGGTGATACACCCTATAAGACTAATGGAATGCGCCGACGGGTTACTATAAGTAACAGGGACAATTGTGGCTTGAGAGTAAGCCAATGCGAGTCAGCTCACAATTCTATTTGTTGGACGTAATTCCCACTTCTCTGTATTGTATTTGTCTACTTTTTGTTAATACATATTCCTACATTTGTTACCCGTCGTTTTGTTCTTATTTCACCCCTTAAAACCTCACAACAATTATGATATTTCAAACTGTTGTCCTCATCTTTATTGTGTATAAACACAACGTTCGTGCCACTGTAACCTCAGGTTCTGTTTTAGGTTCTGCTTTTATTTATTATTTTGTGAATCTCATTCACATACCTAGGTAGTAATATCTCATCCACAGAAAGCGATGTTAATACACGAATAGGAAAGGCATGGTTGGCCACAAACAAATTATCAGTCATATGGAAATTCAATCTCACTGACAACTAAAGTGTCAATTCTTCCAAGCTGTGATCATATCAGTACTGCTGTATGGCTGCACCACTTGGACCCTAATGAGGCGCCTTGAGAATAAGCTAGATGGGAGCTGCACAAGAATGCTTCGTGCAGTCTTAAACAAGTCGTAGAAACAGCACCCCACAAGAGAGCAGTTGTATGGACACCTGCCCCCCATCTAACAAACCATCCAAGTGAGACGGACTAGGCATGCAGGACACTGCTGGAGAAGCAAAGACGAGCTCATAAGTGACGTTCTCCTGTGGAAGCCAACACATGGGCATGCTAATGTGGGCCGCCCAGCAAGGACCTACATTGACCAACTATGTGAGGATGCTGGTTGCTGTGCAGAAGAACTCTCAGGGGCGATGAGTTATAGGGAAGGTTGGCGAGAGATTGTCATGGATATCCGTGCTGCAGGCGCGACTTGATGATGATGATGATGATTTATTATTTTAATTACCTTAAAATAAGTCATCTCCAGATGATTTTTTTTGTTTTGTTGTTGTTTGGTTTGTTTTGTTTTACAGCATATCAACCTCAGTGGGTCATTTAATGCCAATAAAGTTTTGAAATAAATCAATTCTTAATGGATAATACAATTTTTTTATAAATACATTTTTCTATTTAACCCATAGATGGGATCCTAACAGGTACTACCACTCCAGGTCAGAGTGGACCAGGGAGCAATGGTGATGAAGGGGTGCTCCACATTCCCCAAACCTCCAAAACTGGAACCTCACTATCAGATAGAGTTTAACGTCATTCCCAGGACATGTAGACCCGCAGCCACCGCCTTCTAGCACTCATATGATAAAAAGGGGTTGCCTTAAGGGCAATAGTGTTGAATATAGGTTCTAGGTTTGTTGTTGTGATTGCATTCACTCTGGCTGGGTCGGTTGAGCGAGCTCCATCCAACGAATTCACCATATCCTAAATGAACAAGATTGTTAGTGAATTCACGAAAAGAGTGACAATAGAATAGTAAATTCACAAACAGTCTCCAAACCCTGCATTTATATCCTGGTCAGCAGAAGGAGATGACCTTGTTTGCCGCAAATTTTCCACAGATACAGTAACAAGTACACCAAAAGCCGTTGATGCCTAACGATAATAAAGACGCCCTTTGGATTTTCACCAGAGCCCCTTTAGCTGGGTTGTGGTTCTAATACCACTGGGTGACAAACCAATCTGCCTTTGGAGGCCCTACCAGAAACTAGAGTTTCAGACAATTACCCATGAGTTCAAGCGCAGTTTCCGAGCTTAATCATTACTGCTCATTCAAGGGTGTCCCAAGTACCATAAATGCCACCAGACTTATGACAGAATTAGATTTAGATATAGAAAAATCACTACCCGGTGGCTGCTGAAAAAAAACACCAGCTACGATTGAAGTCCGTAGCTGAAGCGGTGTCATTTGCAAAAAAAAACAAAAAAACAACCAACTTAGGGCTATTTTCCCGAAAAACCCAACCCTAACCCTAAACCCCCTAGTTAAAATTAACAGTTTTATTACAAAATTTGTGGGTTCTGTTTTTTGGGGGTAACTGGTATACAGGGTGACTCAGAAAAATCAGAACCCATATTATTTATTCATTTTCCCATTAAACTAATCCTAAACCCCAACCCTAACCATAAACCCTATCCCTAGACCCCCATAGTTAAAATTAACAGTTTTATTACAAAATTTGTGGGTTCTGTTTTTTCTGGGTCACCCTAATTTTGACACCTTTGTGCAAGTTCAGGCCTAGCTTTTTCTCAAAGTTTCAGTGAGAGTGAGTGAGTGAGAGCTAAAGCAAGTGAGTGGAAGAGTTTGTTTTACAGTATACAGGTTGGCCCCCCCAAAAAAAACAGAGCCCAAATTGGTTATTTATTTTTTCATTAAACGGTTTGTTTAACCCTAGTTTTTTTGTTTTTTTTGCAAGTGACACTGCTTCGGCTATGGACTTCAATCGTAGCTGGTGTTTTTTTTCAGCAGCCCGGTGGCGATTTTTGGGGCAGGAGGCCGGGACGGTTCTCCGCGAAGAGTACCGAAAAATTAAATAGAAGAAGTTACTTATTCTAAAAACTGAAATTTCAAATTTTCGCAAAGAATGTTATCACTTATCTAGCAACCTTGATCTGACCAAGAACATGTAAAAAATCTACACAACCCCCACACATCCAAACTACCCCATAGATACATAACTTTACCAAACAACTCTACCTACATTATAAGTAAAAACTTAAACAACCTGGGTATCAAAACAGTCACTGGCATTGAAAACAATCTGTAACATACTAAACACAAATTCCCGACAACACATAAAATCAGAAGCAGACATATATAATTTCTTTCGTGGACTGCAACAAAAAATACATAGGTGAAACCTCCAGGAGAACCTTAAAAAAAAAACGGATATATAAACATAAACAAAATATTAGACAAGGTGATTACAACAACTGTCTGTTCAAACATATCCGAAACACACTATAATTTTAATTTCAATTTCAATAGCACCTCCATGCTAGCACATATCCACATATAAAACAGATATCAATCTACCAATATATCTCTAGTAATATGAATAAGACCTAGAGGTGTATGTGGAAGAAGACTGAAGTATAAGCAATACAAGTGTTTTCTTTAGGAACTGTGGCCAGCAGTTGCGAGGCACCAAGAGTACTTGGTAGCAGTTTATCATGTCAGCTCATACATCTGTTCCATTAAAAATTGATAAAATATTTAATAAAAATTTATTTTTTCCCTTGCTCCCTCTTTTTCCTCTCTCTTTCTCACTGACTCTCTCACACTCTTCAACTCACTCACTCTCACTCATTCTCTTTCACTCTCTCACCTACTCACTCTCTGCTTTCAATCTCTCACTCTTCCACACACTCACTTTCACTCTCACTCACTCTTCCACTCACTTGCTTTCACTCTCACTCACTCTTCCACTCACTTGCTTTCACTCTCACTCACTCTTCCACTCACTTGCTTTCACTCTCACTCACTCTTCCACTCACTCACTTGCTTTCACTCTCACTCACTCTTCCACTCACTCGCTTTCACTCTCACTCACTCGCTTTCGCTCTCACTCACTCTTCCACTGACTTGCTTTCGCTCTCACTCACTCTCACTTGCTTTCGTTCTCTCTCACTCTTCCACTGACTTGCTATCGCTCTCACTCACTTACTCTTCCACTTACTTTTGCTCTCACTCACTCACTCTTCCACTTACTTTTGCTCTCTCACTCACTTCACTTTTGCTCTCACTCACTCACTTTCCACTTACTTGCTTTTGCTCTCACTCACTCACTCTTCCACTTACTTGCTTTTGCTCTCACTCACTCACTTCCACTTACTTGCTTTAGCTCTCACTCACTCACTCTTTCAATTGCTTTTGCTCTCACTCACTCACTCTTCCACTTACTTGCTTTAGCTCTCACTCACTCACTCTTTCAATTGCTTTTGCTCTCACTCTCTCACTGTTTAACTGACTTGCTTTCACTCTCACTCACTCACTATCACTAGCTTTCACTCTCTCTCTCATTCTTCCACTCCCTCGCTCTCTCTCAGAAGTTTTTTTTAAAATTAAGATGATGCCAAACATAAAGGTCTGGGTAAAGATTGGGAGTGGTCCTCCCCCAAGCAATAGAATGTGAAGTGCTTTTTAGAGAAAGCGCATAAAATATGGAGGCACTTATGTTCATGTACATAACAGTAGATAATTGAGAGTTTTATAATCAGAAGTTATGTACTATAAAGAAAAAAAAAAAAACAAAGTACAAAATCAGAAAACTATTAAAACTGATAATAATAATGAAAGTAGTGATAGATCTGTTGAAAAATTATTAATATTAGATAAAAATAAATTAAAATGTTAAATGATTAATAAATGTTGAATGTTAATAAAAAGTCGTCGTCGGGGTGGCCTAAAGTCAGTATCAGCCAATCAGCAGGGAGTCTATCCCCTTTTCACTAGCGCTAGACCAAGGAGATTGTTTTTGCATCTGAGGTGGAGTGCCACACCTACCATCAGCTCCTTACTTTACCGCACAGATCCCTGTACTACTCATACGCTGAGTTGGCGAGGCCGGTATCAAACTAGGAACCTTATGGTTTCTAGCTGAACGCTCTACCGACTGAGCTAACCCGGCCCTTATAATATTTAAATAATTCTTAATAATTGTTAAATGATTGACAAAATAAATTAAATTGTTAAATAGGTTAAAAATTATTAATAATAGATAGGAATACTTGAAACAACATAAGAGTAATTCCATGTCAAATCATCCAGAAAAAAGTAAAATTGTAACCCCAGCCCCCCTTCATTTTTTCCCCTGGTGTGGACTATGTTAACATTAGACAATCCCGGAAATTTGAGATTCTGATTCCAATTCCAATAATTAGCGGAGTTATGTCGATTTTTAGCTTTCCCCCCCCCCCGGATGATTTGACATTGGAATTACCCATAATTGTGTATAAATCATTTATATCAGATATTATATTTTAATACTTGAAACTGTAGAATTGTGGGACCATATGACCTTTAGGAACCCCTTTTTGATCTCGATTAAGAAAGGACATGTTTTTCATTTACACCATCAATATCCGGTTGTTTGTTAGGGGTTAGTTTTATAATTTGAAAAAAAAAAATCTAAAAATCGTCTGGGTTTTCATATTAGACGATCTTTAAAAGTAAATGCTCAAAAATTGGTGCAAGTTAAAAACCTACTTTTTGATGTCAGTACTTATTAAACGAACCATATGACCTTTAGGCACCCCTTTTTTTTTATCTCCATCAATATCCGGTTGTTTTAACAGACGATTTTTAGATATATTTAAAAAAATTATAAACCTAACCCCTAACAAACAACCGGATATTGATGGTGTAAATGAAAAACATGTCCTTTCTTAATCAAGATCAAAAAGGGGTGCTTAAAGGTAATATGGTCTGAATTGTGTATAAATTATTGTGTATGTATCTGTGATGGCATTCACCCTGGGTCGGTTGAACCGGCTCCATCCAACAAATTCACCGTATCCCCAATGAAGCAGACCATGCGCGGCAATCCAATGCAATTGAAGTTATAAGCGTCAACCATTCATGGTTCCATCGACAAACTCTATAAAGGTCCGGGACAAGGATCAGTTCGGCATCTTGCTTGACTGTTTTGAGCAGGTTTTTCAGTTGATTCTCTTGGCGTTTCTTTAAACCCTGAGGTGGTACTGGGTTAATGGATTCACGGGTGATATCACTGGGTTGTTGATGTAAAACATGACCAAGCCAGCAAAGATGTCTTGCAAGAGCCTGCTGAAGGGAGTAGATTCTGCATCTCTGCCTGAACAGTGGTATTAGAGATAAATTGCCACCATCGAACACAAAGGATGGGTCAAAAAACATGGCCGAGCCAGTGAAGACATCTCACAAGAAGAGCCTGCTGAAGGGAGGAGATTCTGCATCTCTGCCTGAACAGTGGTATTAGAGATGAATTACCACCATCGAACACAGAGGATGGGTCAAAAAACATGGCCGAGCCAGTGAAGACGTCTCACAAGAAGAGCCTGCTGAAGGGAGGAGATTCTGCATCTCTGCCTGAACAGTGGTATTAGAGATGAATTGCCACCATCAAACACAGAGGATGGGTCAAAGAACATGGCTGAGCCAGTGAAGACGTCTCACAAGAAGAGCCTGCTGAAGGGAGGAGATTCTGCATCTTGCCTGAACAGTGGTATTAGAGATGAATTGCTGCTTCAATTTCAATAGCACCTTCATGCTAGCACACATCCACATATAAAACAGATATCAATCTACCAATATATCTCTAGTAATATAAGACCTAGAGGTGTATGTGGAAGAAGACTGAAGTGTAAGCAATACAAGTGTTTTCTTTAGGAGGCCAGCAGTATACAGAGGATGCAGCGAAGGCAATAATGCCTGAAACACCTGAAGTTTGCCCAGATGCCCAGACCTCATAAATTATTAGTAACACAAATATATAATTAACATAAATTATTAGGAACAGAATTACAAAAAGAACAAGGCAATCAAATTTGTCGGTAATTTATGAGGAAGTGCGTCCTGGTCTCCTGCCTCAGAAATTGCTACCCGGTGACTATTAAAATAACGTCCCCAGCTATTCGTCTCGGTGGTGTTACTTNTACTTGAAAGAAAACAACCAACTTAGGGGTTAAATGTATTTTAGAGGGAGGGGGGCTTCTCTTTTGTCGTAATTCTTTTTTATCGTAATTTGTTTACAAATTTATTTATAGAAATTTGTCATAATTCTTATTTATTTATAGATTTGTCGTTTAGATATGAAGATGGATATATATATATCTATCTATCTACCTCAATTTGTTTCATCTTTTACTTTGTTTATATATATCTATCCACCCATCTACATTTGTTCATATCAAAAAAGAGAAACCTCACCCCCCTCGTCCTAAGTTGGTTGTTTTCTTTCAAGTAACACCGCGAGACAACAGTTGGGACGTTATTTTAATAGTCACCGGGTAGCAATTTCTGAGGCAGGAGACGCGGGACGCACTTCCTCATAAATTACCAATTTGTCTATTATTATACTAAAGCTGTATGTTTTGCTAAAGGCTTTTTTTCTTATTTAGTTTAATGACGCAAAATACATCCCAAAATATTCCTTAGTTTTGGGATTAAGCTATGTTTGAAAAAGTAAATCCATTTTATTTGGTTCTAATTAGTTCTAATTTGCAATTAAGTCCAAAACTCACCCGTCTCTTACTTAACATTCTGCCTGTCATTTTCTCTCTATGTCTATCTTGACTAACTACTCTTTATATATGTTAGTTTTTTCTGTGATGTAAAGAGAGAGAGATTGGAGAGTGTGAACTGTAGATTGAACTTTACACTTTATTTGTATGTTAATTTTCAGCAGCTAATGGTTAGCTTAAATATAAGACGGATCAATCTTTGACTTAATTGCAAATTTTAGCAAAATGATTTTGATATATAAAAGATTTTGAAAAATAACATTTTATTGATCAGGAAATTTTTTTTTTTTTTTTTTTTTTTTCCCTTCATGTTACCCACCAATTTGCTTGATTGAATCTCTCTTTTACCCATTTGATTTATATTGTGACTTTTAAATGATCTACCAGTCGTTACTTTTGACAAAGCACCGTCGAAAGGGCCCTTAAGTTTCTATCTTTTTTTTTCTTTCTTTCTCTTTCGAAAAATAAAAAAATTGCTGATCAATAAAATGTCGTTATTTTTTCAAAATCTTATACAAGTTTAGCTGTGCCAAAAATTTGTTTATACATATATACATAATATATATATATATATATATACACAACACACCACGAGGGTGAGTCAAATAGTAATGCCATTTTGTTTAGGACAGTTATAATTACCAACACAAGAACATCATACATCAACTGAATCTGGTCCTCTGGATCACATCCCTACTTCTCCACATTGCTATTGAGAGAAACGGTGACAATGTTATACCTTCGATTGAGAGCATGTATACCTGCCCGTAAAATTCTGTTGACTGTTCTTTGAGCCACTTGTTCACAACAGATTTCATTTCCTTGTCACTGGAATAATGTTTGCCTCTCAAACTCCTTTCATGGGTCTGAAAAGATGATAGTCTGAAGGTGCTAAATCTGATGAGTATGGAGGAAGTGAAATCTGTAGTGAAGTAGTTGGAGAGAAGATGCATATGACTATATGGTTGTTTATTTTTTTTTTAAAACATTTGAAATCGGAGGGAAAGAGAGAATAAAATAGAAAGAGAGAGAGAGAGAGGGAGGGAGAGGGAGAGAGAGAAAGTAACAGTTAGAGAGAGAGGTGACATATAAAGTTAGAAAACATTTAGAGAGAGTGGGGAGAGAGAGAAGGTACAGTTAGAGAGAGAGGTGACATATAAAGTTAGAAAACATTTAGAAGAGAGGGGGGGAGAAGAGAAGGTACAGTTAAGAGAGAAGAGAGGTGACATAAAGTTAGAAACTTTATAGAGAGAGAGAGAGAGAGAGAGAGGTACAGTTAGAGAGAGAGAGAGTGACATATAAAGTTAGAACATTTAGAGAGAGAGAGAGAGAGAGAAAGAGAG
>CM042165.1:46557243-46564743 GCA_023376005.1 Doryteuthis pealeii | reverse complement strand
CGTCAGTAGGGTGGTTGGGGGTGGTTAATGGATTTTCGTCTCTCTAGATGGGGAGTGTCAGAATGGTGGATGGTATATATATATATATATATATATAATAATATATATATATATATATATTATTATATATAATAATGGTTCTATAGTGCCGATTACTCAACAGAATCTCCATTAGAAAGAAGCAACATCTTTTTTTAAATTTGTCAGAGTGTATAACAACCTTCAGACAATACGGTTTTGTAGTTCCTACCCCCAAAGTTTTTCTTAGAATATTTCCCACCTTCACAAAATGTATTTTTACTTGAAGAGTAATCAAATTTTTATTGGCAGCTTTACAACATTTTTAGTAAAGACCGAAAGCAACAGCAGCAGCAGCACTTGGTTGCACCTCCACATGCAACTGTTTAGAATGCCTTACACCTGCAAGCTACTTTTAAAATGACCAGATCAAAATTATCTACCTGTAGAGTTATTTTATCTATTAATAATTTTAATAATCGCTTTGTCTGTGACAAAGTTAATATTAACAGAAATTAAATCAAATGAGTATTGTATATTTATAATGTATATATAATTTATATGTATAATCTATATATATAAAAGGAAGTTTGGTATGTACATGTCGATGTATAACTCCGAAATGGGAGGTCTCTCAGATTCGAAATCTTGCATACACCTTGATATCCTTCTAAGAAACATGCCAAATTTGGTTGTTGATTTTTACTAATTAAGGGATATAATTAATTAATTAAACAAAAAGCTTGGCTGCTGCCTCTTTCAGCTGCTCGAAGAAGAAGAAAGAAAGAAAGAATATCAGCTGCATGTTGGCTACTAGTCCTTCAAAATGTCTGCTACAACTATGACTAAATTTTAACTTATAATCAAATTCTTTTTTTTTTGTCCAATCTTTGAAATATTTATTTGGTTAGAAAGAAAAGAAAATAATCTTTCTAAATATGTAATTTGTATGAGTTTTTATCCATTGAATTATTTTTTACACTGTGTTAAAAATATTTTAATATATGAAGTATGATTTTAATATACGAAGTATGATATTTTTCAGACTAACTTTTAATGTAAAATCAAATCTTTGTCCATATTCTTAAATTGTACACTCACTTTAATTTAAATTGTTGTCATGTACAAAACAATTGTAGAAAAATTAAAATTGTTTCAAAACACAAGTTTACGGTTACATCTAAAAAAAAAAAAAAAGATTTTAAATGTAAATAAAAATACCATGAAAATGTTTTAAAATATTCACCAGTATAGGGTTGTATATATATATTAATTGTAAATAATAAATCATAAAACAAGTTGTTTTGTAATTAATACTAATGGTAAAAAAAAAAAGTCTTAATTTTTTAGAGAACTAATGATAACGTTTTAAAACAATGTTTTTAAAATACTATCTTGAGTTTAAGCAAAAATAGATATTGCAATACGAAGAAATTTTCAATTCTCAGCTTCTTTTTCTCGTTAAGAACTGGATTTGAATACCCCAAATACTATTATTATTTTCAAACTGGATTTTCAGTGAAACTTTTGGTAGACAACAATATTATATTTACAACATAACACTTGCTAAGCATTGGTGTATAATACAAAGTACACAATAAAACTTGAATAAAGGTTATTATTATCTTCATAATTTTTGGACCATTCAAAAGAAGAAACATTAAAAAAAAACTCCTGATGATTTTTTTAAAAAATTCAGCTTACGGAAATAATGAAAATTATGAACGAAAACAATGTTTGCTGTTTACATTTTTGTACCGTTAAATCAACTGAAATTTAAAGTAACCAAAAACATGTTATGACTACCAGCATTTTTAACAAATTCTATGAAAAATGAAAATAGGTTTGAAATAGGTTTTTTTCTTAAAATATGTTAGGGTGAATATTTTTTACAAGGTCTCCCCCCCTATTATATTTTATGAAATCTGATAAAATTAAACAGATAAAAAACGACTTTTCATTTTTTTTTCTATAAAGATAATAGTCTGAATAATTATATCAGAAGATTTTTATAAGTTTCTATACGGGTTTTGTTTTTTTTGTTTTTTAGAGAAAAAAAAAACATGAATTCTGAATTCTACTAAAAAAAATGTCAATATTATGACATAAAATTGTTACAAAACACTCAAAAGTTCAGGATTACATTTTTTTTTTAATTTTCAATGTTAAAAAAAAAATTCCCTAAAATAAACACTGTAATACATAAATATTCAGTGATTTTTAAAATTTTTATTTTTAGTATCACCCCCTGGTGTTCCTAAAAATGTTTTCATCCGGTCATGGACCAGGTACATTTGCTAGTATATATACATAATTTATATATATGATATACCATCATCATCATGTCACGCTATTAGCATGGATATCCATGACAATCTCTCTCCAACCGTCCCTATCATTCATTATTCTCGGGAGGTCTTCTCTGAGCAGCATCCAGTATCTGCACAGAGCTGGTCAATGTACGTCTTTCCTGGACGGCCCACACTGGCGTGCCCATGTGCTAACTTCCTGGGGCTCTCTGCAGTCCCAGCCTTGTTTTGAATAGAACGTCTTTCCTGGACGGCCCACACTGGCGTGCTCATGTGCTAACTTCCTGGGTCTCTCTGCAGCCCCAGTCTTGTTTTGAATAGAACATTGTCATCAATAGATTGGTTGGTTGGTTGGTTGGATTTTAGGGCATGTCAATCCATGGGGTCATTTTAGGCCAAAAACATTTTATTCATTCCTGATGGATACTCAATTTTTTTAGAACCCATTTTTTTCTATTTAACCCATTGATGGAACCTTAACAGGTACCACCACTCCCGGTCAGAGTGGATCTGTGAGTAATGGTGATGCAAAGGTAGTCCACGTTCCCCAGAGCTCCAGAATTTCTTCATATGGGAAAAAGCTGACTTGCATAAATGTAGAAGAGCCAAACAGTGCAGTCAAAGTGCAGTTAAAGCATATTTCTACGGGGGTGAGGGAACACGGGTTTTCAGTAACAGTAAACAGTCCACGTTGTACGTCAATCAAGTGGGACCTGCCAAAGTGGGGAGAGGTGCTGGGCTAACACCTAACAAAAATTGGGCGGAAATGTACCGTTAGACTAAAAAAAAAAAATGTTTTTAAATTTTTTCTTTTAAATAATCAGTCATTCTGAAATGGTTAGTTCAGATAATGAGCATAAATAAGTCAATCAACCAAGTGGCACCTGCCATGGAGGGGGGAGGTTTAGATGGTGTCAGATTGATGATGGGGGGGGGTCCATGGTGTAATGGTTAACGAGGAGTTGCACTGTGACATCTTGGTAAGTAAGCAAGTTTAAACCCAAGTCATGTTACTGCGTTCACGTTTGGACTAACATCCTTGTGAAAAGTATGATTGGTTGGTTCGTTGGATTTTAAGGCATGTCAACCCTTATTGGCTCATTTTATGCCGAATATGTCTTGTTTTATTTGTTCTTGATGGGTACTCAATTTCTTTTTTAAACTGAATTTTTTTAAAGCAGAGATGCTGATAGGTACCATCCTTATTCCCTGATGCACAAAATTCTAAAAGGACACACACACACACACACATATATATTTATATATATATATATAAATCTAATGAGTCAGACGAACCTACTAAAAGTTTCGTTTATAATGCTCTTCAGGGCTAAGATCTGACTAGTCAGATCTTAGCCCTGAAGAGCATTAAGATTTATCTTTATTATTTGCTCTACTTATTAACTTTAGTCTCCTGGCGGTTTTATATGAATATATATATCTTATATATATATATGCACATAAATTGTTTTTTCTTTGGCCAGAATATTGTACCAATAGATTATTTTTTGTTGGTACGATTATCTTGGTCTTTTCTTTTCTCCCAAAATTTTTTTCTCCCCGGTTGATGTTTGGTAGTATATTTTTACAATCAAACTATTTGCTGATTTTTTTCTCACCACAAGGATTTACCAATAAGTTTGGTATATTAAATATATATATATATACATATATGCACACACACACACACACCCAGATGCTGATAGCTAAGCGTCCTGTGTCCCTGTGAGAAAAACCCAGCAAATAGTTTGATTATAAAAATATACTACCAAACATCAACCGGGGAGAAAAAAATTTTAGGAAAAAAAGAAAAGACTAAGATAATCGTACCAACAAAAAATAATCTATTGGTACAATATTTGGCCAAAAGAAAAAACAATTTATATGCATATATATATATATAAAATATATATATTCATACAAAACCACCAGGAAACAAAAGCTAATAAGTAAAAAGTGCTCAATATCTAAGTAGAGTAAATAATAAAGATAAATCTAATGAGACAGATAAACCTACTAAAAGTTTCACTTAATGCTCTTCAGGGCTAAGTCGGATCTTTTGGAACATTTGACCGGATGACAGACAATATTAGAACATTTGTTCTCAACAAACATTTAAAAAAAAAAAAAGAGAGAAATAAGAAATTACAGTTATTCACCCATTTCATTCATAAAGGAGGAGAAGAAGAAAGAGAAGAAAAAAAAGGAGAGGAAAAGGAAATAAGAAGAGAAATTATAACCACACAAATAAAAACATAAGCACGTCCATTTCTGAAAAGAAACTCTGATGATGAAGTTCATGCTTCGAAATCGATAAGACAAAAATAACATCTTTTTGTTTTTATTTTTCATACGCATTGTATTGGCCTTCAAAATATTAATATATTCTAATATATATATATATATATATATATATATATATATATGTACACACTTATATGTATATATATTGGAAGATTTCTACATTGCTATGTTCAAAAATAGATCTATTTTCTGCACTGTAAATCAAATAATGTAAAGATGAAGGAAGTTATATATATATATATATATATATATATATATATATATGTGTGTGTGTGTGTGTGTATGAGAGAGAGAGAGTACGTTTTGAATACCACCAGATGTTGGTCATTTTATGTTGGGTGTTGGTAATGAGTAAACCCCTACCCCATCCTCTAACATTGATGTTATTAATGGCCAGTGTAGATAGGTAAAACAGAGTTGTTTTGTGTGAGGGTAGAGGCAATGGAATAGTGCAGACGCCAGATGGAAAGAGACACAGAGAGGAGGGGGGTGGAAAAGACAAGCATGAGGGTAAGGTCAATAAAAGTCCATAATTGATGTGTTGAAAACACATTTGAAGAGCCCCCCACCTCCCCCAATTTCCTCTTGAGAGTTTAAGAGAATATGATAGGCCCTTAACACTTTTGCAGAAATAGGGACATTTTTATCACCAAGCAATTTTTATGGGATTTTTAGCGGTAGCTCAATGTAAGGCATTTTCCTATTGTTTGCTCATTGACCATCATTATCATCATCGTCATCATCATATCATATTAACAACACAGAAGCTCTGTGGGCTGGGGCTTTAGAATACACCAACTGCACATCTGTAGAGGAGTAATAGTGGCAACCCTTCATGCTTAAGGATGGAACCTTGTTGGCTTAGTAGTCCATGACATGCAACACTCCATTTGGGTCCTTACTTAGACTAGACAGGTAGACGGAGAGACCCCCCTCCGATCAATCGGCTGGTCATGTCAAGCCCTAGCACCTATATGATTGTCCCAACCTTATTGAACTTATGGCAAGCCCCAACACTTTTATTTGATTTTGTTCTTGTTTTACGGCATATCAACCTCAATGGGTCATTTAATGCCGACTATGTTTTTGAAATGAATTGGTGATAATGTTTAATTCTCTAAAGGTTTTTTTTTTTTTTACATATTTTTTGTGAATGAAACTTTTAGATGATTTTTTTTAACATATAATTTTGTGTTTTCATTTTTTTTGGAAGATTGTTAGATTTTGTTGTAGATGTGTGCTTCTTTTATGTATCCAAGTAGTTTTTCTGGGTTTATTTGGTAGAATATCTGTTTTAGATTTGTTGTTTGGTAGTATTTTTTTCGTATTTGTTTTAGGTTGCTACATTCTGTTAATATGTGTTTGATTGTGTAGGGTTTTTGGCATGGGATGCAATATGGGGCTGCTTCTTTTTTGAGGAGGTATGAATGGGTAATGTATGAGTGTCCTATTCTTAGGATAATATTACTTCTTCTGCAATAGAAGTCTGGATAATATTACTTCTTCTTTTCTGGA
Source organism: Doryteuthis pealeii (assembly GCA_023376005.1). Classification (NCBI taxonomy): domain Eukaryota; kingdom Metazoa; phylum Mollusca; class Cephalopoda; order Myopsida; family Loliginidae; genus Doryteuthis; species Doryteuthis pealeii. Next base: position 46,558,597 of record CM042165.1, on the reverse strand, counting down.
TATTTTGGTTTGATTTATTTGAAGTTTTCCTATTTGTGGCATTATTTCATGTAGTTTGTTGTAAACCTGGGGAATGTGGAGTACCCTTCATCACCATTGCTTCCAGGTCGACTCTGACCTGGAGTGGTCATACCTGATAGGATTCCATCTATGAGTTAAATAGAAAAATAAATGATTTTGTAAAAATGTGTTTGCATGTCATGGACTGCACAACCAACAGGATTCTATCCTTAAGCATCATGGGTCGCCACCCAACGGCCAACTGGTCACCCCATGGAGTGGGGGTGGGGGTCTTACCACTCTGCAGAGGTGCAGTCGTTGTATTCTAAAGCCCCAGCCAACAGAGCTGGGTCTGGTTAGGAAGTTAGTGAAAATAGCCATGTGGAAACATGTGTAGATAAGCTGATGAGAAAAGTCCTTAGACACTTAGGGCCTTCAGGCATAATGTTCCCATTTTGATAGGTCATTAGGTACAGATATTTTTGTTGTCCAGGCCATACTGTAAAAGTTGTTGAACTCAGTAAAAGGTGATGGTGTAATGGCTACAAGGGTTTAGTTAATACAGTTCTAAGTGACAATCATCTCAAGGTTGCAGGTTCAATCCTGGCCAAGGGTGATAGTAACATAGAATACTTCAAAAAAGCTTAACACTTGTACCCAGTCTACTGGATGAACTGTCAAATCGTGTTCACGTACTAACAGGTGTAGTGACAGAATGTGTTTGTAAATGTGCTTTCAAAATTGAGCTATATGAAAATTCAGTTTCACACACTTTGCAAGAAAATAGTTTCTCTCCAGTGTGTGTTCGCATGTGTTCTCTTAAATGGGAACTTATAAAAAATGCAGATCCGCAAACTTCACATGAAAATGGTTTTTCTCCAATCTGTGTTTGCATGTGAGTTTTCAATTTGAAATTCTCTGAAAATGCTGATCCGCATACTTTACAAAAAAAAGGGTTTCTCTCCAGTATGTTTTCACACATGGCATATCAATTTTGTACTTTTGGGAAAATGCTTGTCCACAGACTTCACAAGAAAATGGTTTCTCTCACTTTTTTTGTTTCATTTTCTTGAGAACAGTCTACCTCCATGGATTGAATAAAGGGTTCGGTTCAAAGTTCTGTGAAGGCTCCTGAATATGACATGAAGGTTCCTGAGTTCGACAAGAAACACCTGAAGAAGGCAGGTGGGCACATTGGCCAAAATGTTGTGTATATAACAATAAAGATGAGGACAATAGTCCGAATAATTAAAATAATCTAAATTACCAAGTCTCATCTCGAAAATTCAGAGAAATAGCAAAAGTGATAATTGTTGAAAAATAGAGGCACTTTGTGTAATGGTTACTGTTGTAG
>CM042165.1:46464743-46552243 GCA_023376005.1 Doryteuthis pealeii | reverse complement strand
ATACTAAACTCTCTCCCACGCTTGCACTGGCAAACAGGAAGAGGAGGTTGCACAAAAGGTTAAGAGACATCAATCACAAATCCCTATTGTTAACTGTTGGTTTTGAATTCAAATTTATTACACTAACCATGCATAATTGATAGGATACCCATTCTGGTTGAGATGTCCTGTGTTGTTCGTTTGTTCTTAGTAACATCACAAGACGTTTCTTTGGTGAATTCACATATATTTTATTTGAGTCTTGGATCCGGATCACTCAAACACGCTTGTGAGAATCTAGCTAACTGCCAGCCATTGCATCTTCATTCTTCAGCGGCTAACTAGAAACTGATTATCTAATACTAAACTCTCTCCCACGATGCAACTGGCAAACAGGAAGAGGAGGTCGCACAAAAGGTTAAGAGACATCAATCACAAATCCCTATTGTTAACTGTTGGCTTTGAATTCAAATTTATTACACTAACTATGCATAATTGATAGGATACACATCAATTATGCAACACGATTTGCAGACATTGTAACTGGATGATATTCTTCCGCAAAAATGTTTTGGCACATATTTCCTTAAATAAGGAACTCGGAACATGTTCCGTTTTCTCACCTTCATCAGACGACATATTATCAGCCATAGAATAGAGAATAAACACAAACGAAGTGAAGAATTTACACAAAACAATATTAAACATTCATTCAAGATAGCGACTGATGCTAATGATGCTGCTTAGGTAGATTCAACCAGCCATTTCGGACATCTTCGTTTTTGATTTGGCAATCATTTGTGCAACTTCCATTTATTTATCATATGGGTGCTAGAAGGCGGTGGCTGCGGGTCTACATGTCCTGGGAATGACGTTAAACTCTATCTGATGGTGAGGTTCCAGTTTTGGAGGTTTGGGGAATGTGGAGCACCCCTTCATCACCATTGCTCCCTGGTCCACTCTGACCCGGAGTGGTAGTACCTGTTAGGGTCCCATCTATGGTTAAATAGAAAAATGTATTTATAAAAAAATTGTATTATCCATTAAGAATTGATTTATTTCAAAACTTTATCGGCATTAAATAACCCATTGAGGTTGATATGCCATAAAACAAAACAAACCAAACCAAACTTCCATTTTCATTTTCAGTGCATAATTGATAGGATGCCCATCAATTATGCAACACAATTTGCTGACATTGTAACGGGATGATATTTTTCCACTAAAAGCAGCACTTCACTCCACTTTCCTTAATTAAGGAACTTGGAACATGCTCCCTTTTCCTTATCCTCCTCGGATGACAAATCATCAGCTGTAAAATAGAGAGTAAACACAAACGAATCCAAGAATTTACATAAAAACAATATCAAAGACTCGTTCAAGGTAGCGACTGATACTAACTGATGCTGCTTGGGTAGATTCGACCAACCGGTTCTGGCATCTTCCTTTTTGTTTTAGCAGTCATTTGCACAACTTCCATTTTCATCAGCTCGACTCATGTGTTTGAGGTCCGAAAATTTGTTTGATAACTGAGACCTTTTTTACTCAATTTTTGTTTGTTTGAACTCTAAATTGTTCAACTTCAGAGTCGTTCATTTGAAAATATTGAGTTTAAAAAAAAAAAAAAATTAAGTACCCATGAAGAATGAATAAAAACAAATGGGTTAATTCTAATAAAACAAAGGGGAACCACTCTTGACTGATAATTATTTATTTATTTTACCATTAAATTACCCTAAACCGTCTTCTTTTTTCCTAGTAGATCAATAAATAAATAAATAATTTATCAGTCAAGAGTGGTTCCCCTTTTTGGAGTTTAGGAATTAACCATTTTGTTTATTCATTCTTATGGGTACTTAATTTTTTTTTTTTTTTTAAACTCAATATTTTTCAATATTGAAGCGACTCTGAAGTTGAACAATCTTAGAGTTCAAACAAACAAAATTGAGTAAAAAGGTCTCATTATCAAACAAATTTTCGGACTCAAACACATGAGTCGAGCTGATGAAAATGAAAGTTGTGCAAATGACTGCTAAAACAAAGGAAGATGCCAGAACCGGTTGGTCGAATCTTACCCAAGCAGCATCAGTTTAGTATCAGTCGCTACCCTTGAAGAGTCTTTGATAATTGTTTTTATTGTAAATTCTTGGATCGTTTGTGTTACTCTCTATTTTACAGCTGATGATTTGTCATGCCGAGGAGGAATAAGGAAAAGGGAGCATGTTCCAAGTTCCTTAATTAAGGAAAGTGGAGTGAAGTGCTGCTTTTAGTGGAAAAATATCATCCGTTACAATGTCAGCAAATTGTGTTGGCATAATTGATGGGCATCCTATCAATTATGCACTGAAATGAAAATGGAAGTTTGGTTTGGTTGTTTTGTTTTATGGCATATCAACCTCAATGGGTTTATTTAATGCCGATAAAGTTTTGAAATAAATCAATTCTTAATGGATAATACAATTTTTTTATAATACATTTTTCTATTTAACCATAGATGGGACCCCTAACAGGTACTACCACTCCGGGTCAGAGTGGACCAGGGAGCAATGGTGATGAAGGGGTGCTCCACATTCCCCAAACCTCCAAAACTGGAACCTCACCATCAAGATAGAGTTTAACGTCATTCCCAGGACATGTAGACCCGCAGCCACCGCCTTCTAGCACCCATATGATAAATAAATGGAAGTGCACCAATATGATTGCCAAATCAAAACGAAGATGTCCGAATGGCTGGTTGAATCTACCTAAGCAGCATCAGTTAGCATCAGTCGCTAAATCTTGAATGAATGTTTAATATTTGTTTTGTGTAAATTCTTCACTTCGTTTGTGTTTATTCTCTATTCTATGGCTGATAATATGTCGTCTGATGAAGGTGAGAAAACGGAACATGTTCCGAGTTCTTATTTAAGGAAATATGTGCCAAAACATTTTTGCGAAGAATATCATCCAGTTACAATGTCTGCAAATCGTGTTGCATAATTGATGTGTATCCTATCAATTATGCATAGTTAGTGTAATAAATTTGAATTCAAAGCCAACAGTTAACAATAGGGATTTGTGATTGATGTCTCTTAACCTTTTTGTGCGACCTCCTCTTCCTGTTTTGCCAGTTGCATCGTGGGAGAGAGTTTAGTATTAGATAATCAGTTTCTAGTTAGCCGCTGAAGAATGAAGATGCAAATGGCTGGCAGTTAGCTAGATTCTCACAAGCGTGTTTGAGTGATCCGGATCCAAGACTCAAATAAAATATATGTGAATTCACCAAAGAAACGTCTTGTGATGTTACTAAGAACAAACGCAACAACAGGACATCTCAACCAGAATGGGTTCCTATCAATTATGCATGGTTAGTGTAATAAATTTGAATTCAAACCAACAGTTACAATAGGGATTTGTGATTGATGTCTCTTAACCTTTTGTGCAACTCCTCTTCTGTTTGCCAGTGCAAGCGTGGGAGAGAGTTTAGTATCAGATAATCAGTTTCTAGTTAGCCGCTGAAGAATGAAGATGCAATGGCTGCAGTTAGCTAGATTCTCACAAGCGTGTTTGAGTGATCCGGATCCAAGACTCAAATAAAAATCATGTGAATTCACCAAGAAATGTCTTGGTGTTGTAACTAAGAACAAACGATATTGGGCAACCTAACTAGAGGTTAGGGAATGGTGTTCAGATTTACATTTTTTGTGTAGTTGTTTCTTAAAGAGTTTTTTTTTTTTTGTCCATGTTCCTATGAAATAGAAATACATGTGAATTCACCAAAGAAATGTCTTGTGTTGTCACTAAGAACAAACGATATTGGGCAACCTAACTAGAGGTTAGGGAATGGTGTTCAGATTTACATTTTTTGTGTAGTTGTTTCTTAAGAGTTTTTTTTTTTTTGTCCATGTTCCTATGAAAATAGAAATACATGTGAATTCACCAAAGAAAATGTCTTGTGTTGTAACTAAGAACAAACGATATTGGGCAACCTAACTAGAGGTTAGGGAATGGTGTTCAGATTACATTTTTTGTGTAGTTGTTTCTTAAGAGTTTTTTTTTTTTTTTGTCCATGTTCCTATGAAATAGAAATACATGTGAATTTCAACCAAAAGAAATGTCTTGTGTTGTCAACTAAGACAAACGATATTGGGCAACCTAACTAGAGGTTAGGGAATGGTGTTCAGATTTACATTTTTTGTGTAGTTGTTTCTTAAAGAGTTTTTTTTTTTTTGTCCATGTTCCTATGAAATAGAAATACATGTGAATTCACCAAAGAAACGTCTTGTGTTGTCATAAGAACAAACAAACAACACAGGACATCTCAACCAGAATCTTAAATCTGCTGATTTGTAGATAGTTCAAGAGAAGGTGTTGCATAATTGATGGGTATCCTATCAATTATGCATGGTTAGTGTAAATTATTTGAATTCAAATCTAATGGTTAACAATAGAGATTTGTGAGTGACGTCTGTTAACCTTTTGTGTGACCTCACTTCCTGTTTGCCAGGAAAGCTTGGGAGAATAAAGTTTAGACTTTAGTTTCTAGTTAGCCGTGGAAGGGATGAAAAACAATAGTGGTTAGCTAGACTCTCACGCGCTGTTGAGTGATCCAGATCCAGACTTAAATAATCTTTAGAGTAATGATTATGGAAAGTGTTTCTTTTTTTTAATGAATTGCATGAATTAAGAATTCTTCAATTATGAATAAAGAGTTACTCTTAATATAAGAGGCCGACTTTATACACGAGAGCGTAACGGTAATCGTGCCCAGCCAGATTTGGCCATCAGTCTTTTCTTATGATAATCTGGTGTTCTTGGCAAAGATTCTAGAAAGAAAAAAAGAATAAATGTTGATAATTAAAGAGAAAGAAAAAAATGAATAATGTTTGATAAATGAAAAAGAGAAAAGAAAGAATAAATGTTGAAATGAAAAGAGAAGAAAGAAAGAATAATGTTGATAATGAAGAGAAAGAAGAAGAATAAATGTTGATAATGAAAGAGAAAGAAGAAAAGAATAAATGTTGATAATGAAAGAGAAGAAAGAAAGAATAAATGTTGATAATGAAGAGAAAGAAAGAAAGAATGAATGTTGATAATGAAAGAGAAAGAAAGAAAGAAAAGAGAATAAATGTTGATAATGAAAGAGAAGAAAGAATAATATATATATATATATATTGTATATATATGAATGGAGGCATGTAATAATACGGGTCAGAGTCATAGGAAATGAATTCTCCTGGACCGAGGCTGTTTAAATTTCACATAGCTCTAATTCCTTGAGAGAAATATGAATCCAATTTTCTCCCTCTAGCTATACAGTAGAGTTAGACTGAGCTCTTAACCTTGGCTAGCTAACTAGTCTAGGAGAAAGAAAACTCTGATTCAAACCAATATATATATATATGTATATATATATATATATGTATATATATATATATATATGTATATATATCTGTGTGCTGTGTGTAATATAATGAAAAATTGAAAAAAACACAAGTTCATAAAAATGAGTGGTGTTTATTTCACCTCACTACAGTGTTTTGATCTGTTTCAATAGATTTTCATCAGGGCTTTAAACACCACTTATATTACATACTGTCGGAAAAACCATTCAACTTTCTCTTTCCTAATAATATATATGTTGTATATTATATATATATTTTGGAGGAATATCTGCTTAATTGAAGTCGTACCTAATTTTGAAAAATTAATTAGTTAATAATTATGAATTTTAGGCAGGCATATATGTTCAAATGTAAGGCTAAACGAATCGAGAAAATGTTGTTTAGCCTTACATTTGACCATATATGTCCGCCAAAATTCATTACTTATTAACTAATTAATTTTCAAAATTAGGTACGACTTAAATTAAGCACATATCCTCCAAAATTGTCGGCTTAAAGCCATATAAAAAATAAACATCTTTGTTTGTTTACTTAACCTCATATATATATATATATATATATATATATTTATATTTTTGGGAATAAAAGGCCTTAAATAACCATGGGTATCGTGGTTATGGACCATTTCCATGTTAAGTGTATAGTGGTTGTGTGAATCTGATGCTGTTAAACCGTTAATTTTCATATGCGCGTTTGTTACGAAAAGCAAATGACGTGATCAATGCATGTGCAAAAATGGAAGGCAAAGAACATATAATGGCGCATGCTTTAATGTTCTTATTTTTCCTAACATTAATATTCCATATGAAATACAGCATATCTTTAATTAACTTTTCCGTTCTCGGCTTATTCACGTTAAGCATGCCGCCTTATATGTCTTCGCCTGCATTTTTGTACATGCATTGATCCCGTCCATTTGCTTTTCGTAAACAAACGCGCGTATAAAATTAACGGTTAATAGCATCAGATTCCCATAACCACTATACACTTAACATCTTTCATTTTGTTCCTCACCTAAACAGTGTCCTGAAGATGGTTATAAAATACCGAAATACTTAAGTATTGACACTAAAAATTGTTTCCTGATCGTAAATCCTGTGTTTGTTATTTTTTTTAAAATATTTTCTTTTCATATATATATATATATTATATATATATATAATGAATTCTTGAAGTTTGACCAAAAACATCGTTTTCTAACGGTTGGTGGGGTTCTCATTTTAGAATAATGAAACTTGATCTACTTTTATCTAAACTATTAAAAGCTTTCAATCTGATGACATATATATATATATATAATATATATTATATATATTACACACAAAAAAACACCAACACACACAAGATAATGTATAAAAGTCAGTCAGTGTGTTACTAAAAGCTCTTTTGTTTTCATTCATGAATTTATTTATTTTTCTTCCCCTCTAACTAAAAGAATGTCATCAGATGAAAACGAAATGAATATTTTCAGCATTAACCTTTTACAAGTAACAACTCACTCTTTTATATTCCCTCTCTTTTCCAGCAGAAGCATTGACCAAAAACGCCTTGTTCTCGAAATGTCTAATTTTAAACTTAAACACCACCTTCATCCCCCAGCCACCCATCGGGCTCACTTGTATACCTGTTTGGCCTACAATTTACATTTTAAATATAAAAATAAATAAAAATCTTGAAATAGGTTGCGGTTTGCAAGCTGGAGAAAAAAAAAAATTAGGGCAGCTGAGAAAAAAAAAATTAAAGGGCATCAATAGTTTTTAGGTTTATATCTTACTTGCAGCGGCTACCCGGCGTCGCCTGGTAGGGGTGGTTTAAAAATGACAACCTAACAGTAAATGAGTTGTAAGTATTTAAGTTTTAATGTAAATGAAATATATAAACTAGCGTGGCTACCCGGCGTCACCTGGGTTAGAGGGGATTTTTAAAAAAGTAGTCCGCAGATCTATTATTATTGAATCGCTGATTCAATCTCGTGGGAATGCCCCATTTAAATCCCTATGTAAAAAAATAGACCTTGCATTAAATACTTACACCTAGAGCTCTGGGGGGTGTGGAGTACTCCTTCATCGCCATTACTCCCAGTAGGGTCATTCCATGTCAATTCACAGGCATTACACCACCAACACCGAATTACTTGAATTTGGCACAAATGTTCCCCTTCAAATGAGTTGGAACGTGTGCCAAATTATTTTGTCTTAAACCTTACCGTTCCGACTTTAGAGGGGGGTTAATTCCTAATTTGCCCAAAATTAAGGCTGTGCAGTGTTTCAAAATCTCAGTGGGTTTTTTTTTTAATTAAAAAAAAATACTTTCATGCATTCAATATTTCTGAAATTGGTATGTAAGGCAAATAAGGACTGTAAATTCCAAATATCCAACTATTTTAACTCTATACCTGATAGAAATTTTTATTTTGCCCACCCAAATGCATGACTCCAAAATCAATAACTAATTAAGATTAAAAATCAGAGTTTAATTTTTTTTAAAAAATTAATACCATCAAAATGAAAAAACAAAATTTCGGCAAAATAAAATAACCCAACAAGGGTTTGATATGCCGTAAAATCCAACCAACCATTACTGTTTAGCTTGTCAGCCCTGATTAGTTTCTGTTGAATCCAAAAATGCCTCCATTTATATAATGATAATAATAGAGGGATATTTCCTATAAGTTTAACTAAACAAAGGGGAACCACTCTTGACTGTAAATTATTTATTTATTTTCCCATTAAACTAACCTAAACCCCTAACCCCTAACCCGTCTTCTTTTTTCCTAGTAGATCAATAAATAAATAATTTATCAGTCAAGAGTGGTTCCCTTTTTATGTTATACTTATAGGAAATAACCTAATAGAGACGCATCCAGACAACAGCATTGTTAAGATCAGCTAGAAATACTCAAAAGATTCACAAGACTTAAGAGTACTATATAGGTACGAGGAAAAAAAGAGGAGGAGCTCTCAAGTAGTTTTGACTAATGAGAAGAGAGTCCTTTGGGTTTGAATCCGGAGTTTCCTTCTCCTAGACCGGTTGCCATTCCACACAGCCTTGTCACAGGATTTGAACTCGTCTCGGTGTCCTCCACTTCCCTACACCCAGTAACCATTACACAAAGTGCCTCTATTTTTCAACAATTATCACTTTTGCTATTTCTCTGAATTTTCGAGATGAGACTTGGGTAATTTACGATTATTTAATTATTCGGACTATTGTTCCTCATCTTTATTTGTTATATACAAACATTTTGGCCAATGTGCCCACTGCCTTCTTCAGGTGTTTTCTTGTCGAACTCAGGAACCTTCATGTCATATTCAGGAGCCTTCACAGACCTTTGAACGAACCCTTTATTCAATCCATGGAGGTAGACGTTCTCAAGAAAATGAAACAAAAAAAAGTGAGAGAAAACGCATTTTCTTGTGAAGTCTGTGGACAAGCATTTTCCCAAAAGTACAAAATTGATATGCCATGTGTGAAAACATCTGGAGAGAAACCCTTTTTTTGTAAAGTATGCGGATCAGCATTTTCAGAGACCTTTTTCAAATTGAAAACTCACATGCAAAACACAGATTGGAGAAAAACCATTTTTCATGTGAAGTTGGCGGATCTGCATTTTTTATAAAAGTTCCATTTAGAGAACACATGCGAACACAACACTGGAGAGAAACTATTTTCTGCAAAGTGTGTGAACTGAATTTTCAATATAGCTCAATTTTGAAAGCACATTTACAAAAACACATTCTGTCACTACACCTGTTAGTACGTGAACACGATTTGACAGTTCATCCAGTAGACTGGGTACAAGTGTTAAGCTTTTTTTGAAGTATTCTATGTTACTATCACCCTTGGCCAGGATTGAACCTGCAACCTTGAGATGATTGTCACTTAGAACTGTATTAACTAAACCTTGTAGCCATTACACCATCACTTTTACTGAGTTCAACAACTTTTACAGTATGGCCTGGTACAACAAAAATATCTGTACCTAATCCTATCAAAATNATTGTGTAATATATACACAAAATAGCAGTTTACAGTGTTAACAGGAAGGCTAATTTGCATATTGGCATAAAAATTTGATTTTTATTAATATTGTGCTTAGTATTATTGATTTCTAATTGTTGGTTTTATCTTAGAATATGACTAAAAATCTCGGGGATAAATCTTAAACGAAATATATTAACAAGAAAAATAATGTAATTGTAATTTTGTTCTTTATTTTCATTTTAGCTAAATAGTTAAATAGGAAAATTAAGTAATGAAAGACAGGAGTGATGGAAGAGTAAGTTTCAGCTGTTCTATTTTTCGATTATACCTCCGTCTCTTTAACTTTTTAAATCTGCATTGTTATTTAGTTTCATTAGTATTTCTAATTTAATCTAATATTTTATTAATTAAAATTTAAATACTTGCAACCCGGAGGTGCATATATTTGCTAGTATATATAAATATATATATATTTGTTAAAAAGTGCAAGGTGACAACATTGAAATGAGATAACTCTAATCATCCTGTCACCTCTCCTTCCTCAAAAACTCCAAATCATACATAAAACCACTTAAGTAATATTACACCGTCTTCTCAATACTGAACATACAAAAATACAAAAATTAATTTACTTAATTTAAAGAATTTGTAAATATTTTTATAAGTTAAAATAGTTTAAGTTAGAGTAGCCGCCCTTGGATCTCCTGTTTTGTATTTTGGACCCTAGACTAATTAGAGTTACGGGCCTTGGTCCTGTACCTTTTGTTGGTGCCAACAGGTGGCAGTTGAGCCCTGTGGCTCACTTTGATGGTAGTAGCAGGAGGTGCGTTGCTACTATTTAAGAATTCTGGCGGGTTTCTCGCCTCTTTGAAAATGATTGATGAACGAAGCTGGTGCTTCTTATTGCGTGCGAGGGACGTTGGTCAGATGGCCGAGCTTCCTCGCACGGACTGTTTTCTGAGAGTCTGTTCTTCGGCCAAGGGTTGGTGATATTTCTTTGAAGAAAACCTTTGTTGAAGACAGATGATTTTCATCTCTATGTCTGTAACCAGCAGAACTCACGGTTACAGGATAGAAGAATTTTGGAACGAGGCGGTCTGAGAGCAATACACCAAGATGGTCTTCCTTAATCCATTGAATAATGTCGGCTGATTTGGAACCCGCTTTGTTGAACAGAAATGCGGTGGTCAGTATAAAAATGTTCCCTTGGTTCGTGTTGATGAATTAATAGATTTGAGGGTGGTGCCTTAAAAAGTATTCTTCTTCTTGCTGTAGCAATTCTTCAGGGAATTCCCTGAAGAATTGCTACGGCAAGAAACTGCAGTTGGAATATTTATAACATTCGCTTTTAAAAACATATATTTAGCTCTTTTTATTGAGCACTTTTTAAATCGATTTTTATTAACTCAGAAGTAAATTTATTTGCTTCGTGGATTAGCAAAGATCCGTAATATATATAATGTATATGAGAGAGAGAGAGAGAGAGAGAGAGAGAAGAGAAAAGAGATGTGAATTTCTTCAATAGAATATTCCATTACAAAGAGAATGGGTAGACTTGTTATTATGATAACACAAGGATGGCTCAGCATCACTTGAAGCGAGCAAGTATCATGTTACCATAACAACAGCAAAAAGTACTAATTAAAGCACTCATACAGCAAATATGTGAATATTATTTTAGTTGGTTCTGAAAACACACACACACACACACACACCACACACACACACACACACACACACACACACATATATATTTCTTTGAAAATATCATGGAATTCAAACCTCTTTCACCGGCAATAAATTAGGATTCATAATATAATATTTTTACAAAATTAATGGGTGAGAAAAATTTGGAATAGCTGCATCTGAACTTTGACACAGAAAAATTGTCAAATGGAATGTAAAAATATGACCTACTCCGCCCCAAAAGCCTACCCCTTGGCTTAGTGGATAAATGTGTTGGTTAGCCGGTATCTAGGGACCCATTAGTTGTGAGTTCAATTCCTGGGTAAAGTCAGACCTGCAGGGTGGAGCTTTAGAATACACTGACTGCACTTCAGCAGAGGAGTGACCCCTCCTGCCTCAAAGGGCCACCTGTTGGCCATGGTTGGTGACCCGTGATGCTTAAGGACAGAATCCTAATGGCTGAGCAGTCCATGACATGCAACACTCCACTTTTGCCCTTGGGTAATTCCATGTCAAATCATCCAGGCCATGGATCCACCCCCTTCAATTTTTCTGTAATTCTGTTTAATATGATGGCATGATAAAAGTTGCTATTTTCTCACAACATTCATCTTTTTTGTTCATGTCTTTTAGAACTTTATGCCGACAATTACTATATATAAAATTGAAACTTAAAAGACACACTATTAGTAACCAGTAGATATTTAGAGGAGTGTTCAAATTACAATGGTAGCTTATATCAAAATCATCCTTAATTTGTTACTAAGAATTCATACTTGTTTGTTTTGTTCCATTGATAAAAGAAAAACTAATGCTACAATATCTTGCAGTGTTATTACTGACATATACCAATTAATGAGGTAAAATACAGCTTGCTGAGCTGTTAGGGTGGGGGGTGAGGGTTATAATTTCACTTTAAATGTTTTTTTCGATATATTCTATTCAAAAAAAAAAAAAAAAAAAAAAGAAAATTAGAGAAGGGAGGGAAAGAAAAAGAATCGAAACAAAGAGGGAAAGAGAAAGAAAAGAAAATGAAAGCTAAGCATAGAATTTTTCTACGTAACCGTTTTTTTTATTATTTGAATTGTACATGGCTACATTGTTGCAATATTCACCGGATGATAAACAGACAATATTGGACACACAAGCAAGGTAGGATTTTTCGCCCATTTCATTCATAACATAAAGGGGGAAGGGAGGAGAAAGAAAAAGAAGAGGAAAAAAAAGAAGAAAAAAGAAAAAAAAGTATAACCACGCAAAAAACTTAAGCACGTTCATTTCTGATTTTCGTCTCTGAAGATAAAGTTTTCTTTGAAATCGATAAGACAAAAAACAACATCTTTTTGTTTTTAGTTTTTATACGCATTGTAATTGCCTTCAAATATTAATATATTCTATTCCTTTTATTTGAATAAAACAAATTGACAACCGTTTCTGGATTGAAATTATAAGATTTCAAAAACAATTCATATTGTAAATGTATGAAAAACAAGGATTTCAGAGGGCTTCATATTAGCTGATCTTTAAAAGTAAATGCTCAAAAATTGGTGCAAGTTAGAAACCTACTTTTTGATGTCAGTACTTATAACCGACCATATGACCTTTAGGCACCCCTTTTTTATCTCGATTAAGAAAGGACATGTTTTTCATTTACACCGTCAATATCCGATTTTTTTTTCAAATTAAAACTAACCCCTAACCCTGACCCTAACGAACAACCGAATATTGACGGTGTAAATGAAAAATATGTCCTTTCTTAATCGAGATCAAAAAGGGGTGCCTAAAGGTAATATGGTCCTATTAAACTAATACCCAACTTCCCCGGTTGAATCATTTTATATTTTTTTAAAAAGTTGAAAATCGACCTACTATATATAAGTTGTACTCATTTGGGACTGCTCAATATGTACCCAGGATCTCAGGGAACGAATGGGCTATGTATATAAGAAAAAAAATTTAAAGGAAATTATTAAAAAAGTCAATTTCCTCTTTTCGTCTATACAACGATTATAAATTAGTTATCCAAAATGAAAGAATAGAAAACGTTTACCGTTTTCTATTCTTTTGCAAATTGTTCCCACAGGCTGACGGCAGGAGTTCTCGTACATGTTACCTCCCCCTCCGCGCCGGCCCGCCGCCGCTGAAAACCTGGCGTAGTTACACAAATAGAAAATCTGGGTAGAATGTGAATTCAGGAGCGTAATGTTTTACCATAGTCTATTGGACAGGTGTTAGTGGAATATGAAATGAAGTCCAATGTATGTATTTTAATTCCTCATCTGTGATTAATACGTTTAATAAAAATCAAGCTATCAGGAAACATAACTAATAGGTTAATTCATTTAGAAGTAAAAAAAAAATAAAATAAAATAAATAAATAAAATAAATAATAAACGACAGCATTAATTGATGTTGTATAGATTTAAAGTTGTTGCGTAGTGATTCAGTTTTTTCACCTCAGAACTGCAAAAGTGGACTGTTTAAATTTTTTTAATTTTTTTTTTTTATTGATACTCTGAAATAGAAATATCGTTAAATACTCGGCAAAATTACCAGCGAATAGTAATTTTCAGTTTATTCAGTATAGGACTTGATAAGTTTATTATCTCAGTTCTCTTAAAATAACAACGCCAGGGTTGCGTAAACAGCAGCCAGTCTAGGAGAAGAAAACTGAATTCAACCAGTTGTAGGGTGTCACATCGTGGTGTAATAGTTAGCAAGCTAGTTTCACAGATCCATTACTCGCTAGATTGCCCCCCCTTGCGACCTTGTGTCTCATCCTACCCGTAGCGAACGGGTTGGGTAAACACCTATCAGTTACATATTTGTTTGGGCGTCCCATCATGGAGTAATGGTTAGCAAGCTAGTCTCGCAGATCCGTTACTACTGAATTGTAAGTTCGATCGTGGGTAGATGTTCCCTACTTGCGACCTTGTGTCTCATCCTACCCAAGGCTAAATACTACTCTATTTAAAAATTTGACCTTGTGTCACATCCTGCTTGTCGCAGAAGGGTTGGATAATAGGGTAGGTCGATTTTTCACTTTTTTAAAATACCAAATTGTCCATCTAGCGAAAGTTGTGTTAGTATACTAAATACTGATACAAAAAATAGATCTTTTACTTGTACCATTGTTTGAGGAATAGCATTAAGATCGTTTACAAAATGTACTAAAAGTCCTCGTTTTCTAAAGGCTATGTGCATTTTAGATAGACGATCTTTGATGCTATTTCCTCAAACAATGTTGCAAGTAAAAGATCTAATTTTTGGTATCAGTATTTTCAGTATTACTAACAAACAATTTTCGCATAGATAGACAATTTGATTTTTTTTTTAAGTGAAAATCGACCTACCCTTTTGGATAAATACACAGTTCGATACAAATACTGTATATTAGAATTCTCTTCCGTTCTAATGACGCGAAGTTATGAAATAAATAAAATCAAAGGAATTCTTTTTTTTTTACATACGTGGAATTTTTTCTTTTTTCGGGGGCGTCATCTCACGCCACGCTTATGAAAACAACCAAAAAAAGTTACAAAAGTACCACTTATATATATATAATATATATATAATATATAATATATATAATATATATACACCCCACCCATTTCAACCCGTTTGTCAACCCCACCCCATTCCCTTACCCATTTATATCTACTAAACTCTTTATTCACCTTCACGCATCTTTCTTGTTTGTTTACTTTATGTTGTTTCTTCTTTTTTTCTTTTTCTTTTTTCTTTTTCTTCATCACTCACAGATGTAAGCCAGACGTAACTTATACAGACCGCATCAAAGCGCGTGGACCGCAGGAAGCGCGTGGTGTAATGGTTAAGTCATGGGAAATGGACTCGTGCCCCGAGTTCAAATCCTGGACGTGATAATTGCATTTTTCACTTTGCGCTAATACCCTTGGAAAGTATGAATCCTACTCTCCCTCCAACTATGGGAAATAGTAGGGCAGCCTCGGCTCTTTAATCTTGGTTAGGTAACCGGTCTAGGAGAAGGTAAACTCTGAATTCAAACCTGTTGAACTCTGCTTAGAAATTGACCTTGTGTCACATCCTGCTCGTGCGGAGGGGTTGGTAAATTATAATATATATATATAATAATATATATATATTATATATATATCAGACCGCATCAAGCCGAATTAAGATACCATAAAGCTATATATTAATACCTTTCTCTGAATTTTTGAGATGAGGCTTGATATTTAGTATTATCATAATTATTCGGACTATTGTCCTCATCTTCATTATTATCTGTACAACGTTTCGGCCGATGTGCCTCCGGCCTTCTTCAGGTATTTCTTGTCGGACTCAGGAACCTTCTTGTCTTAATCGGAGTCCGAATAATACTAATTAATACTCTTGTTCTTTAATCTTCCGACCGTTATGATCTTGCAACATTCTCTGCTGAAAATGAGACCGTCCAACGCGTCCAAGATGAAATGCTAAAATGTAAATCCTGATTATCTGTTGTCGCCAATCTGTTGAATTCTTATTTTTTATGAGTGTTGTCACCTCAGCTAAGTAATGGACCATTCCGTTTTTATTATCAGAAGAAAGTAAAGAAGTGACATGACTTACACAGAAAATAGAAGGAAGAGGGTATGGGAAAGATAGGGAGAGGGTGTGAGCGTGCGGAACCGATAACGCTAATCAGTTTCATATAGAACATAATAAAAGATGAAAGAAGAAGAAGGAAAAAGAAAAAAAGAGTTAGAGAGAGTTATATACTTTTTACATATTGAACTATTTATCAATATCTCTTAATTTGATTATTACAACGTTTGATATATTTACTTATCATACTGTAGTATATCCACAGGTCCAACGAGTTTAATTCTTTAATTTGCATATCTTATTATAATGGAGATTGTGGGGTTGTCTGTAACCGAAACTATATTACTATACAAGTCACAATTCCCTTTGTTATTTACATCACATTCTCCATGATTTTATTTTTATTTAAACCTCAATTATTAACAAAAATTGTTTTACTTCATTAAGACTGTGACATATCTTATTACTAATAACATGCAATTGTATTTATATATACAACAAAATAGCGGTTTACAGTGTGAACGGGAAGGCTAATTTGCATATTGATTTTAAAAAATTGATTTTTATAAATATATGCTTAATATTATTAATTTCTAATTGTTTGGTTTTATCTTGATGAATATGACCAAAAATTCTTCAATAAATCTGTAAAAAATCATTAACAAGATGAAATAACTGTAATATATTCTTTACTTCTATTTAAACTAAATAGTTAAATTAGGAAAATTTACCAATGAAAGACGGGAGTAATGGAAAATGATGGAATAGTTAGTTTCAAAGTTGTTCTATTTTTCAATCATACCCTCTCTGTTCCAATCTTTTTATGCTGCATTCTATTCAGTTTCATTAGCCTTTCTAATTTAATATGATATTTTATTATGTAAACTTAAATACTTGCACCCGGAGGGTGCATACATTTGCTAGTATATATAAAGATTCTTCTGTTAAAATTTTGGTCGCCATTTTAGGCGTTTAGTTCTTCTATTGGTAAATCCAAGTCGGTATTGAGTTTAGGTTCAATTGGTTAATTCATGTAATTCTAGTCTGTGTGTTCCTTGAAAAGGTAGAAAATAATGTAGTATCAGTAGATCTCCTAATTCTAGTCTGTATATATAATTTACCAACCCTCCACACGAGCAGGATGTGACACAAGGTCAATTTCTTAAGCGGAGTTCAACAGGTTTGAATCAGAGTTTTCCTTCTCCTAGACCGGTTGCCTAACCAAGGTTAAAGAGCCGAGTCTGCCCTACTATTTATCCATAGCTGGAGGGAGAGTAGGATTCATACCTTTCCCAAAGGTATTAGCGCAAAGTGAAATGCAATTACCACATCCAGGATTTGAACTCGGGGCGACGAGTCCATTTCCCATGACTTTAACCATTACACCAATTCTAGTCTGTATAAAAAGTGTAGTATTATTAGATCTCCTTGTAATCCTAGTCTTAGGTCTTGATCGCAGAAAGTTCATATAGTAATTGAATATTTGAAGTGAGCAGCGTTCACGTACTCACTCCAAATTCCTTTATTTAAAAAAAACATGAAGTGAATACATGAGCGTTACATCACGACTCGGCATGTAGCCGGAAGGTTAGTTTTTTTTTTTTTTTTTGGGGGGGGGAGGGTAACAAAGCTGGTCTTACTACTACATGGATCTATTTAGCTAGGTTCACTCGCCGACCGATCCATTCAGAAATAAATCTGGCATTCTCTCCTTGCAC
This sequence comes from Doryteuthis pealeii, assembly GCA_023376005.1. NCBI lineage: Eukaryota > Metazoa > Mollusca > Cephalopoda > Myopsida > Loliginidae > Doryteuthis > Doryteuthis pealeii. The sequence goes on along the minus strand of CM042165.1, from coordinate 46,534,923 downwards.
AGCCTACTTGCACCAAAATACCGGTTCCGCTCTATGGCTTTATCCTACTTAAAATTTACCCTTTCGAATGATTTAGATTTTTAAGCGTGAGTTCGCTTCGTATGATTTGAGGGAAATGGAGGGGTTGGGGTAACAAGAAACAAAAGATTCAATAGTAATTGATTTCAGGATATTTACCAACGATCTTAAATGCATTCTGTATACGTTTCTTATTGGCCAATTTTTACTGGAATTGCCTGCTGCTGATGCTGGGAAGTTCATAAACAGGAGTGGCAATTTAGCGTATATCTTCTACCTACAGATAATCCAATATATTCATTTATAACTTCTATCCGAAGTGACGATTAGGTTGAGTAAAAAAGTTTACAATATTTTTCAACCTTTTTCGTATTTCAGAGTCTCATCAGGTCGAGCATATTGGAAGAGTCGATGTGTGCTTTGTGAAGGAACAGGGTTTGGTTTAGGTTATTTCTTTAACGGCAAATCAACTCTTTATGGGTTATTTAATGCCAAATTTTAATCGTTTTTAAATGTTCGATTGTCATAGAGGAAAGAAGAGAAAATAGATTAGATGAAATAAGAATAAGAATAAGAGAAAGAGAGAGAAGAGAGAGAAAGAGAGAAAGAAAAAGAGAAGAAAAGAGAAAGAGAAGAGAAGAAGAAGAAAGAAGAAGAAGAGAGAAGAAGAGAGAGAAGAAAGAGAAGAGAGAAGAGAAGAGAAAGAGAAGAAGAGAGAGAAGAAGAGAGAGAGAAGAGAGAAGAAAGAAAGAAGAAAGAGAAGAGAGAGAAGAAAGAAGAGAGAAGAAGAAGAGAGAAAGAAGAGAAGAGAGAGAGAAAGAGAGAAGAGAGAAGAGAGAGAGAGAGAGAGAAGAGAGAAAGAGAGAGAAGAGAGAAGAAAGTAAAGAGAGAGAAAGAAGAGAGAGAGAAGAAAGAGAAGAAAGAAAGAAGAGAAGAAGAAGAAGAGAGAAAGAGAAGAAAGAAGAAGAAAGAGAGAAAGAGAGAAGAGAGAGAGAGAGAAAGAGAGAAAGAGAAAGTAGAGAGAAAGAAGAGAAGAGAGAAAGTAGAGAGAAAGAGAGAAGAGAGAAAGTAGAGAGAAAGAGAGAAGAGAGAAAGTAGAGAGAAGAAAAGAGAGAGAAGAAAGAAGAAGAGAAAGAAAGAAAGAAGAGAGAAGAAGAGAGAGAAAGAAAGAAAGAGAGAGAGAGAGAGAGAGAGAGAGAGAGAAAGAAGAGAGATAGAGAAAGAAAGAAGAGAGGAGGAGGAAGAGAAGAGAAGAGAAAGATGAAAGAGGAGAGAAAGACAAAGAAAAGGAGGTGAGAGAGAGAGAGAGAGAGAGAGAGAGAGAGAGAGAGAGAGAGAGAGAGAGAAAGAAAGAAAAAAAAAAACAAAATTGAAAATGACATTTTCATATTTTTTTCCTTGTTTATTTTTTTAATAAAAATTAGATTTCCCCGCCCTAAAAAGAGCGCGTTTCTTTGTACATACTACTATTAGTTATAATAGTATTTTTTTATTTATTTAACATCTACTATTGATAACACCTGTACAAATAATATATATAAATATTATAAATACTAAAGTTACGTAAAAACTTCGTTATCGTAACTAAATACCTTTGTTTAGGTATTAGGCTATTAGCTAGACTATGCGCAAACAAGTTGGGGGCAGACTAATAGGATATTAGACCGAGTCATAGATACGATGGCCTATGTTTTTGAAATATTAGCCAAGGATGTTTAACATTTGTTTATATAATTCTATGCGCAGATGTTCTAGTCCATTACAATAAAATGCTTGATTCATTCGTTAACAATTAATTGAAACCAAATTTGTTTTGAATGATGTCATGTAAGTACTACCAAATTCACGTCACGTGATCAGTTTAGGCTAGGTATACCCCAAAGAATCGTCTGCTACGTTTTAAAAACGAATTAAAATAAATTAAATCTATTATTTAAGGTCAAACTTTTGTCTGAAACGATAAGTAGTAACATAATGACCATCATTTAAAAAAGAAAAATATCATTACTTATGCAGTTTATTTCTAATACATTTAAAGGGATTTGTTTTGGTCAACATCCGCAACGCGATCCGCCATTCTGTCTCTTTTTCAAGGGTTTTAAGTGCTTGTTTACAATTTTAAATGTAACATTCGCGATTGCAAATAAATTTACAAAAAATTAGGTAATTATCCGATTTTAATGAAATTTTCAGTATTGATTTATCAATTAATGAATTTTATAATGCATCAGTTATTTTATTTCAAAACTTTAGTATTTTTGCTATGAAAAATTAATATATAAAATTCATTTAAAATATGAAAAGCCTGATATTAAGTTTAAAATGTTATATTTTTAGATTCTAGAAATAAATATCTATTTAATGCAAACCTTATTTTATTACATCAAAGTATACTTTTTAAGAAAAACTCGATTGAAAAGTACCCACTCCCTTTTTAAGCAGAAAAAAATATCGATGTATATTTTTTCTTTTATAAGATTATAGCCAATTAAATAATTATCGAAATGAGTAAAAAGAAATCTCCAAAAAATTAATTATTTATTATTTCTTTACATTTTATTTTTCGATTTTCGTACAAATAAGTACCGAAAATCTCATAGAAAAGCCACCGTAAAAAATGTTTTTGTTTCTAGTCATAACTTCGGTCTTTTATCTCTTTATTTATACTGTAATTAGAAAACTATAAGACCAACTCGAAAAAAATGTTAGGCCCCCAACATGGGGGGGGGGGGGAGGCCTTCAAAATAAGAGAGAGATAAGCGACCTGAAAAAATGAGAAAGTTTTTGAAATAAAATAAATAATGCATTATAAAAATCATTCATTGATAAATAAACACTGAAAATTTTATTAAAATCCGATAATTCCCTGATTTTTGGTAAATTATTTTCTGTAGGGGGGGGGGTGCTAAAGTCATTTTGTCAAAAACGCATTTTAGGCCATGGAAGAAGCGTAAATATTTTTTTTTTTTTTTTTTTTAAATCACGCAAAAAAAAAAAAAAAGAACATAAGGAGTTGTTATAAAGAAAAATAATTAGTTCAAGATCAAATTATCCGATTGGGAAAAATTACTCACCGTTATCTTGAAAAACAAGTAAAACAGTCCGTTTTTTTTTTTTTATTTTTACAACAGGGACGACTTCTTTATTATTATTATTTAGCAGAATTCTGTACTCATGGTTCTTTTACTAAAAAAAAAAAAAAAAAATTCCGTATAGAAACTCATAAAAAATCTTCTGATATAATTCAGACTCTTATCGTTATAGAAAAAAAAAGTAAAAATCGTTTTTTGTCGGTTCATTTTTTCATATTTCATAAAATAAAAGAGGGGGGGCAGACCTCGTAAAATATTTCCCCTAATATATTTTAGGAAAAACCTATTTCAAACATATTTTTATCAAAAGGTAAGTAAACCAAATTTATTTTGAATGATGTCATGTTATTTTGTTTATCAAAAGAAAAAAAGTAAATACTTCTCAAGCGTACTTAATCAATTACAGTGATGCTGATAGCTTTTTAAGACTCACGGATTTGATTTGAATAAGTTCCCGGGAAATTTGATGGGTCCCAACTAAAGTTTCCTAATAAATTGCATAGTTTTTATCTATGAACAACTAAAGCCATGTAACCCCTACCTTGTACGCCATACAATGTAATTCGTTTCCAAGAAAATATTGAAATTTACAGTTAGCTGGAAATGGTGGGTGAAGAAAAAAACCAAAAAAACACTGGGACGCATGGGTACGATTTTTCTGCGTCCTTTTAGATTTTTATGTGTCAGTGACACAGGACGCGTACCTATCAGCATCCCTGAATTACATACGTAATTACTATACTTTGTGTCAGTGGTGGACGTTTTAGTGTGTTTGGCATATTCAAGTAAACACGGTAAGCTACATCAAGGTTTAGACAACACTATTTACGGTACTAAGTTGATTTTGATTGAATTATAGCAGTTTTTTTTTAAGCGTGGATAAGAGAATAATTTTGATTTTTCGAACTATTGTCCTCATCTTTATCGTGATCGTTATTAACACAACGTTTCGCCCGCTGTATCCTCTTAATATCTGCCATAATACTGACGAGGACAATAGTCCGAAAAAATCAACATCATTCCCATGAAGCCTCCTGTTAAAAATACAGACAAATCTGTGCATATATAAAGGGCATTTTGTGTGTATGTATGTTCGGAGGAAACTATAAAAATAAAACAACTAATGACAAAGTAAATATGTATACACATTCACTATCACCAGATCTTGCATTTTGAACAAAAATAATGAAGATTTATATTCGTGAAGATAATTAATAAATAAAATTTAAATAACAGAATAGAATTGGTTTTTTTAATTAAAAAAATTTTTTTTTTTTACATTTACTATTTTGAATAGGAGACATTAATTTTTATTTCAGAGTGTCTGGATTAACGCAAGTTTTTTGTTGGTTTTTTTTTTTTGCATAGGGATTTTAATGGGGCACCCTGCGAGGATCCAACTCGCGATTCAACAATAATGGATCTGCGAGACTAGCTTATGCCCCCCCACCCCTCCTCTAGCCAGGCGACGCCGGGTAGCAGCTTTTAGTGGTATAAATAAGTGTTTGAATATTTTTGTCATTAGATGTTCAAATGGAAAAATTATCGTATACACTCGTGTAATGAACGACTTTTTGAAACCAATTTAAAAACAAAACAAATCAAAAAACAACGGATCGTTCATTATACAATATATATTTGTGAAATTTCGGAGTTTACTTTGTTTCTACACTTAAACTTGCCGTAAGTTCCCATCCAAAGTGCCCCCCCCCACACACACACACACCAAGGCATAACATAACCTATCTATCTATCTATCTATCCATATATAAAGGGCAGTTGTATGTATCTGTATGTCCGGAGGAAACTTAAAAATAAAACAATTAACGACAAAGTAAATATATATACACATTAAATATCACTAGGACTTGGTTTTTGAGCAGAAATAATGAAGATTTGATTTATATTTTGGAAGATATTAAAAATTCAATTTTGAAAAGTAACAGAAGGGAAAGTCATGTGCATATTATTTTGTTTATTTTTTTTGTATGTTTTTTTTTTTTTTTTTTTTTTTCGTTTTGAAATATAATTGATTGATTGAATTAATTGCATCATTTATATCTTCTTTTTTTTTTAAATTGTAAATCATTGAATGGAAATTTCTTACTATATTGTTATATATTTCCGTGGGAATTTTTATGGGGCAACCAGCGAGGATCTCACTCACGATAAGTAATAATGGATCTGCGAGACTAACTTTTAAAAAATCCTCCCTCTACCCAGGCGACACCGGGTAGCCACTTCTAGTACCTAAAAAAAGGCTATTAGTTAAGATAATAAAGGTTTTACTTAACATTATTTACTATTTATAACATCTGTACGGTCGGCTGGTCACGTCAAGCCCTAGCACCTATATGATTGTCCCAACCCTTATGGCAAACCCCCAACCCTTTTTATCATATATGTGCTTGAAGGCGGTAGCTGAGGGTCTTGGTGTCCTGAGAATGACGTTAAACTATCTGATGGTGAGGTTCCAGTTTTGGTGTTCTGAGGAATGTGAATGGGAATTACTCCCAGGTCCACTCTGACCCGGAGTGGTGCTACTTGTTAAAGTCCCATTTATGGGTTAAACAGAACAAAGTGAGTTGTAAAATATGTTTTTAAAAATTGAGTTTACAAAAAAATTAAATACCCAACAAGAATGAATAAAACAAAACGTCTTCAGCATAAAATAACCCAACAAGGGTTGAGATGCCGTAAAATACAACCAGCCAACAACCAACCATAATATCTGAGGCGCCCACAAAAAGCAATGAAAACAAAACCCTGACAGTTTTGTCGCCACCCTCACGTATGCATGAGGGGCCCCACAATAAACTCCACCTTGTCTCAAACTTAACTTCGTCGGGGTGGGAGCTACAAGAGTGAACCTGGGAGTAATGACTATGAAAGAGTATTCCACATTCCTCCAGCACTGGAACTCTAGCCTCAGATGTAGTTTTATATCATACCCAGGGCTCCCTCTTTTTAGGGGTGGGGGTGCGGTTTACCCCCCCCCATTTGCAGGGGATACAGTCAGCGTCTTATAAGCCCCACCGACAGGGCTGATGTTCTTTTGTGAAGTTGCTTATTTGGAACAACAGCCCAAGCAATACCCCTTCCCCGACTCTTCCCACTCTCTCTTTCTCTTTCTTCCCATTGCTCTTATTACACCCTTTCTCTCCTGTTTCTTTCACATCTCTCTCTCTCTCTCTCTCTCTCTCTCTCTCTCTCTTTCCATTGGTCTTATTGTTCCATCCCCACTCTCTCTCATTTCAACTCTTTATCTGTTGCTTATTATTCCAGCATTTCTCTCCTGTTTCTTTCACATTCATTCTCTCTCTCTCTCTCTCTCTCTCTCTCTCTCTCTCTCTCTCTCTCTCTCGTCAATTTCTTTTTCTCTCTTTCTCTCGCTCTCTTATTTAGCTGCGTTTCTCTCTTTATTTCGTCTATAATGTCAATCTCCCCCTCTCTCTTATTGTGTTGCATTTCCCTCTTTAGAATCTTTTTCTCCCCGTCTCTCTCACACACACGTTCTCTCTCTCTCTCTATTATTGTGATACATTTCCCCCTTTATTTTGTCTATAATGTCCATTCCCCCTCTCTCTCTCTCCACTTCTGTTTCTTTCAAATTTCTTTCTTTCTCTCCTTTTCTCTCCCTTTGACTTTCTCTTTCCATTGCTCTTATTGCCCCCCCTCTAACTTCTGTTTCTTCCCATTGCTCTTATTATTCTATCATTTCTTTCCTGTTTCTTTCACTTTCACTCTCTCTCTCTTTTCTATTTTCTATTTTCTACTTTCTACTTTCTCTTTCCATTGCTCTAAGTGTTCTACCACCCACCCCCTCTTTCTCAGAAAAAATCTAACCATTATGACACGATCAACGTAAGTAAATGGTTGAGCAATGAATTCATGTCTTTTGAAGCGTTAAACAAAAATGTTAAGTCCCGCTCTTGTCGAAGGGGTACTTTACATGAGACATCCCCACCCAGCCCCTACACCCCAATCTCCCACCCAGCCTCTCCACCCCTCTACACTATTTTGTCAATGAACCTTGACACTCGTATCTTTCCTCTTCCTTCCTGTCAAATGCTCTTCAAATTGTACGTCTGTCTATCTGTCTCTTTACTACAGTAGATACCCTCAGATAAAGAGAACAGAAATTGCATTCTGATTTTACAAGTACAACGAGGTACTCGCAGTCAGCGTTCTGCCAGTGAATCCCAAAGTTCGCCTGTACACTGCGTTTATCAAATTATTAACGAGGTGAAAAACTACCAGTTGTAATTTAACGAACATTTCACAGTATAATGGGAATATATATATGCGTAGGCTGTATAAAAACTGCGTTGTTCTGTGCAACAGGAAACAAACGGTGGCCATTTGAATATTAACGCTATATACAAGTCTTCCAAAAGGAATGTCATTACAATCGTAAAGACGCACTAAAATCATATTCGTGCGTCCCAGTGTTTTTCGTTTTTCTTTCCTCACCATTTCAACTTAACTGTAAATACATTTCAATAGTTTCTTAGAAATGAATTACACAGGATAGGTTACAAGGTAGAGTTAGACGGTTTTAGTTGGGAGCTATAAATTTTCCTGGGGACTCATTCAAAGCAAATATGTGCGTCCCAGGACGCACTAAATCAAAAATCTATCAGCATCACTGAATGTATATCAATATACACAACAAGTATGGCGTCAAAGTGTACTGTACAATATATATATATATATATATATATATATATATATATATATGGTCTTAATTGAAATCAAAAGATTTTAGTATAATGCATTTTTAGCGGCATTTTTCCCCAGTTTTCCGTTGATCCCAGTCAGTAGAGCACCAGTCTAGAAATCGCAAGGTTCCTAGTTCAAGACCGGTCTTCGCCAACTCAGCGCATGAGTAGCACAAATTGAGTAATCTGATATGTGCAGTAAAGTGTGGAGCTGACAGTAAGTATGGCGCTCCACCTCAGCAAAAACAATCTACCTGGTTTAGCACTAGCAAAAAGAGGATAGACTCGATTGCTGTCAGACTCACTTCCTTGAAAGCATTATGCTATTAATCTCGACATTGCAAACTCAAATAATAAAAAGCTACAAAAAAATTTGACGGTTAAATTGAACTTAACAGACCTAAATTCCACCATCGTATGTCACCCCACCGAAAGAAAAAAATACCAAATATCAGGGAATTAATTGAATTTAATGAAATTTTCAGTGTTGATATATTAATGAATAAAATATATAATGCACCAGTTATTTTATTTAAAAACTTTTACATTTTGTTCAGATCAGTTAACTCTGAACCACCTATCTTTGAGGCGTAACACAGATTCTCAGATACGTGTTTCAAAGTTAACTGATCTAAACAATATAAACATTTTTTAAAACGAACAAAAAAGTGCGCAACTTTTGACAAAAATACTTTAAAATGGAATAATAAAAATTGGAAAATGATCTTTTTACTGTTTTCTTTTACGTTTAATATAAACAACAATTCCAAGTTTATGTGTATATAAAAAAAAACATATCTCTTTTACACGTAACGTACTTGGTGATTGTTTTAAATCATTTTTCGATTAATTGTTTATTAATTTTCATATATTTCCCACCAAAATATATGGTAGCCTCAGAGATACTGATAGGTACGCGTCCTCCCTGAAGCACAAAAATCTAAAAGGACGCAGTTCAATCGTATTCATGCATCCCAGTGTCTTCCTTTTTTCTTCCTTCATCATTTCAAGCTAACTGTAAAACATTTCAATAGTTTCTTAGAAATGAATTACAGAGGATAGGTTACAAGGTAGGAGTTAGACGGCTTTAGCTGTTTCCCCGGAACATAAATAAAAACCCTACAATTTATTAAGAAACTTTAGTTGGGACCCATAAATTTTCCTGTGGACTCATTCAAAGCAAATATGTGCATCCCAGGACGCACTAACTCTAAAACATATCAGCATCACTGGGTAGGATTATTTTCTATGCTAGTTCATATTTGTAATTTTTACCACATTATCAGCAGTACTAGTTGTCGTCAGAACCAGATGACAGTTTCAGATACAAATTTGTGATGTTAACGGCTTCCGTAACAAAAAAAGACAACCATTTTTAGGGCTGAACTTGCACAAAGGTGTCAAAATTAGGGTGACCCATAAAAAACAGAACACACAAAATTCGTAATAAAACTGTTAATTTTAACTATGGGGGGGTAGGGTTTAGGGTTAGGGGGGTATTTTAATGGGAAAATGAATGAATAATTTGGGTTCTATTTTTTTCTGGGTCACCCTGTATACCGGTGACCCAGAAAAAACAGAACTCACAAATTTTGTAATAAAACTTAATTTTAACTAGGGGGTTTAGGGTTAGGGTTAGGGGTTAGGCTTAGGGTCGGTGTTGAAGGTGAGTTTAATGGGAAAATAGATAAATGATTTGAGTTCTGTTTTTTCTGGGTCAATCTAATTTGTGCAAGTTCAGCCATTTTTAGTTAAAAAATTATTTTCAATATTTTTTTTCATATAGACTATTAAAATTGAATCGCATTATTTCAGCTATATTTTTTAATACAACCTTTTCATTAATTAAATAAATACGCCTTTCTCAGAGAGTGAAAGAGGGGATTTATTTTACATTCATAAATTTCTTTCTAATTCTCTCGTAGAGATTGTTCAAATGTGAACATCTGGTCAAACAGTGGAATAGAATAGACAACCCGCCCCCTAATATACAACCGTCATGGTCAGTGCGTGAAACAACCAATCTGCCTTCTTGCCAACCAACCCACCACCACTCATTGGTTGACTGGAAATTCAATTTCTAAGGAATATCCAATTTTTGAAAAGTTTCCAGAACCTTCTAGTGACACCCCCCCCTCGTGACATGACACCAACATTAATTGAATACCGATAATTAAACACATCAGAATTGCCAAATGCAATTAATTGATCTTAACGGCACGTCAAACCGTCTAAGGTTATTTTATGCCGAGAGGTTCATCGCACGTTCACAATTACAGTTTTTGTTTAGTTGCTTCCGGAGGTTTTTTTTTTTTAAATATTTATTTTGCACACGGCCCTATCAAATACGAATAATTCTCGAAAAAGGTCTATTTGTCCTATTAACGGGACCCTAACACCCCGGGTCATTGTGGATTTACGCTCGAGCGCAAAAAATACTGCAGGTAGGCAAAAGTTGTGTTCATAGTGTTTTCGAGTGGCATTTCTGGTAATTGGTATTATTCACAAACGGTTTTCAATGTTAGTTTTTAGCGTGGAGAATCCCAATCCTTAACTTATGTTACATAATTATTAGATTCTTAATATTTATGTACAGTAGTGTAGAAATCAAAATGGCTGATATAAGTTGCAGCCCACGGCCTTGAAGGATGAGTGACAAGGATTGACCTCATCCTGATCCTTTCCGGTGGATACCGTAAGAATCGGTGGAGGAGACCCTCTTCCGGTTTAGATTAGAAATAGATTTTAGTCAGTCGGAGAGAAACCACGATGGTGGTAAGTCGTGTTATACATGCTCCGACTCGATCTGTGCAGGTAGTCTGGTGGGGATTTCGAAATAAAATGTGATCTAAGTAAATCGAAGTCTTGTGTTATTATCTAAAAACTACCAATGACACAGGGTTTCTGATAAAGAGAAATCCCCAATGGAAGACCTGACACAAAGTCCCCAAGACGAAGTCCAGACGCTAGAAGAGATGTTAGAAGAAGACGTAAGATAGAAAAGATGAACAGCAGAAGAATAGAAGAAAGTAACGAAGGATATACAACACTTATATTGGAGTTGGAGGCGTTGCGTGTAATTGCTAGAGTCGTAGGAAATGGATCCGTCGCCCCGAGCTCAAATCCTGAACGAGGCGGTTTGCATTTCACATGGCACTAATGCCCTTGGGAAAGCTATGCATCCAACTATTCCCCCCTCTCTCTCTCTCTCTCTCTCGAGTAAATAGTAGGGCAGACTGGGCTCTTTAACCATGACTAGGTAATCAGTCTAGGAGAAGGAAAACTCTTAATTCAAACCTTGTTAAACTCTACTTAAGAAATCGACCTTGTGTCGCATCCTGCTCGTGCGGAGGGGTTGGTAAATATATATCGGACACGACTCAAGATCGGATTTATGTGGTGGTTTTTCAGAACTCACGCAGTTCCCACCAATTTTGCTGCAGGCAAAGTGTTAGTACATGTTAGGTCCCATCTATGGGTTAAATAGAAAAAATGATTTAAAAATGTGTTTAAAGATAAAAATGAGTACCCATCAAAAATTCTATTATTATTGTAATCTGAGTCCTTCTGCTCTTCGCCTTCATCTTCACCCTGTGGTCTGCTGGAATTGTAAAACCTACCAGTTGACAAATTCTCTTTTTCTTGTTAATCAATACTAGGTCTGGTCTTCTGGTTGGGATAAGGTGATCCTTCTTTATCTCAAAGTCCCAGAGAATTGTATGTTTCATTCTCAAGAACAGAATCTGTTTTAAAAGATAATTCTATGGGTAATTAGATTTTGTTTTGAAAAAAAAAAATTCTATAGCGGTTTGTCTATTTGTTCGTAAGGAGGCCTTATTTTGGAAGTAAAAAAAAAAAAAAACGGTAAAATATTTGCACTTCTAGGCATTTTTAAAACTATTCCTTTTCGTATCTTAATCTATCCAGAAATGCTTATAGGTACGCGTCCTGCGTCCCTGATGTACGAAAATCTAAAAGGATGCAGTAAAATCGTATCCATGCGTCCCGGTGTTTTTCCTTTTTTCTTCTCTCACCATTTCAAGCTAACTGTAAATACATTTCAATAGTTTCTTAGAAACGAATTACACAAGATAGGTTACAAGTTAGGAGTTAGATGGCTTTAGTTGTTTCCACAGATCATAGAAAAAACCCTACAATCTATTAAGAAAAATTAGTTGGGACCCATCAAATCTCCCGGGGACTCATTCAAAGCAAATATATGTGTCCCAGGACGCACTAAATTAAAAAGCTATCAGCACCACTATATATATATATATATATATATATATATATATATATATATATATTAGGTACTGGCAATAAAATCGTCTGCTACGAGTTTTAAAAGCGAATTAAAAATAATTAAATCTATTATTTAAGGTCAAACTTTGTCTAAATTGATAAGTAGTAACATAATGACCATCATTAAAAAAAGAAAAATATCATTACATATGCAGTTTATGTTGAATAGATTTAAAACGATTTGTTTTGGTCAATTTCGACGCGATCCTCCATTCTGTCTATTTTTCAATGGTTTTACGCGTTTGTTTACAATTTTAATGTAACATTCGCGATTGCAAAAAAATTTACAAAAATCAGGTAATAATCCGATTTTAATGAAATTTTCAGTATTGATTTATCAATTAATGAATTTTATAATGCATCAGTTATTTTATTTCAAAACTTTAATTTAGTATTTTTGCTATGAAAAATTAATATATAAAATTCATTTAAAATGTGAATAGCATGATGTTAAGTTTAAAATTTTATATTTTTAGATTCTAGAAATAAATATCTACTTAATGCAAACCTTATTTTTTAGACGAAAGTTATAAGTTTTGAAGAAAAAACTCGATTGAAAATGTACCCCCCCCCCTTTTAAGCAGAAAAAATATCAATGAATAATTTTTTTCTTTTATCAGATAATAACCAATTAAATAATTATCGAAATGAGTAAAAAAGAAATCTCCAATAAATTAATTATTTATTTTTTTACATTTTATTTTTCAATTTTCGGTACTTATTTTCTCATAGAAAAGACACCGTAAATTTTTTTTTATCTCTATTCATAACTTCGGTCTTTTATCTCATTATGTTTACAGTAATTAGTACAGTATAAGACCAACTCGAAAAAATGTTACGCCCCCAACATAGAGGGGGGTGGGGTCAAAATTAAGTGACCTGAAAAAAATGAGAAGGTTTTGAAATAATATAAATAATGCCTTATAAAGATCATTCATTGATAAATAAACACTGAAAATTTCATTAAAATCCGATAATTCCCTGATTTTTGGTAAATTATTTTCTGTAAAAAGTCATTTTTTTTGGCTAAAGTCATTTTGTCAAAAACGCAATTTAGGCTCATTTTGCCAGTACCTAATATATATATACCGTAATTTTCCACACACAACTTTTTCTTTTTTTTTTTTAGATATTTTTAATATTATTTTTCTTTTCTTTTTACACGAAACGATTTTTCAAAAAAAATCTAATAAATACAAAAAAAACTTTTGGGGGGTTAAACTTGCAAATCGGTCGGAAAATTAAAACATAACAGGGTTACCCAGAAAAAACAGAACCCAAATTATTTATTTATTTTCCCATTAAACTAACCCTAAATCCCAACCCTAAACTCCCCTAGTTAAAATTAACAGTTTTATAACAAACTTTGTGGGTTTTGTTTTTTCTGGGCCACCATGTATACAGGATGACCCAGAAAAAACAGAACCCAAATCATTTATTCATTTTCCCATTAAACTAACCCTAAACCCTAACCCTAACCCTCCCTAGTTAAAATTAAGTTTTATTACAAAATTTGTGGGTTCTGTTTTTTCTGGGTCACCCTAATTTTCCGACCGATTTGCAAGTTTAGCCCTTTTTTTATTATTATTCTTAAATGTAAAACTGTATAGATAAAAAAATAAAATAAAACCCTAATGTACAACAAAAAGACTTAAGTCATAAATTAGTGTTATGGTTTATGATTCTTAAGAATTTCTAACGAAGTGTTTAAAAATTTTATGCGAAGAACCAGAAATGGTTCGGGAACATAAACAATTCTAAGTAGGTTATATTTGCCGCGCCCGAATACGAGAAAATTATTACCTTTTTTTTCTTCTTTTCTTTCTTTCTCTACATTCACCACAAAAAAAAAAAATCTTTATAATAAATAAAATCATACTATTTCTCGGATTTTTTTTTAGATGAGGCTTGATAATTTGTATTATTTGGACTATTGTCCTCATACTTATTGTTATCTAGCAGATAACAATAAAGATGAGGACAATAGTCCGAATAATCCAATGATACAAATTATCAAGCTTCATCTAAAAAAAAATCAGAGAAATAGTGTAGATAACAATAAAGATGAGCACAATAATCCGAATAATACAAAATAAAATCATCTAGAATAATTATGATATTTCGGACTGTTGTCCTCATCTTTATTTTACGTTCAGGTCGCTGTAACCTTAGGCTCTGTTTTAGGTTGGTCTTTTTCTTTCTTTTTTTTCTGTTTTTTAATTACCTTAAAATAAGTCATCTTCAGACGATTACCCATAAATTCAAACGCAGTTTCGGACTTAATCGTTACTGTTCACTCAAGGGCACCCCAAGTAGCATAAATGCCATAAGACTTATCGACAAAATTGTGAATAGATGATGATGATGATGATGATAATAATAAAGCGAATGCAGCAAACTAGCACAAAGAGTGTACAAGACTAAGCAAGACGCCGTGGGGAAGGTGATCCACTGGTAATTGTGTAAAAAAATTAAATTTTCACCATATAACTAAATGTACAAACCAGAACCTGTCCTGAAGAATGAGACGTACACAATTCTCTGGGACTTTGAGGTACAGACGGATCACCTAATCCCAGCCAGGAAACCAGACATAGTATTGAAAAAAAAAAAAGAGAAAAGAGATAACTTGTCAACTAGTAGATTTAGTTCCGGTAGATCACAGGGTAAAGATGAAAGAAAACGAAAAGATAGACAAATACCTAGACCTTGCCAGAGAATTGAAAAAGGTGTGGAATATGAGGGTGAAGGTGATACCAATTGTAGTTGGTGCACTTGGAACGGTCCCAAAAAGCTTGGAAAAAAAGACTGGAGTAACTGGAAATCAGAGGAAGAATTGAGACCATCCAGACTACTGCAATGCTGAAATCGGCTAGAATACTCAGAAGAGTCCTGGAGACCCGAGGGACTTGAAAATATTGAAATGTATTTACAATAAGCTGAAAATGGTGGAGGAAGAAAATATAAACGCTGGGACGCATGGATATAATTTTACTGCGTCCTTTTAGATGTGTATGCGTCAGAGACGCAGAACGCGTACCTACCAGCATCTCTGCAAATATATAAAAATCATTTAGCTATTTATAGATCACAAGATAACTAAACCAAGCTTGAATATACATTGCTCAATGGAGAGAAAAAAAAATCTAAACATTTTTTTAACAATATCTTTTTGTTCTTATCCTATTTCAATAATAGTATTATGCTAGCAAGACCTGTGGATATACCACAGTATGATAATTTAATTATTACAACGTTATGGGGCCGGGTTAGCTCAGTCGGTAGAGCGTTCGGCTAGAAACCACAAGGTTCCTAGTTCGATACCGGTCCCCGCCAACTCAGCGTATGAGTAGCACAGGGATCTGTGCGGTAAAGTAAGGAGCTGATGGTAGGTGTGGCGCTCCACCTCAGATGCTAAAAACAATCTCCTTGGTGGTCTAGCGCTATTGAAAAGGGGATATACTCCCTCGCTGACTGGCTGATACCGACTTTAGGCCGCCACGTCGACTTTACTTTACTTATATGTTTACTAAGGAGCTATTGCAAATACTTCAATATGTAAAAATTAAAATAAACTTGATTTAACTCTCTTTCTCGAACTCTTTTTTTCTCTTTCTTTTCAATATGTTCGATTGAAACAGAGTAGTGTTATCGCTTCCACGCGCTCACCCACTCTCTCTATTGAAACGAAAAAATCCTATCATTTGAATGAATATCAACAAGTTAGTAATTTTTCAGTACATAGTGTATTTAATGTTTTTTGTATTGATTTCTAAGAAACTTTTAAAAGTATTTTAAAATGTTGATAAGAGCATTTAAGTGCATTATAAATCTTCAATTAGTCATTTTGGGGCTAATTTATCGTTTAAAAATGTATTAAAAATCTATAACATATGTAATATAATTTTGCCGTTTTTACTGATGCTCATTATGTTACTAGTTTTCGACAGACAAAAAAAAATGACTTTAGATAATCGATTTAATTAATTTAAACTAGTTTTTTTAATGAAAATCGATGCACATTTTGGTGGTACCTAGTTCGTTTTGGCACGAAGCCAGAAGTAAAGGGCACCCAGTAAGAATCGAACTCACTAACTATGGTCTGATAATCTAACTTCGTAGCCATTATACCATATAAGGTGCTAAAGTTAATTAATGCAGTGATGCTGATAGCTTTTTGATTTACTGCGTCCTGGGACGCATATATTTGCTTTGAAGGAGTAACCGGAAAATTTATCGGCCCTAACTAAAGCCGTCTAAATCCTACCTTGTAACTTATCCTGTATAATTCGTTTCTAAGAGACTATTGAAATGTATTTACCGTTAACTTGAAATGGTGAGGAAAGAGAAAAGAAAAAACACTGGGACTTAATGCGTCCTTATCGATTTTTATGCGTCAGGGACGGAGGACGCGTACCTATCAGCATCTCTGCTTTAGTATTCTTTCATTTTAATTTAGGGAACCCACATAAACAATAAAAAAAAAAACAACAAAAAACCCAAATTACTATACATTTAATTAACCATTGAAATTAATTATTGAATCTATTATTGAGACAGTTGTTTGTGTTAGTATTGCAATGTATAATTTCAATTAAACTTAGTTTAAAAAATATTTTTCAATATTAAATGTATAGTAATTTGGGTTTTTTTGTTGTTTATTTTTTTAAGCAATACGTAATTAAAAACAACCTTAATCCTCTAAAACCGTAACCCAATTCGCAAAATGTTAATTCATAGACTGCAGTTAAACTGTCATTGAGTACCACCAAAAAACTTTCCGTTTTAATTTTCCGATCTAAATCAGAAGTCAGCCGGTTACATTATAGCAGCGTGAGTAAACTCTATTATTTTATTTTTTTAAACTGGTAACCTTCTTTTAGGATATTAATGAAAATAAATGTTTCCGGTGGGAAAAGCCTTTTTTTTTTCTTCTTATCTTTTTTACGTTTTTGACTTTTTTAGTACAAAGTACGAAAGTAAATATTAACGACCTTCGATTTCGTATTCATTGCCTTTTCATCTGATCTTCTTAAGTAGTAGAGTATTCTTCTTCCTAAAAATATATGCACCTATTGAAAAGCCTTGTTCCCAACCTTGAATTAAATCACTAACAAAAGGAATTGTATAGAAAACCTGTAATACAGGTGTGTGGAGCCAGAAAGAAAGTCACTTCTTTTTACCTTTTTGTATAAAAAATCTAAAAGGAAAATGCGACCTGTGTATGTTACTTGGCTTGGGTAAAAAGAAGAAAAAAAAGCGAGACAGATAGTTTTATGTTGGAGGTAATTTCAGATATATAATTTCTCTTGTTTTTTTGTTTTTTAATATTATTCTTTTGGTTGAACTTGCACAAAGGTGTCAAAATTAGGGTGACCCAGAAAAAACAGAACCCACACATTTTGTAATAAAACTGTTAATTTTAACTATGGGGGTCTAGGGTTAGGGTTGGGGTTTAGGGTTAGTTTAATGGGAAAATGAATAAATAATTTGGGTTCTGTTTTTACTGGGTCACCCTGTATACCGGTGACCCAGAAAAATCAGAACCCACAAATTTTGTTATAAAACTGTTAATTTTAACTATGGCGGTTTAGGGTTAGGATTAGGGGTTAGGGTTAGGGTTGGGTTTAAGGTTAGTTTAATGGGAAAATAAATAAATAATTTGGGTTCTGTTTTTTCTGGGTCACCCTAATTTTGACACCTTTGTGTAATTTCTCTTTTTTTTTGTTTTTTAATATTATTCTTTTGTATTCTTTCACACGAACAGGACCTGTGGATATACCACAGTATGATAATTTTTTTATTCATGATCTGGTGAAACAACTAAAGCCGTCTAACTCCTACCTTGTAACATATCCTGTGTAATTCCTTTCTAAGAAACTATTGAAATGTATTTACAGTTAGCTTGAAATGGTGAGGAAAGCGAAAAGTAAAACACAGTGACTTAATGCGTCCTTTTCGATTTTTATGCGTCGGGGACGGAGGACGCGTGCCTATCAGGATCTCTGCGTTTGTATTATTTTATACGAGCAGGACCTGTGGATATACCATATGATAATTTGATTATTACAACGTTTGATATGTAAAAATAGCTATTGTAAAATAGTTCAATATGCAAAAAGTATAATAATCTTGATTTAATTCTCTATCATTTTTCTTTTTCTTTTTATTCAGTTCGATTGAAACAGATTAGCGTTATCGCCTCCGCGCGCTCATTCCTTCTCTCTATTTTCTCCCACTCTTTTCTTTCTTTCTATATTTTATGCAAACATATAGACTTATACAAAGATTTTTACAAATCCCTAAGAGAGCTCAATGTATAATAATGTAAATAAATTAATCATATACAGAACAATAACTAAACATTCAAAGAAAGGGAAAACATATATATATATAATAGAGAAATTTTCTATTTTTGAATTTGAAGTATTTCTTTTTCTTTCAAAAACTGTTACACTGAAGAAATACAATGTAGCGAAATATTCATGACGCTAACGAAACACGCAGCGGATGTACAAAGACGAAGCGATCGCATGGCTTACACGCTTTTTGGAAAAACAATGTTTCCGGTTTGAAATTAAATTATTTTCTGCTTCTCGCTCGATGAGTCCGGATTAAAAACTTTTACATCTAAAAACGGACCTAATTATCATTATGCTCTGATGATGATTTTTTTATAAATCGAAATATTGTCAATATTAGCAATGAAATTGATATTCATTTTAACAACATTGTGTTTTTATACCCTTTATATATATATATATATATATATATATATATATATATATATATATATATATATATTTGATGTAGCTTTTTAGTTCGGCAAAATGTTGTCTACTTTGTTCAATTTTATGGTTCCTTAAACACAGACATGTAATAAGGGCAAAATCGCAAAAAGTTTTATTTTTATTTTACTGACCTCCCACCAGGCTGGATTAACACAAGATATTTTTTACGTAGGTTTTTTTTTTTTAATGGGGCATCCAGCGAGGATTGAACCCGCTATTCAGTTATAATAGATCTGCGAGGCTGGCTTGCTAATCATTACACCATGACGGGTGTAAAATTGCTGAATATTGTACAAATTAAATAAAATCTTAGATATCTTTTTCTATTAGACACGGGTGGGGGGTGAACTATTAGCCCATAGGCCTCTTAAGGCTTAAATTTGGCAAGCCCTGTCGGCTCGGGTTTTAGAATACACCTGTTGGCCGTGTGGCGACCCGTGATGCTTAAGGACGGAATCCTGGTGGCCGAGCAATCCATGACATACAACACTCCACTTTGACCCTTACTTAGGCTAGACAGGTGTTCGGAAAAGCCCCCTCCAATCAATCGGCTGGTCACGTCAAGCCCTAGCATCTATATGATTGTTCCAACCCTATTGCCCTTATGGCAACCACCTTTTCCTAATATGTGTGCTAGAAGGCGGTGGCTGGGGGTCTTAGTGTCCTGGGTACGTTAAACTCTATGATGGTAAGGTTCCAATTCTGGGGCTCTGGGGATTGTGGAATACCCCTTGATCACCATTACTTCCATGTCCACTCTGACCTGGAGTGGTAGTACCTGTTAGGGTCTCATCTATGGGTTAAATACAAAAATGAGTTCTAAAATAACGAGTTAAAAAATTGAGTACCCATCAAGAATGAATATGTCTTCGGCATAAAATGACCCAACAAGGGTTGATATGTCGTAATATCCAACCAACAACCAACAACCTTAATTCGGCTCTGGGTCGAGACAGTCTTTAGATTGTTAGCTAAACTTGTGTCTTTTTCAAAATTTGTGGATTTGCCTTTAAATAAATAAATAAATAAATTAAACAAAAATGAATTTATGAATGGTTTAATTTCACGAAAGTAGTTACCTCCCACTACAGGAAACTTTTAATAATTATCGGTTAAATCGAACTTAACGGACCTAAATTCCACCATCGTATATCACCCCGCCGAAAGAAAAAAAAAATACCCAAAATCAGGGAGTTAAACGAATTTAATGAAATTTTCAGTGTTGATATATTAATAAATAAAAGATGTAATGCACCAGTTATTTTATTTAAAAACTTTCACATTTTTCAGCTCAGTTAACTTTGAACAACGTGTCTTTGAGGCGTAACACAGATTCTAAAAGATACATGGTTCAAAGTTAACTGAGCTGAAAAAATGTAGAAGTTTTTAAATAAAATAACTGGTGCATTATATTGTTTATTCATGAATATAGTAACACTGAAAATTTCATTAATTTCGGTTAATTCCCTGATTTTTGGTATTTTTTATTTTATTTCGGCGGGGTGACATACGATGGTGGAATTTAGGTCCGTTAAGTTCTATTTCACCTAATTATCTTATTTACTAAGAAAAGAAAAAAAGATTTACCGATAAATTGTAAATTGAGTGTTAATTTTTTTTTTTTACCATAGTCTACCGGACAGTTGTTAGTAGAATATGAGATGGAGTCCAATGTATATATTTTCAATTTCTCAACTGGGATTAATACTATTAAATAAAAAAATCAAACTCTAAGGAAAACAATTTGATACGTATTATTTGGATTATTCGGACTATTGTCCTCATCTTTATTGTTATCTACACAACGTTTCGGCCGATGTGCCAATAAAGATGAGGACAATAGTCCGAATAATCCAAATAATCCAAATTATCAAGCCTCATCTCAAAAATTCAGAGAAATAATTAATACATTAATTCATTCAAAATTTTTTTTTAATTGTTAAAAATGAAAAATTGGACATTGGAATTCATTTCATATTCCACTAATTTCTGTCCGGTAGACTATGGTAAAAATTTACGCCCTTGAATTCTCAGTCTACCGATTTATCATCGACGAGAGAACCCCCTCCCCTGAAAAAAATCTGGCCCATATTTTAAACTGTTTAGATTTGATTTTCCCCGTATAACATGACATTAAAAGGGGATATATATTTCAACGGCACTAAGAGACCCAGGGGTGGGTGTGATCTGGGGGTGGAGAGAAGGTGCTGCTATATTCGAAAGACATTTTTCTTTGCACGCACGCACGCACGACACACCCACATACGCACGTACATTCCACTACGTGTTTGTGTGGGTATATTTTCTAGTCACAAACCCGGAGACCATGTCCAGACAATTTCCAAATATACAATTAAATCCCCCCCCCACACACACCAAAAAGACATGCTTGTATATAAAGAAAAATATCAATGTTTTTGACAAATCTCTCCATCTCTCTCTAGTCTCTATCTATCTATCTATCTATATGTAAGGCACCTCATGTAGCCTAATGGTTAGCAAGCTAGCTTAGGGGGTAATGAAGGACTATTTGCTCGTAAATTCCTACCATAAAATAAACTGAACCCCCATTTTATGTCCGAGTTTTTGCAATAAAAGTTTTATTTTTCTTGCACCCGTCATTTTACAATACTAAATATATTTCCTTTATTTATTTTAATATTAACTTCAATGTGTATATTCTAAAAGCTTTTATTTTGTGAGAATGCTTAGTTTTAAAGTGGGGGTTCGTTTTTACACTTCAACTTTTTACTCGTAAATTCCTACGATAAAATGCCCAAGCCTAATTTTATGGTAGGAATTTACGAGTAAAAAGTTGAATATTACTTTTTGTTGTTATTTCTTTTCTTTTTGGCTTTGCTACTCTAAAATAAAAACGTCAGATTTTAATCATCGTCGACGAAAAAACAAAATTACGGTCATAAAAGGAGGATCCAATTTATGCCTAAATTGTAAAACAAGCCCATCATTTAAAACTAAACATTCTCACAAAATAAAAACTTTTAAAATATACACATTGAAATGAATATTAAAATAAATAAATAAAATATATTTTGTATTGTAAAATAACGTGTGCAAGAAAAATAAAACATTTAATACAAAAACACGTACATAAAATGGGGGTTCAGTTTATTTTATGGTAGGAATTTACGAGCAAATAGTCCTTCATTACCGTTTAGGGTACCTCATGTGGTGTAATGGTTACCATGCTAGATTTGCAGACCATTGTTTGTGGGTTCGATTCTCATTGGGTGTCCCTTACTTCTGGCCTTGTGCTACATCTTAAGCTAAGCTTAATAAATAACTATCTTGCCACATTTTTGTATATATTTTACAAAATAAATTATCAGCAAGCAGACCACTGTTAGTGAGTTCGATTTTCATTGGGTGCCTTCTGACCTTGTGCCATATCTAAGCTAAGTTTAATAAATGACTATAATATCTATCTATGAGTATTAGGTACCACCAGACCGTTTAGGTCATCTTGAATAAAACGGAAATAGATATTTCCGAACTTTGTTTATCAAAAATCTCGTTAAAAAAGATCGTACAGGGTTGCTACAAAGAAAAATAGTTAATTCAAAGATCAAATTATCCGATTGGGAAAAATTACATCGTTATCTTAAAAAATAAACAAACCTATCCATATTACGTGCGAAAGGGTAATTTTCAGGCCGCGATTTAGAGAGAAAGAAATACATATTATTACCCTCTTACAGTTATGCATCTAAGTACGGATGGGTGTAACGGACAAACTTTTTAGCCAAATTTTTTCTATTAAAATGAATAAAATCTTTAAAACTTTAATATTACAATTTAAAATGAATAAAATCTTTAAAAACTTTAATATTACAATTTACTATGAATAAAAACTTGAAAAACTTTAATCTTAAAATTTCGCAGTGAAATTGACGTTAAAAAATGTCTTCGGTTTTAGTATTAATTCTTAAAATAGAAAATAAAATGAAAATTTGAATATTTTTTCTAAGAGAAAAACTGATAAAACAATCATTCAATATATTATTTTTATTCTAATTGTTCGTAAAAGTTAAATAAAATATTTTTTTACGCTCAGAAAAACAAACTTTAGTTACCGAGAAGCGTCTCGTCATATGTCAGTTTTGCTCTTCCGTACATTCTAAGAATCACATATTACTATTCAACAATAAAAATTACAAATTCTTTTAAAAATATTAATCGAGCACGGATCGGACCAACTTTTAGTTCACCTGAATTCTAAAATTCATGTTTTTAAATATCCGTGAAAATTTTGATTTTTTTCCACAGGAAAAAAAAAATATTTAATTTATTTCACGCAGAAAATAAAAATATTTAATCACACAAAAGATTGAAAATCTCGTAAAATTAATTTCTTTAAAAAATTTTTTTTTTTTGACAATTTAATAGAATATAGTACATACCAATTACATAAGAAAAAAAAATTTTCAAATATTAATATTATGACATTTTTTTTGCACTTTTTATTTCCGATTTCATTATTTTTTCCTAAAAAAACTATAATTCGGTACGTTATACAATTTCATTGATATAGTTATTCAGACTCTTATCTTTATAGAAAAAAAGTACCAAATTTTTTTTCCACATCATTTTTTTTTATCTCATAAAATAAAATAGGGGGGTGATAGACATCGTAAAAAAATATTTCCCCTAATATATTTTAGAAAAAACTATTTCAGATGTATTTACATCCAATGGTAAACATTTATGGAAATTTTCGTGAAAATCGGACCATTAATTGATTTTTCATAGAATTTTTAAAAAATCCTCTTATCGTAACTTGTTTTTAGCTACGTTAAATTTCACTTGATTTAACAGTGCAAAAATGAAAACATTGTTTTTCAATCATAATTTTCATTATTTTCGTATGCTGATAAAAAATTTAAAAAATCATCAGGAGTTTAGTTAATGTTTTTTCTTTCGAATGGAAAAAAATTTTCAAGAAAATATTAATTTTTCTGCAAGTTTCATTGTGTTAAATGTAGGGGGGGGTAAATTGCACAGGGTCAAATTGGTGGTACCTAATGAGTATATATAAAAAGATATGAAAACACCACAAACTCATACCGTCGGATTCATTTCCTTTCTTTTAACTTATATCTATCTATGTATCTATCTATATCTATCATAGATTTAAAAAAAAACAACAACAAAAACACTTTTCTCCTTTAACTCTCTCTCTCTCTCTTAAGAGCACGCGTGTAAGTGTCGTGTGAAGTTTAGCACGTGAACTCTATACGTGTTATTGTTTAAAAGCCCATAAAAGTAATTGAACTTGGAAGGTGTTATTAGAAATAAACAATTTAAATTAGAATTAATGGTGTCAAAATGTAACAAATCTCAAGCCCTACCAAAAAAAAAAAAAAAAAACAATAAAGAATTTCCGTTATTTCTGTAGCATATATTCATTATACTTAGAATTCATTTTCTTTACCCGAGGGAAGAGTGAGGTTCATTCTGAAATACCGTATTTAATATACTTTTATTTTTTCATCTTCCGCGATCTTTTAATAGTAAGTAAATTTTAACCTAATTTTTTCAACATTTTCTTTTATTTATAGCACTAGGTCATTCAATTGTCATATCCTTGTATGAATATATGTTTGCACCTACAAGAGCATACAGTATGGTTGTACAGTGAGATTTCGATGATCCCAAATAGAATCATCCCTTACTTACTAGTCATTTAGATTATGTTACATTATATATATTATATATATATATATATGTGTGTGAATGTAATACCTACAACCACCCCAAGGTAAGAGTAGATATTTAATTTCCAATTCAAAAACTATTAATCAAATCAACGTTTTATTAAACAGAGTAATTTTATTTTAAATAATGCCATTTAGGACATAGAAGTAGGGTAGGATGTGACACAAGGCCACAAAAAGGAGGATTTCAGCGAAGGTCGAAATCGCTATTCCGTAGTAATTGATCTGCGGGACTAGTTTAAGTTTTTCAATCATTTGCATTTTTTTTTTTTTTTACACTGAACAGTTACATTTAAGTCCCAAAGTGTCTGATGTATCTGCTGTTATTAGCACATTTTAGTGGTTGGGAGAAGAAAAAAATAAGGCGGGTGGGGGAATTGTAGCAAGTTGAAGACGTAATTTTGGAATACAATTCAGTAAAATAAAATGAAAAACAAAAAACAAAAAAAAACATGAAACAGAATATTCAAATTTACTCTGGATGGTGACTGTAAGTATTATATTTTGGCTAAACTAAATTGGTCGGAAAATTAAAACGGAAACTTTTTTGGTGGTCCCCATGACAGTTTAACTACAGTGTATGAAATGAATTAACTTTTTGCGAATTGTGTTACGGTTTAGGGGTTTGGGGATGAAGGTTGTTTTTAATTACGTATTTCTTAAACGAAAAAAAAAAGAAGAAAAAAACCAAATTACTATACATTTAATGTTGAAAAATATATTTTTAAAACCAAGTTTAATTGAAATTATACATTGCAATACTAACACAAACAACTGAGACTAATGTGTCTACCGTTGGATTCAATAATTAATTTCAATGGTTAATTTAATGTATTAATATTTGTTTTTTTTATTAAAGCAATAGGTAATTAAAAACAACCTTCACCCCTAAACCGTAACCCAATTAGCAAAAAGTTCATTCATACACTGTAGTTAAATTGTCATGGGGGACCACCAAAAAAGTTTCCGTTTTAATTTTCCGACCAATTTGCAAGTTTAGCCTACAATTTTTAAAATAACTTTCTCATATTACGCAAGAAATAACAGGAAATGTCTGTTTGAACTATTCTATAGACAAACAAAAAAAAAGGGTTGACTGTGAATTCAGGGGAGTAAATTTTTACCATAGTCTACTGGACAGACGTTAGTGGAATATAAAACGAAGTCCAATGTATATATTTTCAATTCCTCAACTGGGATTAATACTTTTAATAAAAACCAAACTCAAAGGAAAACAATTTAATACGTATTACTTGGATTATTATACCTTCATTCATTTATAATTTTTTTTTAAGAAATTAATTGACAGTATTAATTGATGTTGTATTGATTTAAAGTTGTTGCATAGTGATTCAGTTATACACTTTTTTTTTTTACCTCAGAAAACAGTGGACTGTTTTAAATTGTTTTTTTGTGTTTTTTTTTTCTAATTTCATTTTTTATTATTAACTTGGATTAATACAATCCCAGTTAAGAAATTAAAAAATATATACATTGGACTTCATTTCAAATTCCACTAACATCTGTCCAGTAGACTATATAAAAAAAAATTTACGCCCCTGAATTCACAGTCTGCCCTAAAACGAAAACAATTTGGTATATAAGAAATATGAAGCGTGGTTTAGTTTATTGAATAAATACATTTATTTTTAATATTCAGATTTTTTTTTTATTTCATCCTTTAAATCCGGCTTAATTGTTTGAGGTTTTGCTTTTTTATATGTGGTGAAAATTTTTGTGGTTTAATGAAATAATCTTAAAAAAAAAAAAAAGGAAGTTGAGAAAGAAAAAAATAATCGAAAAATGGGTAGACTGTGAATTCAAGAGCGTAATTTTTTTTTACTATATTCTACTGGATAGATGTTAGTGGAATATGAAAGGGAGTCCAATAATCTATATATTTTTAATTTCTCAACTGGGATTAATACTTTTAATAATGGAGATTCGCTTCCGGTTTTTGTCTGTAACAAAAATTACGTCACTGCTTACGTCACATTACCCAAAATCGTCACAACATAGAATAAATACACTCAAAATTTGAACATGCAACATTAGACAGTCCTCATTGTTTTTTGAAACAAATTTTAATAAATACATGATGGTATTATATATCTATATATAGTTTGTTTTATTTTAATACATATTTAAAGTTAACATTTCAAATTGTTTTATTTTTTAATCCTTTAATGAATTTGATGATTTTACTTACTTAGGGTTCAAACTCGCTGACATTGAATTTTTACTCCCACCCCTCAGGCAATTTGTTTCAAAAATCTATTTTTACATCGCCCGGAGGTTGTTTATTTTGTACTAGTACTTTTAATAAAAGTCAAACATAACTTTCTACGGTAATGCATTTAGGAGTTGTTTTTTTTTTTTTGTTTTTTTTTATTACATGTCAACGTTAACTGATAAATTTAAAGTTGTTACGTAGTGATTCAGTTATACACTTTTTCACCACTGAACTGTAAAAGTGGACTGTTTTAAGTTTTTATTTTTTAATTTTTTTAATCGTTATTCTGAAATAGAAATATCGTTAAATACTCGACAAAAATTAGCAAAAAAATAGTAATTTTCAGTTTATTTCAGGGCTTGATAATTCCCTTAAAATAACAACTTAGGTAAAAAAAGTGTATAACTGAATCACTACGCAACAGCTTTAAATCTACACATCAATTAATGCTGTCGTTTAATTTATAAATAAATGAAGGTATTAAGTTTTGTTTTCCTTAGATTTTCATTTTTCTTAACAGTATTACGGTAATACTGTTACTCTCAGTTCAGAAATTAAAAATATATACATTGGACTTCATTTCATATTCCACTAACATCTGTCCGGTAAACTATGCTAAAAATGTACGCCCCTGAATTCACAGTCTACCCATTCACTTTTTACTGCCAAATTATTTTAAGGTTAGGTCATATTTTACGTTATGGATATATCAGCAAGTTAAAAAATCTATTGTTTTTCTTTTTACTGTTTACAAAACACGAAGTCCACGGTAATTCGAAAAATCAGATAAAAAAATAAAAACACGTGGAGTCAGGAAGATCAATTTATATCGCAATTTTAAAATATATATAGTCCCACATGTTGAAAAATAAATTACCTTTATTTCTGATTTAAAGTAAAATTAATTACTAGACGATCCGTTAACGAGAACCTAACCGGTTGACGGATCGTCTAGTTATTAAATCGGAAATAAATGAAGAGTGAAATATTCGATTTCTGTTAAATCGAGAACTTGGATTGATAAAAAATAAATTACGTTCAGCATAAATGCAGAACCCAATTCCTTTGCGAATTGGACTGTAAATAGATTTATTCTTTAAGTTGGAATATTTTTTAAGTTTACTGTTGTAAAAATCTTGGTATGATAGGCATTTTTTTTTCTACCGAGTTCTAAACATGAGAATTTTAGTAATATTTCAAAACATCCCTCACTTGAAAAAAATAAGTAGATAAAAAAGGTTTGAGATAAAATAAGATAAATTTGTCCATTAATCTGAAAATTGTTATGTCATACATAATAATAATAATATAATATAATAATAATAATAATAATAAACAATAATATAATAATAATAATAATAATAAACAATGATGATGATATAATAAAATTATATTATATCATTATTATTATTATTATTATTATTATCATTACTTAATCTCTTTTTGTGTCTGATAAAAAAAAATATCCAATTTTAAAGCCGGTTCATCGTCCGAATTATTTTTTTATGGAATAATGAATAAAAATGTATTTATTTTAAACTTAAGAGGAAGATAAAGCATTTTAAATGAAAATTGATGATGGAAAAATAAAAAAATAAAACTTCTTATTCAAACTTTTCATAAAAGAACGAACGAAAAGAGAAAAAGGTTTTTTTTGTTTTGTTTTTACCTGGCTTGATTGTTTCAGTCAAGCTGTTACACTTCAATCATTAGGATTAGTCGAATTATTTAAAATAAAGACAAATTATTATCATTATTATTATTATCATCATTCATAATTGACAATAAAATGACATTAATTTGCAAAAATAATCAGCGATATAGAAAGAGAAAAAATCCAAATTAATCACTCACCTTGTTGAATAATAATAATCTTCCGTCCACAAAACCGATAGAAATAAAAGAAATACTTTTTTTTTTAAATCGTAAATCCAGGTTGTAAATAAATCCGATTCTAATCTACTCAAAAAGGATTAATTTCGCATCAAATCTAATAATAAAAGAGCGTAAAAAATCCTGATGAGAGTCAGTTTATAAAATTTAAAAAGTTGATCGATTTAACTGTTTCTAATAAAATAAGTTTTTGGTTGTTTTGGGTTTTTTCTTTCTTTATTTTTTTTTTTTTTTAATCTTCAAATTTGGGACGAGTAAAATATTTCTGGGATTCAAAGAAAGAATTTGATGCCAACAGATCTTGAAATTTTGGCCAATTTTCAATAATTCTTTAGTTTTTTTGTTTGCAATTCCATGTAAAAAAAAAAAAAATTTTTAATAGAAAATACTTAATGAATTATTGAAAAAACAAGTGCGATTAATTATTTAGCTTTTTTTCTTTCAAGGTTTTGTTTTCTTCAAAGGAAGGGTCATATTTGCAGAAAAGTTTGTTTTTTAACTGGTGATAAGATACACGTCTATATTTTTAATTCGTTTTTACGATAAATAAAACCTTTTTTTTTTTTTTACTGTGCAAGTAGGAAAAAAAAAAAACAGACAAGTTTTTTTCCCGAGTGTATTGATAGAAAATCTCACATTTACAAATTGAAGAAAGAAGAAAACAACTTAGTGAAGAAAACGGGAAATAAAAAAACCAACAAGGAAGAAGGAAGTAATCAAATAATAAAATAAAAATAAATCAAACGGTAGAAAATAAACTTTTCTCTCGATCTAAAAAGTTATTCACCGATAATATACATCGTTTTTCTTCATTCTTTTTTTCAGTTGACATGTCGAACAAAACGAAGTGTATGCATTTATATATATATACGAAATTTGAAGAGTTGAAATTGTTTTCAATTTGGATTTGAATAGTTTAACCACTGGTCAGTGGTCAAAAATTGGCAAATTTAGTCGACTAACCCATGTAAAACCAAGAAAATAAATAATTATTTTAGTTTTCTTTCATAATGTGTATGTTGTGTTTATGGTGTGTACTAACCCAGAGAGACACACGAAATAGCACGTTCGGGCGATATCCCTCGTAGTAGAGAATAAAGAGAGAGGTAAGTACTTCTTTCCCTAGAGGTAAGTATATATATATATATACATATATATATATATATCTTTGTAAATATTCAGCGGCTAGTCGTCGTCGTCGTAGTCACAGCTAACCAGATGGCTTGGCAGAAAGAAAGAAAGAAAGAAAGGGAGAGGGAAATAAACAAAGAAAGAAAATGAGAGGGAGAAAAAGAAAGAAAAACGAGAGAGAATAATCAGACAAAAAAGAGACCCTCTCTCTCTCTCTCTCTCACACACTCTCACCCTCACTCTCTCACACACACTCTCTTTCTCTTTTTTTTCTTGTTATCTATTCGTTCTCCTTCCTCTTCTCTTTTCATTCCTTCTTTCATTCATTGTGTTCATCTCGTGTGTGTGCTGCCGTGTGGATATTTCGGCCTGTCAATTTCCCCCGACTCGACGTCGTCAAGTTTAAATAGTTGCTTTCTTTCTTTTGTAATTCTTTTTTTTTTTCTTTTTTCATTTGTTTCATCTTTTCTTACTAGACATATATCTCTCCCACTTCATTTTTTTTCTTTTTACCAAGAGAAACTGGAAGAAACAACAGTAATATTTATTAAGGTAGGCTGTGAATTCAGGAACGTAAATTTTATCATAGTCTACCGGACAGATGTTAGTGGAATATGAAATTAAGTCTAATGTATGTATTTTTCATTTCTCAACTGGGATTAATACTTTTGATGAAAATGAAAATCTAAGAGACAATTTAATACGTTAATTCATTTAGAAGTTAGAAAAAAATTAATTGATGTTGTATAGTTTTAAAGTGTTTTGCGTAGTGATTCAGTTATACATACACTTTTTTTTTTTTTTTTTTTTTTTTACCTCAGAACTGCGAAAGTGTACTGTTTTAAGTTTGTTTTTTTTTTGGGTTTTTTTTTGTTTGTTTTTTTTTTTAATTGTTACATATGAAATAGAAAATATCGTTAAATACTCGGCAAAATTACCAGCGAATAGTAATTTTCAGTTTATAGGATCATTGATAAGTTTATAATCTCAGTTCCCTTAAAATAACAATAAAAAAAAGTGTATAACTGAATCACTACGCAACAACTTTAAACCTATGCAATATCAATTAATGCTGTCGTTTATTTATTTTTAACTTCTAAATGAATTAACGTATTTAGTTGTTTTCCTTAGAGTTTGATTTTTATCAAAAGTATTAATCCCAGTTGAGAAATTAAAAATATATACATTGAAACTTCATTTCATATTCCACTAACATCTGTCCGGTAGACTATGATAAAAATTTACGCTCCTGAATTCACATTCTACCTTTTCTTGTTAGCAAGAGAAACTTCAAGAAACAACAGCAATGTTTATTAAAATGTTAACATTTTTAAACAAATTACCAAAACGTTTAAAAAGTCATAAATAAATATTTTAGTACAAAAACCACAACATGCTTCTAAAATTCTAAGTACGTTTGTACTATCACCTATAAACAACGGCACATCATAGAGACATTTTTTTAAAGTTAGAGCAATACACTGACTTAGAAAATAAATAAATCTATTTTGAAAGTGAATGATAATTCTGTGGCGTCTGCCTTCGCGCTAATCACTATTATTAATCATCTGAATATTCAATATAACTAGGTACTGGCAATTTTGTCGTCTGCTACGAATTTTAAAAGCGAATTAGAAATAATTAAATCTATTATTTAAGGTCAAACTTTGTCTAAATCGATAAGTAGTAACATAATAACCATCATTAAAAAAAGAAAAATATCATTACATATGCAGTTTATTTTTAATAGATTTAAAACGATTTGTTTTTGTCAATTTCGACGCGATCCGCCATTCTGTCTATTTTTCAATGGTTTTACGCGCTTGTTTACAATTTTACTGTAACATTCGCGATTGCAAATAAATTTACCAAAAATAGGTAATTATCCAATTTTAATCAAATTTTCAGTATTGATTTATCAACTAATGAATTTTATAATGCATGTTATTTTATTTCAAAACTTTAATTTAGTATTTTTGCTATGAAAAATTAATATATAAAATTCATTTAAAATATGAAAAGCCTGATGTTAAGTTTAAAATGTTATATTTTTAGATTCTAGAAATATATATCTATTTAATGCAAACCTTATTTTAGATACATAAAGTAATGTTTTGAAGAAAAACTCTATTAAAGCAGAAAAAATATCAATGTATAATTTCTTCTTTTATAAGATAATAGCCAATTAAATAATTATCAAAATGAGTAAAAAAGAAATCTCCAAAAAATTAATTATTTATTATTTTTTTACATTTTATTTTTCAATTTTCGGTACTTATTTTCTCATAGAAAAGCCACCGTCAGTTTTTTTTCTTTTTTTGTTACTATTCATAACTTCGGTCTTTTATCTCATTATTTATACTGTAATTAGTACCGAAAATGACCAACTCGAAAAAATGTTACGCCCCCAACATAAGGGGGGGGGGGATCAAAATTAAGTGACCTGAAAAAAATGAGAAAATTTGAAATAAAATAAATAATGCATTATAAAGATCATTCTTTGATAAATAAACACTGAAAATTTCATTAAAATCCGATAATTCCCTGATTTTTGGTAAATTATTTTCTGTAAAGTCATTTTGTCAAAAACGCATTTTAGACTCATTTTGCCAGTACCTAAATATAACGGAAATAACAATGAAATGCTAATTAGAATATTTCACTCCTTCCTAAATAGAAGCATCAATATCATCATGGACTGATGAATGCTAACTGATGACTGATGTTAACTATGAAATGCTAATTAGAATCCTTCACTCTTTCCTAAATAGAAGCATCAATATCATCATGGACCATTATTAAAACGTGAACCCACTGTGTTTATGGGTCGTCTAGTTTATTCATTAAAAGTAAAACTTTATTTTGTTATCAAATTTATTTTTGTTTTTTGTTTTTTAGTTTTTTTGTTGTTGTTTTAAAAATTATTTTTGTTTCATTCTTTGACTAAAATTCGGTCGTTGTACACGATAAAATAATGATCAAATTATTGTGTACAGGTGCTATACAACTCGCCAAAGGTGCATACATAGAATGTAATGTACAAATGTCAGGAAAATTAACACTGTATAGTCTAGGGACTGGCAAACGGAGCCTAAAATGCGTTTTTGACAAAATGACTTTAGACCCCCTACAGAAAATGATTTACCAAAAATCAGGAAATTATCGGATTTTAATGAAATTTTCAGTGTTTATGTATCATTGAATGATCTTTATAATGCATTATTTATTTTATTTCAAAACTTTCTCATTTTTTTCAGATCACTTAATTTTGACCCTCCTTATATTGGGGGCGTAAAATGTTTTGCAAGTTGATCATTTTCGATACTAATTACAGTATAAATAATGAGATAAAAACCGAAGTTATGAATAGAAACAAAAAAATTTTTACAGTGGCTTTTCTATGAGAAAATAAGTACCGAAAATCGAAAAATAAAATGTAAAAAATAATAAATAATTAATTTTTTGGAGATTTCTTTTTTACTCATTTCGATAATTATTTAATTGGCTATTATTTTATAAAAAAAAAAATATACATCGATGTTTTTTCTGCTTAAAAAGGGGAGGGGGTACATTTTTCTCTCTCTCTCTCTCTCTCATTAATTCAATCAATTCATTGCAGTTAATCCTGAAAATCCGCATGGTGAAACTCGAGTAGGTTATCTGACTATAACCTTTTACTAAATCCGCTCTACTAATGTATTGAGCATTCTTATATTCTTTATAACCCAGACATATTTGGTTAATTATTTTATCGATGGTTGAAGTTGCAACTTACTCGATATGTTATATTTCCGATAAGTCAACCACTTTTCATATATATATATATATATATATATATATATATCCACAGACACAGTGTTTCGATGTTTACGTCTCATCAGTGTGGCTCGACTTAACAGCTACTTCTATCCGGGAGCGAAACCCGACTGAATTTTCGTCAATCAAACTCCTCTCGGCCGTCAGCAACTGCCAGTAAGAGGCGAACAATTAATCTATACACACTTCCATAGATGTATTTTTACAATCAACAGAGAACTCAAGTCTGTAAACATCACACGAGTAATGCCTTACACTAAACGGTGAAAGTTCAATTAATGTCTCCTCTAGAGAGCTCTACCGGGTATTGTGAGTGTATATATATATATATATATATATATATATATATATATATATATGTGTGTGTTAAAGATCTTTGCCCTGAAGAGCTACTATGTGAAACTGTTAGTAGATATATCTGATTCATTAGGTTTAACTTTATTATTTGCTCTACTTAGGTATTGAACACTCTTTACTTCTTAGCTTTAGATAATCCTGGCGATTTATATATATTTTTTTCATATATATATAATTTTTTTCTTTTGTCCAAGTATTATAGTATCAATCGATTATTTTCAGTTGGTACGACTATCTTGGTCTTTTCTTTGTTTTTTTTTTTTTTAATATTTTTCCCCAGGTAATGTTTGGTAGTATATTTTTTACAATCAAACTATTTGCTGGCCTTTTCTTACCGCAAGGGTTTACCAATAAGTTTGGTGTATATATATATATATATGATTTTATATATGAAAATGGTGACTTACCGGTGAGATTGGCCACAATGTTTAATTGATACAAGGCATCAATTGATATAAGGCAGCGATATAACAAATATAAAGTGCTCAATACGTGAGTAGAACAAATTTATTATTATAATGGTATACACAAGCTCCTTATGATGAAACTTCAGTAGGTTACTCCTGTGTATACCATTATAATATATAAAAATACAGGTCAACACACAACACCATTGTTACCGTATTATTATTTTTTATTTATTCCAAACTGCATTGTGATAGCCTTTTAAATCAACCTCCTAACCAATATATATATATATATATATATATATATATATATATATATATATATTAATAATGGAGATTCGCTTCCGGTTTTTGTCTATAACAAAAATTACGTCACTGCTTACGTCACATTACCCAAAATCGTCATAACATAGAATAAATACACTCAAAATTTGAACATGCAACATTAGACAGTCCTCATTGTTTTTTAAAACAAGTTTTAATAAATACATGACTGGTATTATATATCTATATATAGTTTGTTTTATTTTAATACATATTTAAAGTTTACATTTCAAATTGTTTTATTTTTTAATCCTTTAATGAATTTGATGATTTTACTTACTTAGGGTACCAACTCGCTGACATTGAAATTTTTATTCCACCCCTTAGGCAATATGTTTCAAAAATCTATTTTTACATCGCCCGGGGGGGGGTATTTTGTATTAATATATATAATTTTAACATGTTTTTTTCGTTCTTTCTTTCCTTTAGTAAATCAACTGACATCTTTATACTTAATTCTTGAGTTCAATTCACTACCCAGCTGTCACACTCCATGCTAAGACGTTGTAATGTACACAGGTCGTACTTTTATGTTGTCCCCTAAAAAGGGACAGTAGAGTAGGTATTTACCGCATGTCTACGTATGCAGGTGTGACACAAGGTCTTTTTTTAAATGTGGGACCACCCACGAGCCGAGACTCATGGCATGGTAGATGCAAAAAAATGCGTTGATCCCGTCGGCAATCCCCCTGAAGGGGCGCCCCAGGCACCGGGCAATAAACCCGGCGCTGCCCCTTTAAATCAAGGGGGCAGGTGTTGCCGGGGGATAGCCTGCTGAGATCTACGCTGTTAATTACTTAATTAGCCCAGGGCTGCCAACCCCGGAATAAGTACATAGAAAATTTCAACTACAAACTCTTGGACTCCTCTTGGCATTTAAAAAGTAGAAGCCTGAAATGTACAATCTATTATTATACTAAAAGAGTGAATAAATGTTTGTCTCATAAAGGTTTTGTTTTTTACTGTTTAGTTTAATGACACGAAAGTTATACTAAATCATTTCTTAGTTTTAGGAGTTTGAGTTACGTTTGAAAAAAAATCCATTTTAATTGGTTCCAATTAGTCGTAATTTGCAATTAATCAAAAACTTACCTGTCTCTTACTTCACATTCTGCTTATCACTCCCCCTCTCTATGTATATATTGATTACCTCCTCGTTATATATGTTAGTTTCTCAGTGAACGTAGAGAGAGATTGGAGAGTTTGAAACGGATTTGTATGTTAAGTTTCATAAACAGCTAACCCGGTTAACATCTTGGCTCTTAATAAATTCAAATTAGGCCAAACCTTCCCTTTCTTACACAATGGTTTTAATGTTTTTTGTTTGTTTGTTTGATTTTAATCTTTTGTCCGGTCGTATTTATTCATTTTTGAAAATTCAATTCGCTTTGCAAACTCACTTTTTCCTAATCCCAATTATCTACCCAGAGCTCAATGGGTGACTCAACGGGTCACGTTTTGTCTAGTATCTATATATAAATAGTCGCGTTCGTTATTTGTACGACCGTTATCATTTCCAACACCCTCTGGTTAAAAATGAGACCGTCCAAAATAAAATACAAAAATGTAAATCCTGATTATCTAGTGTTGCTTATTCGCTGAATTCAATTTTTCATTATGAATAAAGGGAAGAAAAAAGAAATGCCACACAGAAAAAAATATAAATAGAAAGAGACTGTGAGAAAGATAGAGAGAAGAGGTTAACGCACAGAAGCGATAACGCTAATCTATTTAATCGAACAAAGAAGGGAAAAAAAGTGAGAGAGTTAAATCAATATTATTATACTTTTTACATGTTGAACTATTTAGCAATAGCTCTTAAGTAAACATATCAAACGTTGTAATGATTAAATCATCATACTGTTGTATATCCATAGGTCCTACTAATAAATGAATAATAAAAAGAACAAAGCAGATTTTTAAAAAGATGAGCGATGTACGAACTTTTGAAAAAATTGAATAATTAAAATTAAATTACCGTATTTGACGCATATAAGACGCACTATAAGACGCACTCCCATTTCAGCAGGTCAAATTTAGGAAAAAAGTTTTTTTTTGTGTATTTAAGCATATATTGTTGAAAACAATCTAGCTGTGCATTACATAAGCAGAAACATAGCTGTATAAAAGCAATTTGGCAGTACAGGCAAGCAATAAGCATACACAAGACATCTCAATAGCATGAAATAATAGAGAAGATTAGCCTAGGCCTACGGGATCTCTCCAAACTTCACTTACGATGTATAAGACGCAGGGCAATTTTTGAGCCACAATTTTGGGAAAAAAGTTGTCCTATATGCCGTCAAATACGGTTGTAAAATAGATCACTAATTAGGACTGAGCCTATTCTAGTAGTGACCCCTTCCATTGCAGTTTAACAGGTTTGAATTCAGAGTTTTCCTTCTCCTAGACTGGTTGCCTAACCAAGGTTAAAGAGCCCAGTCTGCCCTACTATTTACCCATAGCTGGAGGAAGAGTAGTTGGATTCATACCTTTCCCAAGGGTATTAGCGCTATGTGAACTGTAGCTTCATCCAGGATATGAACTCGGATCGACGAGTCCATTTCCTATGACTCTAACCATTACATCACGCACTTCCAACATTTGTTGATTTAAAACCAGTTGACGTGGCATACTATTTTGAGGGGGCCTACCCCCCCCCTTGGCAAAAAGGGAGCTCTCTGATAAAGAATATTGAGAGTTGAAGGGGTCTACGTTTCCGATCTGGTCTGGGCCTATTACAAACTTTGCACGGGCCTGCTTAAACAAAGATTTCCCTCGTCGATCAAGAATTTAGATATCGTTAGGGGTCGATACGCACTCTTAACCATCAACTAAGTCTTAATTCAGTCGTGGTCTCCGCTGTTATTAAAATATAACTTAGATATGGTACATAGCACATAGGTATTACTTGATTAGATGGAGATAATCGCTATTATCAAAGGTGGGTGTAATTATATATATATATATATATATATATATATATATATATCCGGGTCTCTTTTAAATCTTCTTAAAAATGGAGATGGTGCTGCTAGTCAAGATACACAACAAAAAAAGAAAGAAAAATCGTAGAATCTAGCACCATCTCCATTTTTAACACGATTAAACAGAGACCCGGATTTTTCCTTCTGTCGCCTCACTTCTCCAATATATATATATATATATATATATATATATATATATATATATATATAATGTGTGTCGAAAAAATATCGAGATTTTTGTACTTTTTGATACACCTTGTATTCTGAATAAAAAATAATGTTCTATTTATTCTTCATTTCTATCTTGTTAAATACAGCGTTAAACTTGGTACTTTTTTTACACACCTTGTATT
The DNA here is from genome assembly GCA_023376005.1 of Doryteuthis pealeii. Taxonomy (NCBI): domain Eukaryota; kingdom Metazoa; phylum Mollusca; class Cephalopoda; order Myopsida; family Loliginidae; genus Doryteuthis; species Doryteuthis pealeii. Next base: position 46,496,763 of record CM042165.1, on the reverse strand, counting down.
CTGAAAAAAAATTAATTAATGGAACATTTGTTTTTCAGAATACAATGTGTGTCAAAAAGTACAAAAAATATCGATACTTTTTTAACACACCTTATATATATTATATCATTTGAGATGTTCGGTGTGTCTCAGAGAAAACGCTATTTTGTATTTTAATGCCTTTTCTTTACATCGTATATAGTGTGGAAAATTTGCATAGTGGTTTTAATAAAACCAAATTTAATAAATAACTACTTGGTGTTATTGATTTCTAATATTATCTATGGGTTAAATAGAAAAAAAACTGAATTTAAAAAATGTTAAATACCTATAAAGAATGAATAAAACAAAACGTCTTCGGCATGAAATAACCCAACAAGGGTTGACATGCCGTAAAATCCAACCAACCAGAACAAGAAGTTAAATTAAAAGTGAAAGTGGGCGTACTATTCATATATATAACACGCAGCGTGGTCTAATGGTTAGAGTCGTAGGAAATGGACTCGTCGACCCGTGTTCAATTCCTGGACGAAACTGTTTACATTTACCATACCGCTAATACCCTTGGGAAAGGTATGAATCCAATTCTCCCTCCAGCTATGGGTAAATAACAGGGCAGACTGGACTCTTTAACCATGGCTAGGTAACCTGTCTAGGAGAAGGAAAACTCTGAATTCAAACCTGTTAAACTCCGCTTAAAAAATTGACCTTGTGTCGCATCCTGCTCGTGCGGAGGGATCGGTATATATATATATATATATATATATATATATATATATAACACGCAGTTGTATGTATGTTTGCAAAAAGCCACATTCGCGCAGCTCACCGTTGAACTGGTTGAACTTTTTGAAGCTACCGTTGTATTCTTTGAGCTTTATTTCATTTTATTTATTTTTTTATTTTTTTTATCAAGCAACGGGAATACTCGAACACGAGTTTGCTGCCATCATGTGTGTATGTCCGGCTAAAATTACGAAAATAAAACAATTAACGACAAAGTGAATATATATATATATATATATATATATATATATATATATATATACATCCACTATCACCGAAACTAGCTCTTGTACAAAATATTAAGAGGACTAGCAACAGAAAACACCCTCCGGCCGTCGTAAAAATTAATTTTTGAAAGACATTGCCTGAGAGGGCGGGAGTTAAAAATTCAATGTCAGAGGGTTTTTATCATAAGTAAGCAAAATCCTCATATTTATCAAAGGAGTAAAAATCAAAAAAACAATTTGGAATGAAAACTGAGCCCCGTCCCTCTCAAATAAAATGTTGCATGCATGTAATAATCAAACAATTATTTTGAATATTTTCCACATCAATTTTCCACAAAATCGTAGGTATTTATTTATTTGTAAACTTTTTAGTTAACTTCTTGTTACTGTAAAAAAAAAAGGTGGGGGGGGGGTGACGAGAGTAAAAAAACAATTTTTAAAATTGCTTACTCAAATTTTGGGTGTATATAGCATAAGAATATTGTGACGTAGAGCTATGATGTAGTTTTTGTTACAGACAGAAACATTGAATTCTACTGTACTGACGACAGCCTCATTTATATCTTCTTTTTTGTAAATTGTAAATTATTGAAAAATTTAAAAATTTCTTACTATATTATTATTTGTGATGCCATTTCCTCTAACCAGGCAACGCCGGGTAGCCCCTTCTAGTCAGTAAATAAAGGTTGGGAACCACTGATTTAGATCAAATCTTTGTACATGGACATATGAAAATATTTTGAGAAATCATTTCATGTCTTTGTTTATTAAGTTGCGCTGAAAGTTTCCCCGTTTCCAACTGCAACTTAATACGACGTGAAAGAAAGGGAAGAACGAAAGGAAGGAAGGAGGGGAAGAAGAACGAAAGGAAGGAAGGGAATAAAAAAGAAAGGAAGGGAGGGAAGAAGAACGGAAGGAAGGGAAGAAGAAAGGAACGAGAGGGAGGAAAGAAGAAGAAGAACGAAAGGGAGGGAAGAAGAACGAAAGGAGGAAAGAAGAAGAACGAAGGGAGGGGAAGAAGAACGAAAGGAGGGAGAAGAAAGAAAGAAAGGAAGAGAGGGGGAGGGAAGAAGAACGAAAGGAACGAGAGGGAGGAAAGAAGAAGAAGACCGAAAGGAAGGAAGGGGACGAAGAAGAACGAAAGAGAGGGGAGAAGAAGAACGAAAGGATGGAAGGAAGAAGAAGAAAGGGAAGAAGGGGGAAAGATGAAGAAGAACGGAAGGAAAGAAGGAACAAAGAAGAAGAAAACAAAGAAGAAGAAGAAGGAACAAAGAAGAAGAAGAAGGAAGGAATGAAGAAGAACGGAAAGAAGGAAAGAAGAAGAACGGAAGAAGAAGAAGAGTGGAAAGAAAGAAGAAGAGTGGAAGGAAAGAAAGAAGAAGTAGAGCAGAAGGAAGGAAAGAAGAAAGAAAGACGACGAAGAAGAAAATCTCAATTCTCAAATTCTCCAGCTATTATCATTCAAATATGGCGGCCTTGTCGGCGGGAAACAAAATATTTAGTCAACATCAAGGAGTTTCCATTTGTATCGTTTACATTCAATGGAAAGAAAAAAAACTTCAAAGAATACCAACAGGTTTCCCATTTCTCTACTTATTTCTTACAACTGCCAATCCCCTTTTTTTACTATCCATGTTTAATTAGGTATGTTAAATGTGGATAAGAAATAATGAAATTATCCAGTAATGCATAGAGAAGCACCCCCCCCCTCTTTTGTAACAAAACAGGTAACGTTGCTCTCCGTTGAACGTACTGAGAAAGTGTTGGACGGTGTAGCGGCGACGAGTTGCATACCATCTATCTATCAATCTATCGGCTGTAACGTGCATACCTATGTATGTATTTCTCAGTTAAAATCTACCCCTTCCCTGCAGGTGTTTGATGACCAAGTGGTTAAGACGTTGGACTGATGGAAAATCAGTCGGGTTTTTTTTATCCCGGTCGGAGGTAGCTTGCAATGTCTAGCCACACTGAGGAGACACAATACGTCGAAACACGGTGTCTATGGATGACAAAAATCTCTCTCTCTCTCTCTCTCTCTCTCTCTCTCTATATATATATATATATATATATATATATATATATATATATATATATATATTAAAGTAAACAAACAGTTTGTTTGAGATGGCGATAGCCGACAATTTTTGGGAGAATATGTGCTTAATTGAAGTCATACCTAATTTTAAAATTAATTAAATTATATATATATATATAATATATATGAGAATTAAACAAACAAATAATGTGTTTGATATGGCCTTAGCCGACAATCTTTGGGAGAATATGTGCTTAATTGAAGTCATACCTAATTTTGAAAATTAATTAATTGATAATTAATGAATTAGGCGGGCATATCTGTTCAAATGTAAGGCTAAACAAATCGAGAAAAAGTCAATCTCTGTATGTACATTTCTGCCTATTATGCCTCATATATATATATATATATATATATATATATATATATATATGGTGCGGCCCACACACAGACTGCGCTCTTATATGTCGCTTTTACAGTACCCCCCTTTTTTTTAATTTCCGAAAATTCCTACGCGAAAACGTCGTTTATTTTCATTAGGGCAATGTGTTGTTAAGAAACAGAGTTTGTTATCAAAGGATTGTCTCTCATCTCATCCTCGGAGTTGTGGAAACAGGGGTCAAATCAGTCAATGAAAGGCAGTGAGTCTTTCCTATTGTCTTATCCTGCTTTCAATCAACACATGGCTATAATTGAAAGTGACAGTGACACTTGTATGTTTTATTATTTGAACTCGGTCAGTAATATTCTTTTTTCCGTTCTTTATAACAAAATGTTGGGTTTTTTTTTCAGATATGTATACAATCGCTTTTAGTTTAATATAAAGAAATTAATGACAGCAATTATCACTTTCTTCTGTTGATGTAGAAGAAAGATTAAAAAAAACTTTGTCGTCATGTGCGGCCCTCATGACAGACATATGTAATCCATGCGGCCCTAGGGGCTACTCAGTTTGACATGCCTGGTATAAAGGAAAATGTCTGTATATATGAGTCTTTTGTGAAGTTCTTGAGCTGTTGATTGAAAAAGAAAAGTTTTTAAAATACTTACATGTTGAGCATGTATCCTAATATAATGTGCTATACGCAATGGTGGGAGCGAGACCTCCGTTACGTAGACAGGAGAGGCAATTGTACGAGTTGCCTTGTCGAGGTTTTAAGCTCAAAGCGGAAATTTTTAACTTTGGTGCTCATAATCTAAGAAAGTCTGGTAGGTATAGGGGTTACGGTCTTCGCCTGTCAGCTTGACAGCCAGGGTTCGAATCACGCACAAGGCGGTCTTCCTATCTATAGCTCTGCTGATGAGGCCTAATAGGCTGAAATGTACATACAGAGATTGATTTTTCTCGATTTGTTTAACCTTACATTTGAATAGGTATTCCCGCCTAATTAATTAATTATTAATTAATTTTCAAAATTAGGTACGACTTCAATTAAGCACACACACACACACACATAATATATATATATATATATATATATATATATGTCTACGTGCATTAGATTAATAAATAATGATTTGTGATATTAAATCAAGGGGAGTAAACCCCGACATCAAATCAGGAGCTGGAGTCCCTGAGGTGGTTTGATGCTGAAATCCAGTGCTACCCAGCAACTCATGCGACACTACCGCTTCCAAACTGTATTGGTTCCTTACCTTTCCTTTGGATCACAGCAGCAGTGTGGAGAAGGAGGATTTGCTGCTTGTGCAACAGCTCATTCTCCAGGCTACTTAGTTAAAAAAAATTGGACACTATACCATCGTCTCTCGTAGACGGAAGGATGTCAACAGCATGCAACGTCACCTAGCGCCATGCGGGAGAAACACGGGAGGTAATCGTGTAAAGTAAATAATGCAATTCCTACAACGGTTAAGCTGATGTGTAAGATTACCGTTAAGAGAACATTTTTGGGTGATATTTAATACGATTGCCTTTCTAACATATTGCCCACGTTGTGTAATGAAATGTAATTGATCCGTTTTATGTTGAAATCCGAGTGAAATAACATGAAATTGGATCAATGTTGTTGGTGTAGAAATACGAGAGTTATTTAATAGATAAGATGGATTTTGCCTAAGGAGTTGACAGTAGAAAGCATTGTTTACAATATGAATGCATTGGAAAGGGTTTTATTACAGGAATGTATTGTTTTGTTATATAAATGTATTGGAAAGGGTTTTACTATCATAAATACATTGGAAAAGGGTTTTAATATAGGAATGCATCGGAGAGGGTTTTATATAGGAATGCATTAGAAAAGGTTTTACTATAGGAGTGGATTTGATGGTGTTTTACTATAGGAATGCGCTGAAAAGGGTTTTACTTATAAGAATGCATTGGAAATAGTCTTACAATAGGAATGCGTTGAAAAGGGTTTTTACTATAAGAATGCATTGGAAAGGGGTCTTACTATAAGAATGCATTGGAAGTGAGTTTATTATAGGAATGCATTAGAAGGGGTTATAAAAATTCATTGGAAAAGGGTGCTATAGGAATGCATTGGAAAGGGGTTTAATATAGAAATGCAAAGGAAAAGATTTTACAATAAAAATGCATAGGAAAAGGGTTTTACTATAGGAATGTATTGGAAATTGTTTTGATATAGGAATGCATTGAAAAGGGTTTTACTATAGGACTTTTTGATCTTAAAAAGCAGAAGCATAAGGTTCCAGCTTCAAAGCTGGGGAGGGACAGAGTGCTTCGACCTGGGCTGGTGAGCAGTCAGGTTTTAAGAATTCCAGTTTTCAGAAGTCATTGGGGTTTCATAGCCAATAACAATAATCAGATTGTATCCTCAATCTGGGCGGTGGGGATGACTAGCAGGACACTGGGAGCGTTGATAGAAGATCAGTTCAAACCGTTGAATCTTGAGCGTAGTCCTGGGCGAGAGACTTAAGTCACGTGACTACCTCTAGCCAATGAATGAATTCCCCCCACGTTTCTGAGGCTTGCTTCAGCAGTAATTAACTTTGACTCGTCATTTATACCAGTGGTTCTCAATCGGAGGGGGGGGGGCATATGCCCTCCACCGTGGACCATATAACATTTTCTTGGTTAAGGCGAGCAAAAAAATATTCGATTATAGGTTTTTTAAACATCGAATAGCTAGGGAGGGTTCATTAATGTAAAATAGGAATCAAAGGTTAATTATGATATATCGGACTGTTGTCCTCATCTTTATTGTGTATAAACACAACGTTTAGGTCACTGTAATTTCGGGTTCTGTTTTAGGTGTTTTATTTTTAATTTATTATTTTAATTACCTTAGAATAAGTCCATCTTCAGACGATTACCCATGAATTCAATCGCAGTTTCGGAGCTTTATCGTTACTGCTCACTCAAGGGTGATGGTGATTTCTCTCTTTCTTTCTCTATTTCTTTGTTAAAGTATTTCTCTCTTACATTCTCAATATTCCTCTTTATCTTTATCTTTTTCATATTTTCATGTGTATTTATGAGATGAGGCTTAATATGAATAATTGTGACTGTTGACCTCATCTTTATTGTGTATAAAAACAACACTCAGGCCACTGTAATCTCGGGCTCTGTTTTAGGTGTTTTTTTTAAATTTATTATTTTAATTACCTTAGAATAAGTCATCTTCAGACGATTACCCATGAATGCAAACGCAGTTTCGGAGTTTAAATCGTTACTACTCAGTCAATGGCGCTCCAAGCAGAATAAATGCCTCCAGACTTATTGAAAAAATTGTGATTTAAATAAATAAATGGAAGAAGTTAGTTTGTTGTTTTTTTTTAATTCAAAATATCGTAAAGAATGTTATCACTTACCTAATCACTTTATCTGACTAAGAACAATAAACACTAACGATTGAGCTCCGAAACTGCGATTGAATTCATGGGTAATCGTCTAAAGATGACTTATTTTAAGGTAATTAAAATAAAAATATGTAAAAAAAAAAACACTTAAAACAGAGCCCGAAGTTACATTGGCAATAAAGATGAGGACAACAGCCCGATATATCATAATTATTCATATTAAGCATCATCTCATTAAAAAAAATGGACTCTCCCGTCGATTTTTCGACCTATGAGGGTTCATACACACAATGAACTCCCACACAGGGATTTGTTTATAGTGGTGAAGGCTTGTGTTGGACCATCCACACTTTTTGGCACAGTCGATAGGAAAGACTTGGTGCATCAAAGGTTGCCACAAACCCAATCAACGACCGACCTCAGGAATTTCGAATTCAGAGTTATCCCTCTCCTAGACTAGTTACCTACCCAAGGCTGAAGAGCCCAGTCTGCCCTACTGTTTAACCCATAGCTGGAGGGAGAATATATGGATTCATACCTTTCCCAAGGGTATTAGCGCTATGTGAAATGCCAACAGCTTCGTCTAGGAATTGAACTCGAATCGACGAGTCCATTTCCCATGACTCTAACCACTAGCCCACGTGTCTCCATATCATCTTATAAATACGCATAAAAATAGGAATCAAAGTGGTCCAAAAGTTGGGTTTTTTTCAAATGTTGAGAACAACTGATTTATACCACGGCAGACTTTCCACTCATCCGCTATCCAGAGTGCCGAGAGTGGTGGAGGCAATTACGTTGCATTAGTCAATACCTACAAAAATAGGTATTCAACGTGTGTGATTTTGTAGACCATGAAAATATTAATGATTGGTTAAGAAATATATATCCAACTTTAATTAGGAACACATTCCTTAAGTAGATCAGAAAATATGAAATATTATTTTACAAAGAAAAAAAAATTATCGTCCTGTGCTATTCAAGACCGGGTTTATTACTTGGAGAAACTGAAAAGTTCTTAGGCCTACCAAGACAGAAACAACACAGGGCCATAAAAATTGGGTAATTTTCAACTTTAGTTGTTAAAGTTCCTAGCATAAAATTGTGCGTGCACATTATCTGAAATGAACTTAATTGTTATTAAGAACACATTTTATGATATTTTTGTGTTAAAGCATGCAGTTGTATTGTTTTCGAAACGATTCTAAGATTTGTATATTTCGCACGGACACATTCAAAATGGCTACCGTCTTGTTTCAAAGTGAAAGTCAGTTGGCTAAATTCCTAGCATAAAATTATCTGAAATGAACTTAATTGTTATTAAGAACACATTTTATGATATTTTTGTGTTAAAGCATACAGTTGTCCGGATAAAACTACGAAAATAAAACAACCAAAAATTAAATATATAAAATATATACTAATATTGGTAATTTTCACCTTTAGTTGTTAAAATTCCTAGCATAAAATTGTGCATGCACATTATCTGAAATGAACTTAATTGTTATTAACACATTTTATGATATTTTTGTGTTAAAGCCTGCAGTTGTATTGTTTTCGAAACGATTCTAAGATTTGTTTATTTCGCACGGAGACTTTCAAAATAGCTACCGGCTTAGTGAAAAGTGAAAGTCAAGGGAGGTTACTCTAATTGCCTTATTTGCTAGGAATTTTAACAATTAAGGTGAAAATTACCAAAAATTTCATGCTATTCCACGCCAGGTTTAGCTCAGTCGGTCGTGTGTCCGCCTAGAAACCACAAGGTTCCGGTCTCGATCCCGGCCCTCGCCAACTCAGCGCATGAGTGGCGCTGGGATCTGTGCGATAAAATCAGGAGCTGTGTATAGGTGTGGTGCTCCACCTCAGACGCAAAAAACAATCTCCTTGGTCTAGCGCTAGTAAAAAGGGGATAGATTCCGTCGCTGTCTGGTTGATAATGACTTTAGACCACCCCGACGGCTTTAATTACCTTTTTTTTTTTTTCGTTCGTTTGTTTGTTTTGTTTTACGGCATATCAACCTCAGTGTGTCATTTAATGCCAACAAATTTCTGAAATAAATTCGTTCTTTATGGATACTCAATTTTTTTTATAAACACATTTTCTATTTAACCCATAGATGGGACCCTAACAGATACTACCATTCCGGGTCAGAGTGAACCTGGGAGCAATGGTGATGAAGGGGTACTCCACATTTCCCAGACGCAGAACTGAAACCTCACCATCAGTTAGTTTAACGTCATCCCCAGTACATGAAGACTCTTAGCCACCGCCTTTTAGGATATATATGATAAAAACGGTTGGGGCTTGCCATAAGGACAATAGGTCGGGCAATCATATAGGTTCTAGGGTTTGACATGACCAGCCGATTGATCGGGGGAAGGGGGCCTCTCCGACCGCCCGTCTAGCTTAAGTAAGGACCAAAGCGGAGTGTCATAGATTTGTGTGACAAAACTCGAGTTCGTAGAATTTAACTTTTTTCTCCTAGTCACGCAGTAATTTTCTTACTGTTTCTTCCTGCTACCAAGAGATAGTACGTATCTGAATGTAGCTCGTACCTCAAATTTTAGAAAAAAAATCGGTGCATATCGCATTCGTGCGTCCTGGCCTCCTGCCCTAAAAAAATGCTAAGCGGTGCCTGCTGAAAGATGGAACCGTGCTAGTTATGAATCACGTGACAGTTGTTTTGAATTAAAATAAAATGAAAATACGAAAAAAAAAAAAGAAAAAAAAGATATTCTAAAAAGTGTGGGTAAAATATTTACATTTACTTGTCGATAAAAAAAAAAAAACCTGGGGGTGGCTGTAAAATATCGTTTTCTCATCGCATTAACTTGTTGATTTTAATGCCTTCAAACCACTAAAACAAGATATTTGTCGTTAAAAAATATATTCTAAAGAGGCAGTGGGGAAAGATATTTACAATTACTTGTCGATAAAAAAAAAACTTGGCATGGAGGATTAATATATCGCTTTCATATCGCATTAACTAGTCGGTAAAAACGCCTTCAAACAGCTAAGTGGTTCATAACTAGCACTGTTCCATTTTCAGCAGGCACCGTTTAGCGTTTTTTTTTTTAGGGCAGGAGGCCAGGACGCACGAATGCGATATGCACCAAAAGAAATCGAATTCGTAAGTTGGGATACGTGTAAGTCAAGGTAGCACCGTACTGTATCGCAAAAAAAAAAAAATGATATCTTAATTGGAATGACAAAAAATGAAGAAAACATCTTTGCGGTGCTTTATGTCGGAATTTTTCTTCTGTATTTTTTTTCTTGTTTTATTGAAAAGAAAATGAAAAAAATGTATTTATTACTACTTTACGCTACTTACGGAATGTATTTCACACAAACATTTGCGATAAAAAAAAAAATGATAAACTAAACACAGTAAAAATAAATAAATAAATAAATAAGATACTGATATACTCATTCGTATACTTGTAGACATGAACGTGGGGGTAGATGCTAAAAAAATAGAGCGGCCTGACGCCTCAACGTTAAGCAAAGGTACGGAGAGAGGTGAGGCAAAGAGGGGAGAGTAGCCTCGACAGAAAAGAAAGCCAGAAAGAGGGAGAAAAGCCAGCAGCCCCAGAAAGCATAACAGTTTGTGTGCATTCAGTGCACCAAAGACTGTCACTCAAGAATTGGCCTGCAGAGTCACTTGCGCAGATGCAGATAAAAAAATTGTTTTTATTTTATTTTGGACACTACGCCATCGTCCTTAGTGGACGGAAAGGATCCATAAATACTTCTAGAAAATGCTTGACAAGGTTGACTATGGTAGTAATAGCCATCTATCTATATATTAATACCCTTGTTCCTCAATCTTCCGACTGTTATCATCTTGCAACACCCTCTGGTTAAAAATGAGACCACCCAAATCGTCCAACATGAAAAACAAAAATGTAAATCCTGATGATCTGGCGTCGCTTATCCGCCAAATTCTTATTTCTTATGAGTGTCGTCACCTCAGGTAAATAATGGACCATTCTGTTTAAAGAAAGAAAGGGAAGAAAAAGGACATGCTACACAATAAAAATATGATAAGAAAGAAAGAAAGAGAGTAGGGAAAATAGAGAGAGGGATGAGCGCACGGAAGCGATGGCGCTAATCTGTTTCCATCGAACATAATGAAAAGATGAAAAGAAGAAAAGAAAGAAAAAAGAGTGAGAGAGAGAGTTAAATTAAGATTATTATACTTTTTACACATTGAACTATTTCGCAATAGCTCTTAAGTAAACATATCAAAACGTTGGAATAATCAAATTACCACACTGTGATATATCCACAGGTCCTGCTGGTTTATGATCATTCAACAATACCTGTGGGAATTTTAGGGCTGAACATTTTGCACTTTAAATGAAGTAATTAATATACTTTTTGTTTCTTCAATTCATCGGTAAATAGAAGAGTCACGTGACTCAGTTTTAAATTAGCGTCATTTTTTTTTTATAACCGATCGTTTTCTTTTTTTAAGCCCACGCATTGGTATGGGGCTGGTAGAGTTACATCTGTTCTTATTGTGCGGAGTACGGGAAATGGCGTAACGGTTTGTTGGAACGGAAATGGATGCGACGGACAGAGTTCGAATTTCAGCTCAGCCTCGTCAGAGTTCACTTTGCACTAATTCCCTCGGGAAAAGGCATGAAACTAATTTCTCCTGATTGATTGATTGATTTTAATGGCATGTCAACTCATCTAGGATTATTTTATGCCTAGAGGTTAGGGAATTGCATTTATTGTACGTTCATGTTTAAATCTTTTTTGTATATGTTTCTTAATATTTCGTTGCAAGATGATAACGATCGTACAATTAAGGAACACGATTATTAATACATAGATTCATCTTGGACGGTCTCATTTTTAATCAGAGGGCGTTGCAAGATGATAACGATCGTACAATTAAGGAACACGAGTATTAATATGTAGATTAATTTTGGACGATCTCATTTTTAACCAGAGTGCGTTGCAAGATGATAACGATCGTACAATTAAGGAACACGAGTATTAATATGTAGATTAATTTTGGACGGTCTCATTTTTAACCAGAGGACGTTTCAAGATGATAACGATCGTACAATTAAGGAACACGATTATTAATACATAGATTCATCTTGGACGGTCTCATTTTTAATCAGACGGTGTTGCAAGATGATAACGATCGTACAATTAAGAAACACGAGTATTAATATGTAGACTAATTTTGGACGGTCTCATTTTTAACCAGAGGGCGTTTCAAGATGATAACGATTGTACAATTAAGGAACACAATTATTAATACATAGATTCATCTTGGACGGTCTCATTTTTAATCAGACGGTGTTGCAAGATGATAACGATCGTACAATTAAGGAACGCGTGTATTAATATAGAGATTAGACATTTTTTTTTTTGCAAACTTCGAAACGCAAGGGTTCGTCACAGTTTGTTGACGAAACGAAATCTGATCCGGACATTTTTTTTTCTTCTTCTTCTTCTTCACTTTTCCAACAATCGCTCAACGCCTCTGATGTGAGCAATCACACAGAAAAATATCTTCGTTACTTGAATATTCTTATAACTCTTGGGGTGGTCTGTGTTAATTAGTATAAGTGTACTTGTATATTAAACACTACTAGCAGAACCTGTGGATATACAGCATTTGATATGTTTACTTAAGAGCTATTGCAAATACTTCAATAGTAAATATAAATAAAAATATAATAATCTTAATTTAACTCTTTCTATCTCACTCTTTTTTCTTTCTTTCCTTCTTTTCATTATGTTCGATTAAAATAGATCTGCGTTATCGCCCCACTCTATCTTTCTCCAACTCTTTTTTCGGTTATTTCCTATAAGTCTAACATGATCAAAGGGGAACCACTCTTGACTGATAAATTATTTATTTATTTTCCCATTAAATTAACCCTAACCCTAACCCTAACCACGTCTTCTTTTTTCCTCGTAGATCAATAAATAAATATTTTATCAGACAAGAGTGGTTCCCCTTTGTTTATGTTAGACTTATAGGAAATAACCCTTTTTTCTTTATTTATTTCTCATTATATGATTCTGTGTAGCATGTCCTTTTCTTCTCTGTTTTCATTATAATAAAAACGGAATGGTCCATTATTTAGCTGAGGTACCGTCTCCTTTAAGAAATAAGAATTGACCTTTTAGTATAAGAATGTCATCGTCTGCATTGCAGTCTCGGAAGAATACATATTTCTTGTGCCTTTGAAGTTACATCGCTTTCTGTGACTGTGAAGTCCAATGTTCGAAGAAAAAAGAAAAAAACCAGCCCCGACCACAGATGTCGCATGTGAAGGATGGTCTTTAAGATGTTGGTGTGCTGGTGCCTGTTGCCATCGTTTTCTCATGGACGCCTATGCGATATTCAAACCCAGGTCTGAAGATCGCATAGGTGTGAAACTATCAGTAACCAGGTGTTGACTCCATGTCCACGCTACCTTAACTCAAATATAAACGCTCTATCAATGATATTGAGCACTATCTTCTTAGAAATATAGCACCCATATTATCTAATATATATATATAGAGAGAGAGAGAGAGAAAGAGAGAGAAGGGGAGAGAGAGAAGGGGAAAGAGAAGGGGAGCGACAGAGAGAGTGAGAGAAGGGGAGCGACAGAGAGGGAGAGAGAGAGAAGGGGAGCGACAGAGAGGGAGAGAGAGAGAAGGGGGGCGACAGAGAGGGGGAGCGACAGAGAGAGAGGGGGAGAGAGAGGGAGAAAGAGGGAGAGAGAGAGAGAGGTAGAGTCATCCACAGACACCGTGTTTCGACGTTTCTCGTCTAATCAGTGTGGCTAGACTTAACGGCTACTTCTAGCCGAGAGCGAAACCTGGTTGACTTTTCAGCAGTTCGACCCCTTTCATCTCGGTCGTCTGTAGCTGTCAGTAAGAGACGAACATTTTAACTGATACATACATACATCGGTAGATGTATGTTACGATCATCCAGAGAACTCGAGTCTGTAACTTATAGACGAGTAATGCCTTGCGCTAAACCGGTGAAAATTCGCCTCTAGAGAACTCTACCGGGCTCTGGGAGCATATAACAGTGTGTGTGTAAAGTCTCCCAGTCATCTTGCCTCGGCTTGTCACTGATACTTGACTTTGGGGAAGGAGCGCATGCGGTGCGTGTCGGACAAGCGCACATCATGTAAAACAAAACATGTGCAGATATTTCTACAAGTCCCAGAGTGATGGAGGAATGATGAGTTGTGCAGGCCTGACGTACCGGAAGCACGCAGATGTGAATCTACATACGGCGTGACTCGTGACCTACTTAGCATCACCACATTGCTGATTGAACAGCAACATGCCTCTGCAAGGTGTGGATGAATGAGCAGCCCCTGGTTAATACTGTTCACCCAGCCATTTGGAAAGTGTCCAGAAAAGGTGACCTAAACAAATGCCGGTTCACCCATCAAGCTGGCCAGAAACCAGCATTTCGACGGATGTCCACATTAGCTGGGCTGAAAACAAGAAAATACTACGACACAAAACAAGACAAAGAATGGCCACCTGGAAGGTCTGGACACTTCCCAATCTTGAGAGATAGGGAAACACCCAACTACGTACTGGTATCATGACAGGGGAGCATCTCTATATGGGGCCGACATCGATGCCCTTGCAGAAGTCCATTCAGTGATAAGGACCAATTGATAGAAGAGAGTGGGCTGGATACACATCATCATGGAAAGACTGGCCGATGGTAGCTGTAAAGAAGTTTGAGGTAAGGTGACTCGAGCCCTCCATCCTGAAAAAAACACATGACACACCATGGAAACATTTCCCACATTGAAGTCTGACCTGTATGGCAGGGCCTGTATGCCGAGGGTTTCATATGTGTGACAGGGTACATAAAAACAAGCTGGAACCGTGGGCCATCTGCGTGCTCACAACTACTCAAAGCTGCTCACAACTACTCAAAACTACTCACAACTGAAATACTTGTAGAAATGGCCTTATTCTGTGAAGAAGCGGCAATCACCATATATATATATATAATATATTATATATATATATATATATATAATGACAAATCCAGCTCCCAAACACACATACTCATCCATTTGACCATCCTATCATCCAACATTCTGACCAAACACCTGCACATCCACATAAACACTCCCCATTTAGAGGGAAGAAAATCCACTACCCATTCCCCCCAGCCACTCCTGCCCCTACTGACAACCTACTGTTTTTTACCATTCTGAAAATATCATTCATTGAAGCAAGAACTGGGCTTTTGTCCTGATGATGGTCAAAATGACCGAAACGTTGCATCGTCGAGAATAAACATCCAGTTTTCATAACATCCCGTGTTTGTCTACTTTTCTCCATATATATATATATATATGGCTGAACTTGCACAAAGGTGTCAAAATTAGGGTGACCCAGAAAAAACAGAACCCACAAATTTTGTAATAAAACTGTTAATTTTAACTATGAGGGTCTAAGGTTAGGATTAGGGTTAGGGTTGGGGTTTAGGGTTAGTTTAATGGGGGAAAATGAATAAATAATTTGGGTTCTGTTTTTTCTGGATCACCCTGTATACCGGTGACCCAGAAAAAACAGAACCCACAAATTTTGTAATGAAACTGTTAATTTTAACTAGGGGGTTTAGGGTTAGGGCTTAGGCTTAGGCTTAGGGGTTGGGGTTGTAGTTTAAGGTTAGTTTAATGGGAAAATAAATAAATAAATTGGGTTCTGTTTTTTCTGGGTCATCCTAATTTTGACACCTTTGTGCAAGTTCAGCCATATATATATGTGTGTGTGTGTGTGTGTGTGTGTGGGTGTAACAGACAGACGAATAGAAAATAGTGAATTTTCGGATTGGTGAAAATGTATTTTAGGAGTTACAGAAACAATAAGCCAATGTAAAGCTTATTCAAATTTAGATTCTTCTATCCCACATCAAAGAAAACACCTAATGAAGACTACTGCATACATCGAGTAAGTAATAATGAGCATTTACTTAAAGAAGTCAGTTGAGCAAAAATATTTACTCTAGACTTGTATAATCATATTATTGCTTCGTCCGGCAACATACAAGGCCTTTCTTTGCTTGCGCAATATCCGTATATACTTGTATAATGAACGACTTTTTGGGACCAATTTTTCACCTAAAAACAACGGGTCGTTCATTATAGGATAGGCATGGTCGATTTCCGCACTTTTCATACTTGCGAAAATTGTTACAAAAATATTTTAAAACGTCAATAGAAAATGGAAAATTATCTTTTTAATGATTTCTTTTACGTTTAATATAAAGAACAATTCCAAGTTTATTTTAAAAAAAAAAAAAAATTCTGTTACATATAACGTACTTTTTTGCATTTTAAATAAATTTGCGATAAATTCTTAATCTTTATTGACATAGTTATCGTATCTTGACGCGAACAATTAGACCCAAGTAATTTTCTATGGAGAATTATACATGCCATAATGTTTCGTCTGAAACAAAAAACAAATTACTAATTTAACATTTCATTGATGCCTTATGATTTAACTCTTAATATTATTGAGAAAAAAAAGCTTGGAAAATCAAAATTAGAATGTTAAAAATTGTCTACAATAAAATTCTATCAGAATATCATAAAAAGCGAGACTTTTTTTCGATACATTTCTAATAAAGTATAGATATATAATATATTTAAGTTAGGAGATGAAATACTAATTCACAAAATATTAATTTGGCCTTTGTGTAGTTAGTATATTTCAACGGATTTGAACATATTTGAACTTTTTCCCAGCAGCAACTCTTCAAATGTGAATATGTTCCTTTTCACCTGCTATAATAAAAAAAAATGACGACAATTTTTAATTCAAACATTATTTTCAATATTTAAAAAAATAAAAACTGTACTGTTTTCTCATTATTTTTTAGCTACATATTTTTAATACAATATTTTTTTTAATTATATAAATACGATTTTGCTATACAATGAACAGGAGTATTTATTTTACATTTTATAAATTTTTAAAAAATCCCTTAAAAGAAAAGTAGACTACTGGAACTTTTAATATAAATTTCCTTGGAAAATAAGCTAACGATTTAGAGAAAAAAAAGGATAAATATTTTTTCTTATTTACGAGACTTAAATTTCAAAAGTTAAGACGTCCTACTACCAAACTTGTACTAGTATCGATTTATTTATCTTTTTTTTCTTTTTTTTTTTCTTACATATGTTCCGTCATTGAATTATCTTTCCAAAAATGTAAAATTCATTTTCATACAAAAAAATAAAAAATAAAAATTACCAAGAAATTTGCACAGGGGATCAATGCGCGAAACAAAAACTAACGAAAAAGATAATTAGCCTTTTCAATTTAGTAAACATTTATTTACAATAAAAGTTGGTCTTTTATTACTTCATATACCGAAAGTTTTATTAGAATCGGATAGTTAGTTTATTTTAGATGATTTTTAAAAGAATTTCCTGTGATCCCCCTTATCCGCAGATGTGTGAAAAGGAGTATACCTATTATACGAGATATATTTTTGAAATTTAAAAGATTATCTCGTTTCTAAGCCTAGCTTTCTTATGTAACTTCGATCTAAAGTCTGCCAGCATAGCTTATACCTAAGGCTATTAGTTAAGATAAAGTTCTTAACATTGTTTACTATTTATCTGTGCAGATAATGTGTACAAGTATAAATAGTAAATAGAGTTACGTAAAGACTTTATATATATATATATATATATATATATATATATATATAAAGGCAGTTGGTGTGTATGTATATATATGTAAAATCCCTTTCTCAGCCCACAACTCCTGTAAACACACACACACACACACACACACACACACACACACACTTAACAAGCGACGTTGATACTATGTCTACGTTATTATATATATATATATATATATATATATATATATACACACACACACACACACACACACATATATATATATATATATATATATATATATATATATATATATTGTTAAATAATGCGGCCATTTTCTGTCTGCAAGTTTTATATATATATATATATATATATATATATATATATATTATATTATGTGTATGTATGTATGGATTTATATTCGTGAAAATAATTAAAGGATGTAATTCAATGGATTTTTTTTTCATTTAATATTTTAAATAGGAGAAAATAATTTTCTATGTAACTTAGATACCACCAATTTTCTCTGTGAAATTTAACCCCCCCCCCCTATATTTAACACAATTAAACTTGCATAAAGGTTAATATTATCTTGAAAGTTTTTGTCCATTCAAAATAAGAAACATTAAACAAACTCTTGATGATTTTTAAAAAAAATTCAGCTTACAGAAATAATGAAAATCATGAACGAAAACCAATGTTTACATTTTAGCACCGTTAAATCGATTGAAATTTAACGTAGCTAAAAATAAGTTATGACTAGAGGCTTTTTTTAATTCTATGAAAAATCACTTAATAGTCGGATTTTCGCGAAAATTTCCATAATTACTTACCTTTTGATGTAAATATGTATGAAATAGTTTTTTCCTAAAATATATTAAAGGAAATATTTTTTACGAGGTCTATCCCCGCCCCCTATTTTATTTTATGAAATATGAAAAAATGAACCTACAAAAAACGATTTTTACTTTTTTTCTATAAAGATAAAAGTCAGAATAATTATATCAGAAGATTTTTATAAGTTTCGATGCGAGAGTTTTTTTAGTAAAAGAACCATGAATACAGAATTCAGCTAAAAAATATCAATGAATAAATTGACCCTCTTGTAAAAAAAAAACCCAGAATGTTTTACTTATTTTTCAAGATAACGGTGAGTAATTTTTCCCCAATCGGATAATTTGATCTTTGAATTAATTGATTTTCTTTGTAACAACTCTTTATGTTCGTTATTTCTGTTTTGCGAGATTAAAAAGAATTTCAAAAATATTAACTTCAATATGGCCTAAACTGATCACGTGATGTATTTTGGTGGTACCTAATGTAACCCTAACAGGTACTACCACTCTGGGTGAAATTGTACCAGGGATCAATAGTAATGAAGGTTATTCCACATTCACCGAGCTCCAGAACTGGAAATTCCCCACCGTATAGAGTTTAATGTCATATCCAGGATATTAAGATCCTGAGCCACCGCCTTTTAGCACATATATGATAAAAAAGGGTTGGGGCTTGCCATAAGGGCAATAGAGTGGGGACAATCATCTAGGTGGTAGAGCTTGACGTGGCCAGCCAATTGATCAGAGGGGGTATCTCTGATCACCTGTCTAGCCTAAATAGAGGAGTCCAAAATTAACCAAGGACATAAAACTCGTCGAAGGAGTACAAAGGAGAGCTACTAAGGTAATGAATGATTTTAAAAACCCTATCGTATAAAGAAAAACTTATGAAAATTTTTGCCCAAAAAGCAGGAACCGGTGATACTTAATGTGTATATATATTTACTTTGCCGTTAATTATTTTATTTTCGTAGTTTCACCCGGATATACATGCATACACACCAACTGCCCTTTATGTATGTACTAGAAGGGACTACCAGGTGTCGCCTGAGTAGAGGGAATGACATTACAAATAGGAATATAGTAAAAAAAAAAATTATTTTTTCAATTTAAAAAAAATAAGATATAAATGAGGCTGTCGTCAGTACAGTAGAATTCAATGCTATTACTATGTAAATTTTAATTTTGAAACATCTTCGAATATGAATCAAATCCTCATAATCTTTTGCACACAAGCTAGTTTCGGCGATAGTGAATATATATATATATATATATATATATATATATATATATAAAGGTTTGTCATAAAAGTATCGAGATTGAAGCTGTATTTACCGAGATAGAAATGAACAATGAATGGAACGTTATTTAATTTTTTTTCAGTATACAAGGTGATTCATAAAAGTACCGATGCTGAAGCTGCCTTTACCAAACTAGAAATCAACAACGAATGGAACGTTAATTTTTTCAGAATACACGGTGTGTCAAAAAGTACAAAAAATCTCGATACTTTTTTGACACACCTTTTATATATATTTTTTTACCCCCCACACACACACACACACGAGCAGGATGCGACACAAGGTAAATTTCTTAAGCGGAGTTTAACAGGTTTGAAATCAGAGTTTTCCTTCTCCTAGACTGGTTCCCTAGCCATGGTTAAAGAGTCCAGTCTGCCCTGCTATTTACCTATAGCTGGAGGGAGAATTGGATTTATACTTTTCCCAAGGGTATTAGCGCGATGTGAAATGCCAACAGCTTCGTCCAGGAATTGAACACACACACACACATATATATATATATAACACCCCCTTACCTATTATGGTAGAGGCGTGTAAGTATCACTTGACAAGCTTAATTTCGCTAGGATGGTCAGCTGTGTACTGTGGCCGAGGCGATAAAAGTGTTTCACTAGTGTTTCACTGTGTCTGCTGAAGTCCCGGTTTCGATTTCTGTCGGAGGGAAATCGTTAGTATATACCGCTGATGAGACTTAATAAAGTCGAAACAGTCTGTACGGTATTCTACACACCGAGCCATCCTTTGCCGGGATTACACTTGTCAAGTTCATTTTCTATAAGAAAAAGTATCGAATTTTATGCGATACATGCGTTGTAAGTGCCTTCAAGTAAAAATTTAATATATAATATATATATAATGTTAAGAGAAAGGAAATGAATCCGACGGTATGAGTATAGATAAAGGATAGGAAAACAACACAATATGCTGTTAAAGTGAAAACAATTTATTTCATATTCCTAGCTAATATTGATGAGTCCGGAGTATAAACAAGCTCAGAAGATGATTTTTATAAATCGAAATATTGTTCAATATTAGCTATCAATATGATATAAAATTTTCACTTTAACACCATATTGTGTTGTTTTCCTATCCTCTTATCTATACTCATATATATATATATATATATATATATATATATATACTTTGTTCTTAATTATTCTATTTTCGTAGTTTCATCCGGACATACATACATACATACACACCAACGGGCCTTCATATATGTATAGATAGATATAGATGGATTTCAAACGGGCCATAAATGTATCCAACCTCACATTTTATTGCGGCAATAAATACAGGTATCTGCTTTTTATGGAGTAATTTAATAACGGTCATCCAAGGGTTAACTTTAATGGCTACACCCCACTCCGTCCCTCCCCGGTCGCTACTAGTGCCCACTGGTCGTACAACAAATGTAAACACAAAGACACGACGTTTTTAAAGTTTTGATTATTCCAGTGACTGAAGAAATGTTATGGAGATAAGGTCACAACTTTGGTTTCTGGTTAGGGAAAGTTTTCAGCTAGTTGTCTATTTTATATGGATGCGGACGCAGCGTAATGGTTTCCACATAGCGATAATACCCCGGGGAAAGGTAGGGCCTCCAGTCGCGGTGTAAGCTTAGCGCTGCGTAGCCACAGTTCGGTATTTACCGCGTACCCAACATGTACGGGTTAGGCACAAGGCCCTATTAATGTGGAGCCACCCACGAACCGAAGCTCATGGGAGGCGGGTGCAAAAAATACGTCGATCCCGTCGGCATTCCCCCTCAAGGGGGCGCCTCAGACACCGGGCAATAAACTCAACCATGTCTCTTTAAATCAAGGGGAGGTGTTGCCTGGGGGGATGGCCCCTGGAATCAACGCTACTAACTTGTAAGGTCCAGGGCCGAAGCCACCGGACCACCGGTCGAAAAACCACAGTTCACATAGCGCTAATATCCTTGGGAAAGGTATGAATATAACTATTCTCCCCCAGCTATGGGTAAATAGTAGGGCAGACTGGGCTCTTTAACGTTGGTTAGGCAACCAGTCTAGGAGAAGGAAAACTCTGAATTAAAACCTCTTAAATCTCCACTTGGGGTGGTCACTACTAGAATAGGCTCAGTCCTAATTAGTGATCAATTTTAATTTTGATTTAATTTTGTAATCGTTGGAAAGCAAATCTTGCAGATTCATTAATACTGAATAGCGAGTTCGATCCTCGCTGTATGCCCCTATGTCACATCATACCACTCCCAAAATTTTGGCTTAGCCTGGCTTCTGAGTATCCATTGTTGTCTCAAAAGGTGATCAAAACGTTGCTACCTTTTGCAACAACATATTTAAGTGAAACGGCATTTTCACCACTTACCAATATGATGACAAATACACATCTAGAGTTGAATAATTATGAAGTTTCGGACTGTTGTCTCATCTTTTCTGTGTATAAACACAACGTCCATAGTTTTATAATTTAAAAAAATCTAAAAATCGTCTGTTAAATCAACCGGATATTGACGGTGTAAAATGAAAAACATGTCCTTTCTTACTCGAGATTTTAACCTCATTGTATTTGGTGGTCGCTCTGAAAAAGGCCATATGGTCCAAAAATTGAGTATCCATTAATAATGAATTTATTTCAAAACTTTGTCAGCATTAAATGACCCACTGAGGTTGATATGTCATGAAACAAACCAAAGCAAACCATAGCCCTTTCACTCTTTTTATCAAGTCCCATCTATGAGTTTGTGGGGTGGCAAGAGGTTTAGTGTTTTAGGTTTAAAGGTAGCTGTATTTATTTCTCGGGGCGTGTTCCTAGGGGTTGCTTTTAACCCCATCGTTATTTGGTGGTCGCGCTGAAAAAGAAGGAATTCAAGGAAAGAAAAAGGAAGAGACAAAGACAAAAGGTGGTTTTTGATTTAGGCTTTATTCACCGGTCATAGCCGCGACGTGACAAGGGAATATCTCCTTGGCCATTAGTAGTGTAAAGACACAGTTAAGGCCTAAGTCAAAATCTCCGAGAGTTTCTCTTGGGGGTCGGAAGTGGGTCTTTTTTTTTCCCGCACATGCTCGGAGGGTTCTTCCAGTAAAGGCTCATGGGAGTCTGTTTTTTTTTAATTATTTGAAGTTTATTTGAATTTTATTCTAATCCCACAATCTTAATTCCTCCTGTTAAGACCATTCCATGACCGCTAGCCGTTAAAATTCTAAGGTAAAAAGGTTTTAAAATTTAAATTAATTAAGTTTAATTAATTAAATAAATTTAAATTAAATAAATTTGATTGAACAGATATTTAGTGTTAATAAAAATAAATGAATATAAAAATTTGAGGTAATTAAAATAATAAACAAAAAAACACCTAAAACAGAGTCCGAGGTTACAGTGGTTTGAATGTTGTGTTTACACACAATAAAGATGAGGACAACAGTCAGAAATATCATAATTATTCATATCAAGCCTCATCTTAAAAAAATACACATACAATAAGATCTAGATTTGTTGTGACAAGTGCATGTTTGTCAAAAATATCCACAAGAATTGACAATTGGTACAGCAAGCACATCTCTTTCAATAAATGTCAGTACTCGATGCAAATATTAGATGTGATTTTCACCTTGAACGGGAATGCCGAGAGGATCGACGCAATTTTTGTTCTTTCCCACCCATGAGCTTCGGCTTGTGGGTGGGCCCACATTAAAACGAGGCCTTGTGCCCAGTCCATACAAGTGGGGTATGAGACAAATACTCCCTACCTATGGTTGGATAAATACCTACACCAGGGAAAGATATGAACCCAACTATTCTCCCTTCATCTATGGGTAACTATTAGGACAGAATTGGCTCTTTAGCACTGGTATGGCAACCGGTCTAGAGAAGGAAAACTCGGAATTCAAGCAATTCGTGCCTAAATGTGAACATTTGCTATGTAAATCATCTGTCTTTCCTAACCGAAAGTTCAGTGTTAGAGTATTTATGGATTACCCTAATGCATTATGAGGACAGTGTTGGTTTCAAGCTAATACCTACTAACTCTAATAGCATTATATATATATATTTTTTTCACGTCTGGTTTTTAAGATCTCAACCATTGGACTCATCGGATGATTGCATTACCACGAACTTCAAGTTATGAGTGTAAATCCATAATATTACCATTGATTATATATATATATTATATATATATATATATATATATATATATTTGATAAATAAATATATATAAAAAGAACATTTTTAGGGGTGTGCTTATTTACCGTCGATCGTGTAACGGGCACCGTGCATCAGAAACTGTCAGACGACTATACTGCCAAAAATTCTGGCGTACACCCCCTCTCCCCCCCCCAACATAAAATAAATCATCGAATATCATCTATGACAGATCAGGTTAATTGTGTTAATAGATAGATGCAATAAAATCGGTAATATATATATATATATATATATATATATATATATATATATATATTACCGATATAAATCACAGACACTAACCAGATTACTAAGATCTCTGGCGTCCCAGTTCCTATCTATTGCAAATGGATATAGTTTCTGTGAAGTGCCGACTGACTGCTTATAAACAATAATAATCGTAATCATAGAGACGATATTGAAGAGAATTTTCTCGTGAGTGACGCAAAATTATATCGCTTGTTGGAAGGTTGCCAGTACAAGGTGTACTGGAGGAAAACCTTCCTGTCATCCTATATATATATATATATATATATATATATATATATATATATGAAATTTAACATTTTGAAAAAACATATGATGTTTGTTATGTAATTGCTGACAGTACTGTTTCGACCAAATCGATAAGTTGGTCTTCATCAAAGAGCGACATAGATGGGAAGAAAGATATCCGTTAAAAAGACTGTTTACAGAAACGAACGCTGAATTCAACCGCTGAAATTTTTGAAAAATGCATGTTCTGTTTTAAAAATAAAATAAATTTTATTTTTTTTTTTAAAATCAGAAGCATTATAGTTTATAGAAAAACTCAAAAGAGTTTGTTGTAAAAAATTATATAAAAATGTAAAGTGGGTATCAAAATAGTATAGTATATATTTCAGCTGTTAAAAAATATACAAGTCCACAGTGTAATTTGAAAAAAGATGTTAAAGTTCCAAAATTTACTTGTGGCGTTGATAAGTCCGTAAAGTTATAGATGAAAGTCTTCAAGGTGTAAAAGTCCCAGATATAATGTTTTTTCATTTGACAAATATGAAATATATATAATATATATATATATATATATATATATATATATATATATATATATTATATAATCAAATATTATATATCATGGATTTAATATATCGTTACTAAAGTTTCATGCATACTGCAATCATCAGACGAGATGGTCAAAATGTTCAGATTTTAAAAACGGTGGTTTGTTTAGCTAAATATTCAAACCGATTGCAGAAATGCAGTAGTCTGGATGGTCTCAATTCTTCCTTTGATTTCCAGTTCCTCCAGTCTTTTTTCCAAGCTTTTTGGGGCCGTTCTAAGTGCACCAACTACAATTATTATCACTTTGACCCTCATATACCACAGCCTTTTCAAATTTCTGGCAAAGTCCAGGTATTTGTCTATCTTTTCGTTTTCCTTCATCTTCACCCTGTGATCTGCTGGAACTGTGAAGTCTACTAGTTGACAAGTTTCTCTTTTTTTTTCTTCTTTTTTTTTCTTCTTTTTGTTAAACAATACTAGGTCTGGTCTCCTGGCTTTATCTGGTGATCCGTTTTTATCTCGCCCCAGAGAATTTTATGCGTTTCATTCTCCAGAACAGATTCTGGTTTATGCATATACCATTTTGTTGTATGGTCAAAATTTAATTTTTGCATAATTCCCAGTTGTATGGTAAAAATTTCTTTTTTGCATAATTCCCAGTGGATCACATTTCCAACCCAATCGTGCCTAGCATTGTATTCCCGTGGTGCTAGTTTGCTACATTCGCTTAATACATGGTTTATGGTCTCATGGTATTATTATTATTATTATTATTATTATTATTATTATTATTCATACAAATCGCAAGGGGTGATCGAATCGTAATACAGTGAAGCTGAATAACTTCTGGGGCCCCTCCAGGATAAGGGGGGGGGGACTGAAGCTTAAACTTCATTATTTTTATAGTAGATCCACCTCTTCTCAATTTTAAAAGCATACACACACACACGCACGCATGCGCACACACACACGCACACAGACATAGACACACACAGACACACGCACGCACACAGACATAGACACACACAGACACACGCACACATACATACATACACACACACACACATAGACTCACGCACGCACGCACGCACACAGACACACACACACATATTATTATTATTCAAACAAATCGTGATATAATCGTAATACAGTGTAATAAAAATAACTTCTGGACTCCCTCCGGGATAAAGGGGGTCCCTGAAGCTTAAACTTCATTATTTATTTTTTTATTAGTAGATCCACCCCTGGACTGAATCACAATTTTAAAAGCACGCACGCACGCACACACACACGCACGCGTCACACACACACACACACCACGCACGCGTCACACACACACACACACACACACACACACACACGTGCACCAATAAGTCTGTAGGATGACAGGTTATTATTAGTTGAAACTGATGTGAACCCTTTTTGCTGAACTAATATTCGATCTATGACGATGAATATTCATCGGTGTATTAAGTCCATTTAAAAAAAAAAAGAAACGAAAGAAGATTAGCTATTAAATGGTTTAACGTTTTATGCGTGTCACCTGTCGTTAAGGGCTTAGAATACACCGATTGTATATCCCTTATAGACCCCTCACCTCCTACAAAAAGGGTCGCACAAAAGTGCATCATCTGGTGGTGAGGCTCCTGTTCTGGAGTTTTGGAGAGGTGTAGATGACAGTTGCGGGTCTATTTGAAAGGGGTGATCACGTGTTGTTGGCATCCTTCTGTCTGTGAAAGACGATGGAGTAGTGTCAAAAAAAAATTGTTTTGGAACTACAGAGCCTGGGCGGGTTGATGTGGAGGATATGCTGTTGCTCAAGCAGCTGACCCCCCCCCCTCTCCACACTGCCGCTGTGGTCCAAAGGAAAAGTAAGAGACCAATGTAGTTTGGCAACGGCAGTGTCGCAGGAGTTGCTGTGTAGCGTTGAAATTCAGCGTTACTCCGTCTTAGGAACTCCGGCTCTGGATTTGTTTTCGGATTAATAGTAATATACTTATCGTCTTCTATTCTCTTGGCTGGGATCTAGTTGTTAGGTCTGTTGTTGGGTCGGGTGGCATTTTTGCTGTTATCTGTACAACGTTTCGGTCGATGTGCCCTCCGACCTTCTTCGGGTATTTTTTGTTGGACTCGAGAACCTTCTCGGACTCGGAATGAGAACAGGGTGCCCCCGTGGACTGAATAAAGAGTTAGGTTCAAAGTTCTATGATGGCTCGCGATTACGACAAGAAGGTTCCCAATTACGACAAAAAGTTCCCGAGTTCGAAAGATGGTACCCGAATCGAGGAGGTTCCCGAGTCCGACAAGAAATACCTGAAAAAAGGCCGGAGGGTACATCGGCCGAAACGTTGTACAGATAGCAATGAAGATGAGGACAGAAGTCCGAATAATACAAATAATACTAATCACCAAGCCTCATCTCAAAAATTGAGAGAAATAGCATTCTCGCTGTTTGAGTCTGGAACAACATGTGTCGTCTCCTGAGGATATCTTGTATTGTGCCGTTCATAGTTTTTAATAACAACACAAGACGTTCTTTTTTTTTCTCGTGAGTTAATTTATTATATCTCCAAATCAAAATGCCTTGGAGAACAGACACGCATCTTGCGTTTCTTCCCCTCAACAGCTTTGTCTAGACTAACTCTCATTCTCCACTCTCACCACTTCTCTTCCACACTTTGCCAGTTGGCATCTGTCGACCAATAAGAAATCGACATGTAGCCTTGTGCTGATCAGATCGCCTTTCATTCGTCATAAAAAAAAAAAGTTCCACTACAAATTAATGAAAAGATGCAAAGAAGGACAGAAAGACGAAGAAAAAATGAGTGAGAGTTAAATAAATTAATAAAAATAAATAAATTAATAAAAATAAATTAATAAATTAAATAATATGAGTTTGCAATTAAATAATTAATAATAATGAGTTTACAATTAAATAATATGAGTTTACAAAAATGAGTGAGAGTTAAATAAATTAATAAATTGAGTGAGAGTTAAATAAATTGATAAATTAATAAAAATAAATTAATAAAAATAAATTAATGAAATAAATTAATAAAAATAAATTAATTAATAAAAATGAGTGAGAGTTAAATAAATTAATGGTTAACAAACAACACCATAGTTACCTTATTTTTCTTTACACATGCATTGTGATAGCCTTCTAAACCAACCACCAAAGACCGGGTTAGCTCAGTCGGTAGAACGTTGGGCTAGAAACCACAAGGTTCCTAGTTCGATACCGGTCCTCGCCAACTCAGCGTATGAGTAGCACAGGGATCTGTGCGGTAAAGTAAGGAGCTGATGGTAGGTGTGGCGCTGCACCTCAGATGCTAAAACAATCTCCTTTGTCTAGCGCTATTGAAAAGGAGATAGACTCCCTCGCTGACTGGCTGACACCGACTTTAGGCCGCCCCGTCGACTTTACTTTACTAACGTTTTACTATTGAACTATTTGGCAATAGCTCTTAAAGTAAACATACCAAACGTTGTAATGATTAAATGATCATACTGTGGTATATCCACAGGTCCTGCCAGTCAAGATTATGATACTTTTTACATATTGAACTATTTGGCAATAGCTCTTTAGTAACCATACCAAACGTTGTAATGATTAAATGATCATACTGTGGTATATCCACAGGTCCGCTAGTCAAGATTATTATACTTTTTACATATTGAACTATTTGGCAATAGCTCTTTAGTAACCATACCAAACGTTGTAATAATTAAATGATCATACTGTGGTATATCCACAGGCCCTGCTTGTAAATTAATAATAACCAAAGTTGCGTTTGATTCTTGCAGAAAATCAAGAAATTAAATCTATTGAGAGTCGAGGCCGGGGGGGGGGGTTACCCTGTATTTGCTTTAGAAAAATACTTTTAAAAATATTAGGGGTGTACTTATTTATGGGCGATGCTAGAAATGTAAGAAATTAACATCGCATGAAATAAATCTATGTGCATTTTTGTATGGCCACCCGTAAGTAAAAGCATTCGGGTATGCATGGGTGACTTCGGCGGCGAACAACAGTTTAGTAAAAAATGTCGGTCAGAGAGTTTTTAAGTGTTTTGTTGGCCAATAACAATTGTAACAGGTCGAGTGTATTACACAGTTATAAATCATTTTGTTTATCAGGCTTTAAAGATTTAATCGGATTATCTAAAGTGTTGGGAGGGATCAACTAATAATGGCGGTCGGTAGACAAAGAAGCGCGTAACCAGCCAGTCAGTCAGTCAGCGAGCCAAGATGGCGGGCGGCGAGATGTTTATTCAGCTTTCTCAAACAGCAGAATAATTCGGGTGCAAGAGTCGACGGTCATACGTTTTAGTATTGCCTTTGAGACTCGATATAACTAATGCAATATGGAGGCATGTGGTGTAATGGTTATAGTCGTAGGAAATGGACTCATCGAACCGAGTTCAAATCCAAGACGAGGCTAGTTGCATTTCCATCATTGGCATTTCAGTCTCGGAAGACTATAATATAGTTCTTGTGCCCCTAAAGTTACAGTACATCCTGTGAAGTTCACTGTTCGAAAAACATTCTCGACCACAGATGTCGCATGTAAAGGCTGTCCCTGAAGATGTTGATGTGCCGGTGCTTTGTTGTCGCTGCTTTCTTCTGGACTTTTCGGCTTCATGGTGTTGCGACCCGAGTTCAAATCCTGGATGAGGCTATTTGCATTTCACATAGCGCCAATACATTTGGGAAAGGTATGCATCCAATTACACTCCTCCAGCTATGGGTAAATAATAGGGCAGACTGGACCCTTTAACTTAGGTTAGGCAAACAGCCTAGGAAAAGGAAAACTCCGAATTCAAACCACTTAAACTCCGCTTAATAAATTGCCCTTTTTTAGTTTTTAAAACTAAAAAAAAAATCTATTTAACCAATAGATATACTAGGTCCGGTCTCCTGGCTGTGATTAGGTGGTCCGCCTGTATCTCGAAGCCCCAGAGAATTTCATGTGTTGTTATTATTATTATTATTATTATTATTATTATTATTTGAGTCTTTCACACCAGCGTTAACATGGTCTTTCGCTGGAGTCTTAGTGACAACAAGCCTCCTCAGGTCTCCATGACTCTTCTGAGTATTCTGGCCGATTGCAACAAAGCAGTTGTCTGGATGGTCTCAGTTCTTCCTCTGATTTTCAGTTCCTTCTGTCTTTTTTCCAAGCTTTTTGGGACCGTTCCAAGTGCACCAACTACAATTGGTATCACTTTTACCTTTATTATTACTAGCAAATATATGCACCCTCCGGGTGCAAGTATTCAAGTTTTAATGTAATGAAATATTGTATTAAATTAGAGGCAGACAAAAAGATATGTAACAGAGTGGGGGTATAATAGAAAAATAGAAATGAAACTTACTCTTCCATCACTCCCGTCTTTCATTGCTGAATTTTACTTATTTAACTATTTAGTTAAATTAGGAAATAAAGAATAAAATGACAGTTATTTTTTCTAGTTAATGGATTTCATTTAAGATTCATTGAAGAGATTGTTGCTTATATTCATTAAAATAAAACCAAACAATTAGAAATCAATAATACTAAGCACATATTTAATAAAATCACATTTTTAATATCAATATGCAAATTAGCCTTCCCATTTACACTGCAAACCGCTATTTTTTGTATATATAAATACAATTGCATGTTATTTGTATGTAGATGTGGACAACACTAATAAAAAGGTGAAGCAATTTTATTAATAATTGAGTTTTAAATATAAATAAAATCATGGAGAATGTGATGTAAATAACTATGTTAATTGTGACTCGATTAGTAATATAGTTTCGGTTACAGACAGAAAAACACACAATCTCCATTATAATAAGATTATTATTATTATTATTATTAAATATAAGGTTTTATGTGGGTGTGTTGGAAGAAGAGAGAGTCTAATGATTTTGTAAAACGAGAAAGAAAAGGGAAAAGTTTATTTCTCCATTCTGGTTTATTTTCTTAGTTATCATGTAATGGCGGCCCGACCAAACTGGGCTCATTTATTGAGTTACAGGTCGAAATAAATTTATAATAGCCAAATAACGGATTGTTAAGTTTTTTCTTTCTTATTGAAAGTATATATATATATATATATATATATATATATATATATATATATATATGAGAGAGAGAGAGAGAGAGAGAGGGGGTGGAATAAGAATGTCTTAGTTCTTTTGAGGTGCACGCACGCATGCACACATACTAAAATAATCAGACATATAGAGAGAAAGAGAGAGGGGGGAACAATAATGTCTCTTAGTTCTTTTGATGTGCACTCACTCACTCGCGCACAGACACACACAAATAGAGAGAGAGAGAGAGAGAGAGAGAGAGAGAGAGAGAGAGAGAGAGAGAGAGAGAGAGAGATTAATACCTTGTAATGCCCTAGGCAAAAAAAAATAAATTTCTTAAAAATTTTTCATTTTTCTTGCAACCCGCTTTTTTACCGGATGATGAGAACCGCAAATTAAAACATTTTTGTTATCCGCCATTAAAAGACGTGCGAATTCGCATAGTTTAAATGCAACAACAAATTAATCTGTTATTCCTTCATTGTTGTGTTGCCATGGGCAACAACCTCAATCCACTAAGAAAGAATACTTTACTAGTAAAATAAGCCCTATCGGCCGGGGCTTTAGAATACACCGACTGCACCTCTGCAGAGGGATAAGACAGCCCCCCAAATGTGGCCACCTGTTGGCCGTGGGTGCGACATGTGATGCTTAAGGACATAATCCTGGTAGATGAGCAGTCCATGACATGGAACACTCCACTTTGGCCCTTACTTAGGCTAGACGGGTGGTTGGAGAGGCCCCCCTTCGACCAATCGTTGGTCACGTTAAGTCCTAGCACCTATATGATTGTTCCAACCCTATTGCCCTTATAGCAAGCCCCAACCCTTTTTATCATATGGGTGCTAGAAGGCGGTGGCTGAAGGTCTTCACGTCTTGTGAATGACGTTAAACTCTATCTTATGTGAGCCTAGAAAGAAATAAACAACCTCTTTTTGACTATACGACTTTCGTATGTTGTTACTGAACTAACGACGGCAACTACTACTAATAACTACTACTACACCCTGTCGGCTGGGGCTTTAGAATACACCAACTGCACCTCTGCAGAAGGATAAGAACCCCCCAATGGGGCCACCTGTTGGGCGTGGGTGGCGATCCGTGATGCTTAAGGACAGAATCCTA
>CM042165.1:46432243-46459743 GCA_023376005.1 Doryteuthis pealeii | reverse complement strand
ACAAAGACTAGAAAACAAAAATGGGAAGAAAAACAATTATATGGACGCTTCAAACGACAAATAGATGAGGTTGCACATCAAAAGACTTGGACATGGTTAAGAAAGGGAAACCTCAAAAGAGAAACAGAATCACTTATAATTGCTGCACAAAATAATGCCATAAGGACAAACTACATCAAAGCGAAAATTGATAAGACCCAACAAAATAGTAAATGTAGACTTTGCGGTAATAGAGATGAGACTGTTAACCATATACTCTGCGAATGTAGCAAACTAGCACAACGAGAATACAAAACTAGACACGACTGGGTTGGGAAGGTGATCCACTGGGAATTATGCAAGAAATTAAATTTTGACCACACAACAAAATGGTATATGCATAAACCAGAATCTGTTCTTGAGAACGAAACGCACAAAATTCTCTGGGACTTTGAAATTAAAACGGATCACCTTATCCCAGCAAGAAGACCAGACCTAGTGTTGATTAACAAAAAAGAAAGAACTTGTCAACTGGTGGATTTTGCAGTGCCAGCGGATCACAGGGTGAAGTTAAAGGAAAATGAAAAAATTGACAAATATCTGGACCTTGCCAGAGAACTGAAAAAGTTATGGAATATGAAAGTGAAAGTTATACCAATTGTAGTTGGTGCACTTGGAACAGTCCCAAAAGGATTAGAAAAGGGTTTGGAAAGTTTGGATATCAGAGGAAGGATTGAAACCATTCAGAATACTGCACTGCTGCAATCTGCCAGAATACTCAGAAGAGTCCTGGAGACCTGAGGAGACTTGCTGTCACTCAGACTCCAGTGAAAGACCATCAGCTAACACTGATGTGAAAACTCAAAAGGAGTAAATAATAATAAAAACCTGGACGTGGTTAAGAAAAGGAAACCTTAAAAGAGAAACTTAATCACTAATAATTGCTGCAGAATAATGCCATAAGGACAAACTATATCAAAGCAAAAATTGATAAGACCCAACAAAATAGTAAATGTAGACTATGCGGTAATAGAGATGAGACCGTAAACCATGTACTATGCGAATGTAGCAAATTAGCACAGCGGGAATACAAAACTAGACACGACTGGGTTGGGAAGGTGATCCACTGGGAATTATGCAAAAAATTAAATTTTGACCATACAACAAAATGGTATATGCATAAACCAGAATCTGTTCTTGAGAACGAAACGCATAAAATTCTCTAGGACTTTGAAATAAAAACGGATCACCTTATCCCAGCAAGAAGACCAGACCAAGTGTTGATTAACAAAAAAGAAAGAACTTATCAACTGGTGGATTTTGCAGTTCAAGCAGATCACAGGGTGAAACTAAAGGAAACTGATAAATGGACAAAAATCTGGACCTTGCCAGAGAACTGAAAAAGTTATGGAATATGAAAGTCAAAGTGATACCAATTATAGTTGGTGCACTTGGAACGGTCCCAAAAGGATTGGAAAAGGGTTAAGAAAGTCTGGAAATCAGAGGAAGGATTGATACCATCCAGAACACTGCACTGCTGCAATCTGCCAGAATATTCAGAAGAGCCCTGGAGACCTGAGAAGACTTGCTGTCACTCAGACTCCAGTGAAAGACCATCAGCTAATGCTGATGTGAAAACTCGAAGAAGAAGAAGGATATAATAATAATAATAATAATAATAATAACGGATCATCTTATCCCAGCAAGAAGACCAGACCTAGTGTTGATTAACAAAAAGAAAGAACTTGTCAACTGGTGGATTTTGCAGTTCCAGCAGATCACAGGGTGAAGCTGAAGGAAAATGAAAAAATTGACAAATACTCGGACCTTGCCAGAGAACTGAAAAAGTTATGGAATATGAAAGTCAAAGTGATACCAATTGTAGTTGGTGCACTTGGAACGGTCCCAAAGGGATTGGAAAATCTGGACATCAGAAGAAAGATTGAGACCATCCAGACTACTGCACTGCTACAATCTGTTAGAATACTTAGAAGAGTCCTGGAGACCTGAGGAGACTTGCTGTCACTCAAACTCCAGTGAAAGACCATCAGCTAAGGCTGATGTGAAAACTCAAAAGGAGTGAATAATAATAATAATAATGAAATTCTATGGGACTTTGAGATACAGACGGATCACTTTATCCCAGCCAGAAGACCTGGTCTAAGATTGATTAACAGGAAAAAGAGAACTTGTCAACTAGTGAATTTTGCCGTCCCCATGTTGAAAATGAAAGAAAACGAAAAGATAGACAAGTACTTGGGCCTTAACAGAGAACTAAAAAAAAACTGTGGAGCATAAGGGTGAAAGTGATACCAATTGTAGTTGGGGCACTTGGAACGGTTTCTAAGTGTTTGGAAACAAGACTGGAGGAACTGGAAATCAGAGGAAAAATCGAGGTCATCAAGACAACAGCATTGTTAAGATCGGCTGGAATACTCAGCAGAGTCTTGGAGAAGCGAAGAGACTTGTTACTCAGACTCCAGGGAAATATCATCAGCTAATGCTGGTGTGAAAAACACGCAACAACAACAACAACAATAATAATAATAATAATAATAATAATAATGATAATAATAATAATAATAATAATAATAAATGGTATATGCACAAACCAACCAACTGAAGATCATTAACGTGAAAAAAAAAAAGTAAACAGATTCGTTCAGTATTCGATCTCGACTCGCCGATCTTCGACAATCTTCGTTACGCCCCCACTCATGACTTCCTTGACTTAGTAAATGACCATTAAAATGACTGAGGGCGGGACTGGATGTTTATTCATGATCGTGTGTGCCATAATAAAAAAAAAAAGAAGAATTTAACTTCCATTTCCTTTCTACTTCAAACAATTTGACCGACAGAGCATCGCTTCGTCGTGGGACTTTTAAGTGGGTGACAATTCAGCGCAAATATTTAGATGACTGCACAGAGGAAGAAATATAGACAATACAACATAAAAATTCAACATTACGTGGACTGAGATTTATTTTCAAATGGAATCTAGCCGAATTTTACATATATTCTGAATAATAAACAAATAAAAATATAGAATAATAAAAGCAAATATAGTCCAACTTATTGAAAAGCAATTCTTTATAATCATATATATATATATATATATATATATATATATATATATATATATATAATATATAAGATTTTTGGATGTTTGTTTTATTTTAGAATCATTGTTGAATAAAGTATATATTAATATTTATATTTTTGCTTGAAGGCAATTACAATGCGCATATCGCATAAAATTCGATAATTATAGAAGATAAATAATGACAAGTGAATTTCGCAAAGAATTACTCGGTGTGTAGAATATCGTACAGACTGTTTCAACTTTATTAAGTTTCATCAGCAATATATACTAACGATTTCCCTCCGACAGAAATCGAAACCAGGACTTCAGCAGGATAGTCAGAAACTATACTGCTTCGGCCACGGTACAGCATTGTTGAATAAAGTATATATTAATATTTATATTTTTGCTTGAAGGCAATTACAATGCGCATATCGCATAAAATTCGATAATCATAGAAGATAAATAATGGCAAGTGATCTAAACAATGCTTCTAAAATAAAAACAAACATCCAAAAATCTTTATTTCCTTCGCCGAAGAGCATAAAGCCCGGGTTTGTTGTTATTGTCCACTCAGCGCTCCCTTGCCTCATATGGTAGAGACGTCTCAGTATCATTGACAGGTTAATTTCGCAGGAGTTTCTCCGTGCTGTACCGTGGCCGAAACAGTATAGTTTCTGACTATCCTGCTGAAGTCCCGGTTTCGATTTCTGTCGGAGGGAAATCGTTAGTATATATCGCTGATGAGACTTAATAAAGTTGAAACAGTCTGTACGATATTCTACACACCGAGTAATTCTTTGCGAAATTCACTTGTCATTATTTATCTTCTATGATTATCGAATTTTATGCGATATGCGCATTGTAATTGCCTTCAAGCAAAAATATAAATATTAATATATATATATATATATATATATATATATATATATAAATGGAATTTGATAATTTGTTTTTGAAGCTTTGTTATGTAAAGTATATTATTATTTTTATTTTTTGAAGGCAATTACAATGCGTATATCGTATGAAATTCGATGATTATTGAAAATAATCATGACAAGCAAACCCGGCGAATAAAGTGCGCCACGTGGAACACCGTACAGCTGTTTCAACTTGAATAAGTCTCATCAGCGGTGTATACCTACGATTTCCCTCCGACAGAAATCGAAACCGCTGATGAGACTTAATAAAGTTGAAACAGCTGTACGGTGTTCCACGTGGTGCACTTTATTCGCCGGGTTTGCTTGTCATGATTATTTTCAATAATTATCGAATTTATATATATATATATATATATATATATATATATATAATATATGAATAAGATATAATGAAAAAACAAACGATGTTTACAACTGAAATAGGCTCATCAGAAGAGAAAGTGTGCAAACCGTTTCGGGGCCAATTCTCTTGACGGTTTTAAAAAACTTTCTCTTCTGATGAGCCTATTTCAGTTGTAAACATCGTTTGTTTTTTCATTATATCTTATTCATACTGTCGGATTAATTTCCATTTTATTTTCACACATATATATATATATATATATATAATATATATATATATATATATATATATATAGTCTCTCTCTCTCTCTCTCTCTCTCTCTCCCATAGAAACTAACGTATATAATGAGGAGATAATCAAGAGATACACAGAGAGGGGCAAAGTGATAGGCGGATGTAAAGTATTTGTTTGTCTGTTTTGTTTTACGGCATATCAACCTCAGTGGGTCATTTAATGCCGATAAAGTTTTGAAATAAATCAATTCTTAATGGATAATACAATTTTTTTATAAATACATTTTTCTATTTAACCCATAGATGGGACCCCAACAGGTACTACCACTCCGGGTCAGAGTGGACCAGGGAGCAATGGTGATGAAGGGGTGCTCCACATTCCCCAAACCTCCAAAACTGGAAGCTCACCATCAGATAGAGTTTAACGTCATTCCCAGGACATGTAGACCCGCAGCCACTGCCTTCTAGCACCCATATGATAAAAAGTGTTGTGGCTTGCCTTAAGGGCAATAGGGTTGGGAAAATCATATAGGTGCTAGGGCTTGACGTGACCAGCCGATTGATCGGAGGGAGCCTCTCCGACCGCCCGTCTAGCCCAAGATAGGGCCAAAGTGGAGTATTGCATGTCATGAACTGCTCATCCACCTAGGCTCTATCCTTAAGCATCACGGGTCGCCATCCACAGCCAACAGGTGGCCCCATTGGGGGAGTCTTACCCCTATGTAGAGGTGCAGTCGGTGCATTCTAACGCCCCAGACGACAGTGCGGGGATGTAAAGTAAGAGACGGGTCAGTTTTTGTCTTAATTGCAAATTACGACTAATTAAAACCAATTAAAATGGAATTCTTTTCAACCATAACTCAATCCTAAAAATATGGAATAATTTAGTATAACTTTTGTGTCATTAAACTAAACAGCAAAAAGCCTTTAGAAGACAAAAGTTGATTCGCTCAGTTTTAATATAATGATAGATTTACTGGATAAGCCTTCATATTCCTCACTGCCCTCTATGTAATTCATTATCACCAGCTTGCAAGACTGGTATGTTAATTTTCATCCTAGACTTTTTACTGTGAAGTCTATCTAGAAAGTAATGATATCTGTTATTTTTCAGATTGGCAACCCTCGTTGGAAATCAGCAGATCAATATTGACTGATTGATTAATTTTTAATGGCATTTCACACCGTCATGGGTTATTTTAATGACGTTGCGAAATTGATTAATCTAATTTCTTTCTTCAGCCGCAAGGTCCGACGTTACTGATTACGTCACACTACCTAAAACGTCAAACTTTCTCGGCCCGCAATAATCTTCTATACATTCAGTGTCAGTCTGTCTGAAACCGAAACTGCTTACGCCATAACCTCAGTAATTGTGTAAACTTATCAATGAATATTTAATTTATAGTCAAAATCTACATAGATTTTCATGGACATATTGTTGATAAATAATATTTATTCTGGGTTAGATTTGTCTTAAAAATCGCCCATGTTATTAGTGCATTTAAAATCCTGCAATTTGTCTGATATGTCACTAAGAAATAAAAGGTTTACAAACTATATGGTGTGGTTAATTTGTGTACTGGTTTTAACAAAATGGGATTAATAAATAATTTCTAGGTGTTATTGATCTCTAATATTATAGTTTTATTCTCCAAAGTATCAAAATCAATCCTATGAATGATTTTATATAGAAACCAATTAAAATATAATTAAAATAAGTGCAATATTTTTTCAATTTTGTTAGTCTTTCTAAATTAATATAGGTAATTTATGAGGAAGTGAGTCCCGGTCTCCCACCTCAAAAACCGCTACCCGGTGACTATCAAAATAACAACCCCAGCTCGTCGTAATTCTTGTTTATTTATCGTAATTTGTCGTAATTCTTGTTTAGATATGAAGATGTATATATAGTTTGGAATAGACTGAGATAGATAGATAGATAGATAAACAAACAAAATAATAGATATGAACAAATGGAGATAGATAGATATTTTCGACAAGTAAATGTATTTGGGGGGGGTCGCTTCTTTTTTTGTCGTAATTCTTGTTTATTTAAACTAAAAACAAGACATTAAACAAACATGAATAAAAAAAAATCTCAGTATTTAAAGTAATATAGTTAAATATGAACAAATTGAGATAGATAAATAGATAGATGGATAGTTTTGAATAGACTGAGCTGGGTCGTTATTTTAATAGTCACCGGGCAGCAACTCTTGAGGCAGGAGACCGGGACGCAGTTCCTCATAAACTACCCTATTCTCCAACGTATCAAAATCAATCCTATGAATGATTTTATATAGAAACCAATTAAAATATAATTAAAATAAGTGCAATATTTTTTAATTTTGTTAGTCTTTCTAATTTAATATATTTCATTACATTAAAACTTAAAGAATAGCACATATTCTTGATAGTTTTAATAAAAAAAACTATGTGGGTAAGTCAATTATCCACTCTTTAATCTAAAAATAAATGTATAAAGTCTTTTCATAGACACATTGTTAATAAATAAGATCTATTCCAAGTTAGATTTGTCTCAAAACAGCCCATGTTATTAATGCATTTAAAATCCTTCACACGACTCATCCACCGCTTCAAAGCATCTCTCGCCCCTTCTCAGTTGTGTCTCGATCTAAAATTTGCATACGTTCAGATTTACTATCGCCAAATCTCTTTGATTCGAGATCGCGCGTATTTAGATTTTAGTGCCAAGACTCCATATTATTTCGTTTCCACTCATCCTGCAAGCGATACAGGTTCGCACCCGCTTTGCTCCACGAGGTAAATATCATTGCGAAGCTTACCAAAAGTGGCCCACTTGGCACTCGCATTCGAATGTCGTCCGCGCGAGGCGGACGATAAGGACGGCTCCGTTATTCGGGAGAGTTGACCCGTTCCACTCGTTCCGAGTTCGAGAATAGGTCGAGGCCATGAACGGCCCCGGGGTCTCGAATCGTTCGCTTTACCGGATGAAATTGCGACGATCGAGCGCCAGCTATCCTGAGGGAAACTTCGGAGGGAACCAGCTACTTGACAGCTCGATTGGTCTTTCTCCCCTACCCCCGGTTCCGACGATCGATTTGCACGTCCGAGGCGCTTCGGACTTCCACCAGAGTTTCCTCTGGCTTCATCCTGACCGGGCGTGGATCGCCATCTTTCGGGTCCCTGGCCGCTCGCTACACCAGAGTCGGCCGTCTCGTAGTCGGAAAATCCGACCCGGCGTGGTGCGCCCGCGCGGGATCTCACCGACGGGCGGTTAGAGTTGAAAAAATCTGTTACAGTTGAAAAAATCTGCATTAGACTATAAGTATTCAACAAATATATATACAGGGTGATTGTAAAGTAACTCCCTTCCCTGTTTTAAAAATCTTATAATTTATTTCTGAATCCCTATCTTTACAAGAACAAAAAATGAAGATGAGAAGAAAACACATAACTGAGTTTTCCTCAGCCACTGCTTTCCAGCACATATATGATAAAAAAAGGGTTGGGGCTTGCCATAAGGGAAATAGGGTTGGGACTTTCGTATCGGTGCTATGGCTTGACATGACCAGTCGGTTGATCGGAGAGGGCCTCTCCGACCGACCGTCTAGCCTAAGTAAGGGCCAAAGTGTGCATGTTTTGGACTGCTCAGACACCAGGATTCCATCCTTAAGCCTCACGGGTCACCATCTATGACGAACAGCTAACAATAAAAAAAAACCCAGTGCTACTGAAAACCTTAACACTTTCATTGTTGTAAGACCCACGTGTGTTTTATTTAAAATTCTATATGGGCACCTGCATTCGCCCCCAGCCTCTCAAGTCGTTCGGAAATTAGAATTGAATTAGAGTCAAAAGTCCAGACATCTTTATGGGGCTTCGAATTTTGAAACAAAATAATCAATCTGATAAGAAAAACAACAACATCTATTAATAATGGAGATTCGCTTCCGGTTTTTGTCTGTAACAAAAATTACGCCACTGCTTACGTCACATTACCTAAAATCGTCATAACATAGAATAAAACTCACTGATATTAAATTTTCAACTCCCATCCCCTCAGGCAATATTTATTTTACGTCGCCCAGAGGGCGTTTTTTTTATTTTGCTTGTAGATTTAATTGCCATATATTAAGGAATATACATTAAAGAATTGTGAAATATATAACAGCCTATAAAAAGAATTATAAATAGTTTAAAATAGGGAATTACTTTTCAATCAGCCGGTTGTTGGTATTTCATGCATTTTAGATTATTTGTTGTTTCTTTCAATAGAATATTCAATAACACGTTTTTAAAAATGAGTACAAAATAAACAGTCAAAAGAAAGTTTCCCGGAGAAATAAGCTTAAGAGAGAGACAGACAGACAGAGAAACAGACAGACAGAGGGCAGAGAGAGGATGGAGGGAGGGAAGGATATAGAAAAGAGAGTGGGGGAGAGAGAGAGAGTGGGAGACAGAGAGAGAGAGAGAGAGAGAGAGAGTGGGAGACAGAGAGAGAGAGAGAGAGATTGATTCAGACAGAGAGCAGAGAAAGGGGGAGGGGAAGGATATAGAGAAAGGGGGAGTGGTGAGACATAGATACAGATGAGGAAAGAGAGG
Source organism: Doryteuthis pealeii (assembly GCA_023376005.1). NCBI lineage: Eukaryota > Metazoa > Mollusca > Cephalopoda > Myopsida > Loliginidae > Doryteuthis > Doryteuthis pealeii. The sequence continues at coordinate 46,450,572 of CM042165.1, read as the reverse complement.
GAGGATAGAGAAAGAGAGAGCGAGGGATAGAGAAAGAGAGAGAAAGGGGGATAGAGAAAGAGAGAGAAGAGGGACGGAGGAGAGAGAGAAGGGGAGAGGCGGAGGAGAGAGAGAAGGGGGAGAGAGAAGGATAGAGAGAGAAAAATAGAGAGAGAAAGAGGGGAGGGATATAGAAGAAAGACAGAGAGAGAGGGGAGAAACAGGGAGAAAGAGGCAGAGACACAGAGGGAGAAAGAGAGAGAGAGAAGGGGGTAGAGAAATAGAGAGGGAGAAAGTGATATGGAGAGATAGAAAGTGATAGGGAGAGATAGAAAGATAGATAGATAGAGAGAGAGAGCGATAGAGAGAGAAAAAGAGAGGGGGGTAGAGAGAAATAAAGAGAAAGAGAGGGGAGAGAGAGAGAGAGAGAGAGAGAGGGAGAGAGAGAACATACACAGAGAAATGGAATGCCAAGATTTGTGCATTTACATATTCCTACAAAGAACTCTGATCTTATTTATCCGATGCAAGCACCCCCACCCCTCACTCTACACTGTAAAAATAAATCTAATCCCATCTAAATATACACACATCTGCCTATTTTCATTTGGGCTATTCAGAAGTTATTTTCTGGATACACCCATATATATACACACACCACAAGAAAGAAAAAAAAAGTTCTTACCGCTTCTGACATGTTACACTGATGGCATGTAGATGAATATTGCAATTTTCTTTTTTCTCCTTTTCTTTTATTTTTTAAATTGTTGTAATATCATAACAGTCCAAGTTCACGGTATTAAATTTTAGGTATTTAAAGAAAATGATGTGGCACGATCAGAAACAAAAAGAAAAAAAATGTGGTAGACTGTGAATTCAGGAACGTAAATTTTTCACCATAGTCTACTGGACAGGAATTAGTGGAATATGAAATGAAGTCCAATGTATGTATTTTTTCATTTCATAGTTAACAGCAGTCCATGATGATATTGATGCTTCTATTTAGGAAGGGGTGAAATATTCTAATTAGCATTTCATAGTTAACGGCAGTCCATGATGATATTGATGCTTCTATTTAGGAAGGAGTGAAGGATTCTAATTAGCATTTCATAGTTAACGGCAATCCATGATGATATTGATGCTTCTATTTAGGAAGGAGTGAAGGGTTCTAATTAGCATTTCATAGTTAACATCAGTCCATGATGATATTGATGCTTCTATTTAGGAAGGAGTGAAATATTCTAATTAGCATTTTATAGTTAACGGCAGTCCATGATGATATTGATGCTTTTATTCAGGAAGGAGTGAAATATTCTAATTAGCATGTCATAGTTATTTCCGTTATATTGAATATTCGGATGATTAATTATTGCAAAATAGACTGGTAGATTTATTTATTTTCTAAGTCAGTGTATTGCTCTAATTTAAAAAAAATGTCTCTATGATGTGCCGTTTTTTTTATAGGTGATAGTACAAACGTACTTAGAATTTTAGAAGCATGTTGTGGTTTTTGTACTAAAATATTTATTTATGACTTTTTAAACGTTTTAGTGATTTGTTTAGAAATTGTTAACATTTTAATAAACATTGCTGTTGCTTCTTGTAGTTTCTCTTGCTAACAAGAAAAAGGTAGACTGTGAATTCAGGAACGTAAATTTTTATCATAGTCTACTGGACAGATGTTAGTGGAATATGAAATAAAGTCCAATGTATATAGTTTTAATTTGTCAACTGGGATTAATACTTTTAATAAAAAATTAAACTTTAAGGAATACATAACTTAATACGTTAATTCATTTAGAAGTTGTTTTTTTTATTAATTAAAGGACAACATTAATTAATGTTGTATAGATTAAAAGTTGTTGCGTAGTGATTCAGTTATACACCTTTTTCACCTCAACATTCTTATTTTAAGGGAATTGAAATTATGAACTTATTTAGTCCTATACTGAAATAAACTAGGAATCGCGTGGTGTAATCGTTAAAGTCATGGGAAATGGACTTGTCGCCCCGAGTTCAAATCCTGGACGTGGTAATTGCATTTCACTTAGCGCTAATATTCTTGGGAAATGTATGAATCATACACTCCCTCCAGCTATGGGTAAAATAGCAGGACAGACTGGGTTCTTTAACCATGGCTAGATAACCAGTCTAGGAGAAGGAAAACTCTGAATTCAAACCTGTTGAACTCCGCTTAAGCAATTGACCTTGTGTCGTATCCTGCTCGTACGGAGGAGTTGGTAAATATATATACTGAAATAAACTGAAAATTACTATTCGCTGGTAATTTTGCAGAGAAAGAAAGAACGATATTTCTATTTCAGAGTAACAAAAAATAAATAAATAAATAGATAAAAAAATAAAAATAAATAAATTTAGAAATTAAAAATAAAACTTAAAACACTCCACTTTTACAGTTTTGGGCTTTAAAAAAAAGTGTATAACTGAATCACTCCGCAACAATTTTAAATCTATACAACATCAATTAATGCTGTCGTTTAATTTTTTTTTAAACTTATAAATGAACGTATTAAGTTATGTTTTCCTTTTATTAAAAGTATGAATCCCAGTTGAGAAATGAAAAAATATGTACATTGGACTTCAGTTTCTATTCCGCTAACATCTGTCCAGTAGACCATGGTAAAAATTTAGACCTCTGAATTCACAGTCAACCAAAAAATGTCGCAAGGAAATATTTTCAGAATTGAAATCTTAAAGAAAGAAAAGAATTGTGTATATTTGCGAAGAAAGGTTCTCAAAGAGTTTTAAGAGCAACAAAATGGCGCCATCTAGCGGGAAGAGGGTTAGTAACTGAGTTGGCGGTTTAAGCGGAGAGGAGAGTAATGTTTATTCGTCTGCCTTATGGCGTCAGTGGAGAGTGAAGGTTAAAGCACTTGAAATCTGGACAATTTGGCGGGAAAAAAGAGAGAAAGAGAGAGAGAGAGAGAGAGAGAGAGAGAGGGGGAAGAAAAGGAGAGAAATATATAGGAAAAGAGAAAGAGAGAGATAAGGAAAGAGAGAAAGAAAGAAAGGGTGTGGGGAGATATATAGGGAGAAAATAGATAAGGAAAGAGAGACAGAAAGAGAGAGAGAGAGAGAGGGGCGGGAGAGAGAGAGAGAGAGAGAGAGAGAGAAGAATGAGAAAAGAAGTGATATAAAGAAATGAAACAAAAGAAATGAAAACAAAGAAGCGAAAGAAAATAAGTGAAAGAAGCTAAAGAAAGAAAGGAAGTGAAAGGTAAAAGAAAAGTGAAAGAAGTGTAATGAAGGAAGAAGGAACGTGAAAGAAAGAAAGGGGAAAAGAAAGAATAAAAGAGAAAGAAAGGAAGAAAGAGAAAGAAAGAAGGAAATAAATAAATAAATAAAGAAAGAAAGATTGAAATGATGTCGTGGAGAAAAAAGGGAAAGAGAGAGAGAGAGAGAGTAAATGAAAAAAAAGAAAGAAAGAAAGGGAAGGAAAAAAGAAAGAAAGAAAGAAAGAAAGAAAGAGAAAGATAGAAAAACGTGTTACAAGTTGGCACACGTATTACGGTGAAGTATCCTCCTTGAAATGCACAAAGTAATCAACACGTATGTAAGAAGAGAAGAAGAAGAAAAAAAGAGAAAAAAAACAAAACAAGGAGAAGAATAAAGAAAAAAAGAAAAAGAAAAAATAGTTTAGTCAAATAACAAACAGTCTTGATAATGGTAAACATAAACAGTCTTGACAATGGTTCAGAAAAGAACCGAAAGTACTTGGTTTAACAATAATAACTCTTTCGGACAACTGATTAATGCCTTTCAAGATGATGACAGCAAAAGAATTGTTATAAAACTTGAAAGAAAAAACAAACTTGAAAACAATAAGGATTATATTATTTTAACCAAATTTGTTTGAATATGAATATATATACTAGACAAAACTCGATCCGTTGTGTCACCCATTGAGCTCTCGGTAAAAAAATTGGGATTAGGGAAAAGTGAATTTGCAAAGCGAATTAAATCTTTAAAAAAATAAGATAAATACGTCCGGAGAATGAAAAAAAAAACACATTAAAATAATTTTGTAAGAATTCTAAGAAAGAGAATGTTTGACCTAATCTAAATTTATTAAGAGCCAAAATCTGTTGAGAATCTACGGGTTATATACATAGAGAGGGGGAAAGTGACAGGCAAAAAACTAAGGAATATTTTAGTATGAATTTTGTATCATTAAACTAAACAGGAAAAAAGCCTTTAGAAAACAATCATTGGTTCACTCAGCTTTAGTATAATAATAATAATAATAATAATAATAATAATATATATATATATATATATATATATGGTGATTGCCACTTCTTCGCAGAATAAGGCCATTTCTACAAGTAGTTCGGATGTGAGCATGCCGAGAGTCCCCTGATTCAAGTTTGTTTGTTTCCTGTCACACATGAACCCCTTTCTAGGTCTCCACTCGCATGCGACCGTACGTGACCGAGAAGTCCAATCCTCGACAGTCAGGCCCTGCCACACAGGTCACACATGTGGTCAGTCCCAGATGTAGGAGATGTGTCTATGCCGTCCGTCATGTGGCGCAGAGGCCGCTTTAGGATGGGGTGCTCGAGCTGCCTTACCTCAATTCCATACAGCTACCATGAGCCTGCTTTTATAAAAGAATGTGTACCCGGACCCCACCTCTGTTAATTGGTCCTCCTCGCTGAAGCGGACTTCCGCAAGGCTCAAGATGTTTGCCCCATATCGAGAGTTCTTTGCCACGGTACCAGTTCATTGTCCAGGGCCCCGGGAGATGTCCGAAAATTTCAGGTGGCTATTTAGGTTAGCCTAGGTTTGTTGTAATGTTTTCTTGTTTTCATTCTGTTAATGTGAACAGTCACCAGCCACAGGCTTAGGTCACTTTTTCTATAACCTTTCCAGATATCTGGGTGGGCAGTACTACCCAGGGGCTACTCAGCCACTCTCAACCTCGCCACGCATGTAGAAATATCTGCACATGTTGACATGTTGTGCGCTTGTGCGACACGCTCAACATGCTCTCCTTCCCCGAAGACTGGAATCAGTAACAAGCCGAGGCAAGATGACTGAAAGTATTTGGGGAGCGCAGGTGGATGATCTGTCGAGATCTAGGGTCCAACACACACACAAAAAAAATATTGTAGGTGACTCACCTATGACCAGAACAATGGACTTACCCAAAGGGTATATTTAGCAGAGCAAAGCTGCTCAAGTGAGAAGTAGCAAATGCATGTCTTCGTGTACGCTGTAACAAGGAAACCCTCCTCATTTTGTACATTGATATATGTTGAATACATCTGTTCTTTACTTATATCTCCGTGTTGAGTATTTATTTATTGGCCCTTAAACAGGTCATAACAATATATATATATATATATATATATATATATATATATTATATATAGAGAGAGAGAGAGAGAGAGAGAGAGAGTTGAGAGAAGGGAAGGTTGTTAAGATTCTGACCGCCATCCTTGGCCAGTTGTAAAGGACTTAAAGTAAGTAAGTCCTGCGCTATAGAATCCTTTGGTAAGTGAATAAGTCCTGAGTAATGGAATCCTACGTAGTTTCAAAGGTCCAGTGATATAATCCTATGTTCCGTCGTCCACGAAGGTTCAAAGCAATATGCGTAGGTATGAGCAGAACAGCCGGTATAAATAACAATATCAGCAGCAGAGTACTGCCAGTGATTGGCCAAGAATATGGTCACATGATTATCGCCGAGTCTATAAATAAGAGTAGGCATCTAGGACACACCTTATATCCAGAAAAGTCAACAAAGGTTATTCAAACAAGTATTATTGAATATGATGGACAAAGAATATTTTATCATTTTTTTAAAATTCTGTAGCTATATTTACCAAGATAGAAATGAACAATGAATGGAACGTTAATTTTATTCAGAATACAAGGTGTGTCAAAAAGTACAAAAAATCATAATACTTTTTTGACACACCTTGTATAAATATAAAAGTACGTTTTCACAGTCATTCTTAACTGGTAAACCATACATTCTTAGTTACAATATTAATGTTTTAAGAGCCAATGTATTAATATAGTACACAGTCATATTAAACATGTAAACACTTCATACTTAATAACAATATCAATGTTTTGGTTGGTTACTTGTTGTTTTTATGGCATATAGACATTTTTCGGGTCATTTTTTAGTGTCGAATCATATCATTTTAATAAACAAAGTACTAAGATTGATTACAGCACCTGCTGTTGCTTGAGTGATCACCAAATTATATATTTAAGAGGCTCAATCAATGTTTTAAGAGTCAATGTATTAAGAAAGTTCACAATCATTTTAAACAGACAAACTCTTCATACTTAAAAATAAGGAAGACAAAAACTATTTTGTAAACATTGCATATATCTATTTTACAGTGGTCACATGACCGCCTTTGAGTCACATGACAGCTTCTTTAGCATTGTGAAGAAAAGAGAAATGATGTGGTATGGATATGCGACAAGATCATCAGGTCTAGTAAAAAAAAAAAAAACAAATAAAGAAAAAACCATCCTGCAAGGCACAGTTGGCGGGAGGAAGACAAAGGGACAGACAGAAGAGGAGAGGGTGGGGTGGGAAGAACACATCCGGGAACGGACAGGCCTGTCTTTCATCGCAGAGTCGAAGAGTGCAGTTCATGACCGAGAAAAACGGCGGGTGATTGTCAGAGGGTCATCAGTGGTGCCTCTACAACCATCCCGCCCGGGGGTTACTAGACATGATGATGATGATGATGATGATGAGAGAGGGGAGATAGAAACATAAAGAAGAAGATGATGATGGTGGTGAAGATGATGATGCCCAAAATACGTTACATGAGGATGACAACTACCACATCCAAGGAAGATGGCAGGTGATTGTCAGAACGTTATCAGTGGTGCCTCTACAACCGACCCTACCTGGGGTTTTAAGACCGACGACGACAATGACAATGATTATGATGATGATGATGATGATGATGTCCAAAATATGGCAGATGATAATGAGAAACTACCACATCCGAGATAAAAAACGGAAAGTGATTATCATAGACTCATCATACTGGGCTTACCAGAATAATGATGATGATGATAATGATGACGGTGACGAGGATGATGATGACGATGGTACACCACCTGATGATGACAACTACCACATCCTTGATAAATGGCGCGTGATTGTCAGAGGATCATCAAAGAATAGTGAAACTAAGACTTAAAATGGTCAAATATTCAAGAAATAAAGCTGGAGTTTCTTTCGCATTCATTGTATAAATGGTAATAGTCGAAGTATATTTATATAGTAATTGTTAGACGTTGGTTGCCGGTTTAGAAAGTATGGTAGCTAATTTTGTCAATGGATTTTAATAAGAAATGGATTTTGAAAATTATTTACGTATTTTGTCCTTTCAGTTTTACCAAAGTTTTTTTAAAAATCTCTCTCTCTCTCTCTCTCTCTCTCTCTCTCTCTCTCTCTCCCCTCCTTCTCTCTCTCTCTCTCTCTATCCCCCTCCTTCTCTCTCTCTCTCTCTCTCTCTCTCTCTCTCTCTCTATATATATATATATATATATATATCTTCCTTATTTTATTGTGAATCTTTTGACCCTCCTTTCTTTCTCTTTCTTTCTTTCTTTCTTTCACTCTTGTTCTTCCTTATTTTATTCTCAGTCTTTTGTGCCTTAACTTTTACCAAAGTGTTCGTTCATCTCACCCCTTTCTCTCTTTCCCCACCCAGTCTTTCCTTCTCTCTCTCTCTCTCTCTCTCTCTCTCTCTCTCTCTCTCTCTCTCTCTCTCTCTCTCTATTCAACCTCTTTTGTGCCGTCCGTATTACCAAAGTATTAGTTCATCACTTTCTTTCTTTCTTTCTTTCTTTCTTTCTTTCTTCCCTCCATGACTTTTATTTCTTTTTCTTAATTCGCCCTCTCTTTCTTTCTCTCTTTCTTCCTTCCTTTCTTTCTTTCTACTCTCCATGACTTTTATTTCTTTTTCTTAATTCCCCCTTTCTTTCTTTTTTTCTTTCTTTCTTTCTCCCCCCACCATGACTTTTATTTATCTTTCTTAATTCCCTCTCTCTTTCTCTCTTTTTTTCTTTCTTTCTCCCTTCCATGACTTCCCCCCTCTTTCTTTCTTTCTTTCTCCTTTCCACGGTTTTTGTTTCTTTTTCTTAATTCTTTTCCTCTTTCTTTCTTTCTTTCTTTTTTCTCCTCTTTTCTTTCCGCATCTTTTATTTTATTCTTCTTTTGTTACGTCACACATCTTGAAGAATTGTTTTCCCCTTTGGCATTTTCCATTTACAACAAAACTCTTAATTAACGCTGTCAACTTGTGGATTGATGTTTTGTTGTTCCACCCCCCCCCTCATTTGCTGAAAATGAGGCTTCATTTCAAACTCCACAGAACTCACAGTCTCATCAACTCTTCTAACTGATAAAACTTTTCACTTTAATTTTGCTATTCTTCTTTATATTTCATTTTGAAATTAACTTAGGATCGCAAAAGCAACGAACCGAAGAATTGCATAGACGTTTTAAAAAGCCCATCTCATATGACAGTTTAATCTGGTTGTATGAATAGAGTCGATATAACCTATCTCAGTGATTGTGAAACTTTGTCAATGAAGAATAAAGACGAGATCATGTGACCTTATTTGCATATTGTATCAGACCCTAGGGTCATCGACTCCTTTTCCTACAACGTAACCATTGCAACACGTGGGAGGTAGATGCTGAATATCGAGCGGCCTGGCGCCTTAACGTTAAACAAGACACGAAGAGGAGTGAGACGGAGAGGAGAGTAGCCTCTACAGCAAAGAGAGACAGAAAGAGTGAGAAAAACTAGCAGCCCCAGAAAGCATCCCAGTTTGTGTGCAGTCAGTGTACTAAAGACTGTTACTCAGGGATAGGCCTGTACAGCCACTTGCGCAGATAAAGATAATTTTTTATTTATTTATATATATTTTGGACACTACGTCATCGTCCTTAGTGGAGGGAAAGGTGCCAACAACCATTGCATCACACGTCTCCGCAGGTAAGTAAACTATATGTGGAAGTGCGTGATGTGATGGCTACAATCGTAGGAAATGAGCATGACGTGTTCAAATCCTGGAGGAGGCTGTTTGAATTTCACATAGCGCTAATACCCTTGGAAAAGGTATGAATCCAACTAATCTCTCTCCAACTATGAGTAAATAGTAGGGCTGACTGGGCTCTTTAACCTTGGTTAGGCAACCGGTCTATGAAAAGGATAACTCTGAATTCAAACCTGATTACTTCCGCTTAAGAAAATGACATTGTGTCGCATCCTGCTCGTGTAGAGGTGTTAGTATATATATATATATATATATATATATATATATATATATGCGTGTGTGTGTGTGTGTGTGTGTGTGTGGTTGGAAATAATGGAAAAACGTGGTGTGTTGTTTTATCCGCATTTTCCTCTATTTTCAATCTCATTTTGTCGGTTTTACCCAATCTCTAACAATAATGATGTTAAACATTTATTAATAATTGATGTTTTAAAAAAAAGTAGAATAATAGAATGTGACGTTAATAACTAAGGAATTGTTACATGAGAGTGATATAGTTTCGGTTACAGACAGAAAAACACCCAATCTCCATTATAATAAGAATATATATATATAATATATAATTATATATATAATATATATTATATATATAATTCAAAGACTAATGAATAACTCTTACGACGTAGTAGTTTTACAGTAGTCGTAATTTACTGAGCTCAATGTGTTCTTATATTTAGAGTCACAGACTATGTAGCTCCACTCAAAACACGTACATTGTTGGTTTGTCTATAACTGGAGTTGTACAAGTAGAATGTAACTACAGGAATTTAGTGTAGTCTGCCACATTAGAATGAGGCAAATCTCTCTCTTCTCTCTCTCTCTCTCTCTCTCTCTCTCTCTCTCTCTCTCTCTCTCTCTCTCCTCTCATATATATATATATATATTCCGTTTTAAATTGTTGTCTTGTGTCCAACATCTAAAAAATCCGCTACATTGGATGACAAAAGTATACATAGAGACATGACCGACATATATATGGCGCGAATGCCCATGTTGGTGAATATTTGAACGTCTTTCGTTCTTTTTTTTCAGTATTAAGGTTTTTGTTTTGTAAACTTATTTGACTTCCCCTCCGCAAACAACTACGGAGTGAATGAGCTCTGATGATGATTTTGTAAATCGAAATATGATCAGTATCAGCTATGATTATATTATAAAAATTGTTTCTTCTTTAACAACATTGTGTGATGTTTTCATTCCACCTTTCTTACTCATAATATATATATTATATATTATATATAATATTATATATAAGTTAAAAGAAAGGAAATTAATCCGACGGTATGAGTATAGATAAAAAGGATATGAAAACAACACAATATGCTGTTAAAGTGAAAGATTTTATATCATATTCATAGCTAATATTGAACAATATTTCGATTTATGAAAATCATCTTCAGAGCTTGTTTATACTCCGGACTTATCAATAGCGCAGACGAAAATAATATGATAATTTTTTCGTCTCCGCTATTGATAAGTCCAGAGTATAAAAAAGCTCCGAATATGATTTTTATAAATCGAAATATTGTTCATATCCTTTTATCTATACTCATATAATATATATATAATATATATATATATATATTATTGGGAGTAAAGATNGGGCCTGTTCTCCTGCCTCGACTCTAACTACAGTCGCTATTTCTTTTATTTGTACGTATTCTTGTTTATTTTTTTAAAACTAAAAACAAGACATTAAAACAAACAGAGAGGAATAAAAAAAAAAAAAATCGTCAAGTTAAATTTAAATAAAAGTTAATAATATAGAGAATAAATATGAACAAATTGAGATTAAGATAGACTTATAGATGGATAGTTTTGAATAATAGACTGAAGCCTGAGGTGTACGTTATTTGTAATACGTCACGGGGGCGGCCAGGCATGCAACTAAGGGCAGCAACCTCTTGAGCGCCAGAGGGCAGCAACTCTTGAGGCAGGAGACCGGACGCAGTTCCTCATAAACTACCCTAATTCTCCAACGTATCAAAATCAATCCTATAAATGATTTTATATAGAAACCAATTAAAATATAATTAAAATAAGTGCAATATTTTTTAATTTTGTTAGTCTTTCTAATTTTATATATTTCATTACATTAAAACTTAAAGAATAGCACATATTCTTGATAGTTTTAATAAAAAAAACTATGTGGGTAAGTCAATTATCCACTCTTTAATCTAAAAATAAATTTATAAAGTCTACATAGATTTTCATAGACACATTGTTAATAAATAAGATCTATTCCAAGTTAGATTTGTCTCAAAACAGCCCATGTTATTAATGCATTTGAAATCCTGCACACGACTCATCCACCGCTTCAAAGTATCTCACGCCCCTTCTCAGTTGTGTCTCGATCTAAAATTTGCATACGTTCAGATTTACTATCGCCAAATCTCTTTGATTCAAGATCGCGCGTATTTAGATTTTAGTGCCAAGGCTCCATATTTTTTCGTTTCCACTCATCCTGCAAGCGATACAGGTTCGCACCCGCTTTGCTTCACGAGGTAAATATCATTGCGAAGCTTACCAAAAGTGGCCCACTTGGCACTCGCATTCGAATGTCGTCCGCGCGAGGTGGACGATAGGGACGGCTCCGTTATTCGGGAGAGTCGACCCGTTCCACTCGTTCCGAGTTCGAGAGTAGGTCGAGGCCGTGAACGGCCCCGGGCCTCCAATCGTTCGCTTTACTGGATGGAATTGCGACGATCGAGCGCCAGCTATCCTGAGGGAAACTTCGGAGGGAACCAGCTACTAGACGGCTCGATTGGTCTTTCGCCCCTACACCCGGTTCCGACGATCGATTTGCATGTCAGAGGCGCTTCGGACTTCCACCAGAGTTTCCTCTGGCTTCATCCTGACCGGGCGTGGATCGCCATCTTTCGGGTCCCTGGCCGCTCGCTACACCAGAGTCGGCCGACTCGTAGTCGGAAAATCCGACCCGGCGTGGTGCGTCCGCGCGGGATCTCACCGACGGGCGGTTACAGTTGAAAAAATCTGTTACAGTTGAAAAAATCTGCATTAGACTATAAGTATTCAACAAATATATATACAGGGTGATTGTAAAGTAACTCCCTTCCCTGTTTAAAAAATCTTAATTAATTTCTGAATCCTTATCTTTACAACAACAAAAAATGAAAATGAGAAGAAGACACAACTGAGTTTCCCTCAGCCAGTGCTTTCCAGTACATATATGATAAAAAAAAAGGTTGGGGCTTGCCATAAAGGCAATAGGGTTGGGACTTTCGTATCGGTGCTATGGCTTGACATGACTAGTCGGTTGATCGGAGGGGGCCTCTCCGACCGACCGTCTAGCCTAAGTAAGGGCCAAAGTAGAGTGTGCATGTCTTGGACTGCTCAGACACCAGGATTCCATCCTTAAGCCTCACGGGTCACCATCTATGGCGAACAGCTAACAATAAAAAAAACCCGGTGCTACTGAAAACCTTAACACTTTCATTGTTGTAAGACCCACGTGTGTCTCTTAGTGTTTCATTTAAAATTCTATATGGGCACCTGCATTCGCCTCCAGCCTCTCAAGTCGTTCGGAAATTAGAGTCAAAAGTCCAGACATCTTTATGGGGCATCGAATTTTGAAACAAAATAATCAATCTGATAAGACAAACAACAAAATCTATTAATAATGGAGATTCGCTTCCCGTTTTTGTCTGTAACAAAAATTACGTCACTGCTTACGTCACATTACCTAAAATCGTCATAACATAGAATAAAACTCACTGATATTAAATTTTCAATTCCCATCCCCTCAGGCAATATTTATTTTACGTCGCTCAGAGGGCGTTTTTTTTTTATTTTGCTTGTAGATTTAATTGCCATATATTAAGGAATATACATTAAAGAATTGTGAAATATGTAACAGCATATAAAAAGAATTATAAATAGTTTAAAATAGGGAATTACTTTTCAATCAGCCGGTTGTTGGTATTTCATGCATTTTAGATTATTTGTTGTTTCTTTCAATAGAATATTCAATAACACGTTTTAAAAAATGAGTACAAAATAAACAGTAAAAAGAAAGTTTCCCGGAGAAATAAGCTTAAGAGAGAGACAGACAGACAGAGAGACAGACAGACAGACAGAGGGCAGAGAGAGGATGGAGGAGGAAGGATATAGAAAGGAGAGTGTGTGTGTGAGAGAGAGAGAGAGAGAGAGATAGATTGATTCAGACAGAGAGCAGAGAAAGGGGGAGGAGAAGGATATAGAGAAAGGGGGAGTGTTGAGACATAGATACAGATGAGGAAAGAGAGGGAGGATAGAGAAAGAAGAGCGAGGGATAGAGAAAGAGAGAGAAAGGGGGAGAGAGAAAGAGAAGAAGGGGGGAGACGGAGGAGAGAGAGAAGGGGAGAGAGAGAGAAGGATAAGAGAGAAAAAGAGAGAGAGAGGAGAGGATATAGAAAGAGAGAGAGGGGGGGAGAAACAGAGAGAGACACACACAGACACAGAGGGAGAAACAGAGAGAGAGAGAGAGAGAGAGAGAGAGAGAGAGAGAGAGAGAGAGAGAGAGAGAAGGTAGATAAATAGAGAGGGAGAAAGTGATAGGAGAGATAGAAAGATATATATATAATATATAATATATATATATATATATATATTATGAGAGAGAGAGAGAGAGAGAGAGAGAGAGAACATACACAGAGAAATGGAATGCCAAGATTTGTGCATTTACATATTCCTACAAAGAACTCTGATCTTATTTATCCGATGCAAGCACCCCCACCCCTCACTCTACACTGTAAAAATAAATCTAATCCCATCTAAATATACACACACATCTGCCTATTTTCATTTGGGCTATTCAGAAGTTATTTTCTGGATACACCCATATATATACACACACCACAAGAAAGAAAAAAAAAGTTCTTACCGCTTCTGACATGTTACACTGATGGCATGTAGATGAATATTGCAATTTTCTTTTTTCTCCTTTTCTTTTATTTTTTAAATTGTTGTAATATCATAACAGTCCAAGTTCACGGTATTAAATTTTAGGTATTTAAAGAAAATGGTGTGGCACGATCAGAAACAAAAAGAAAAAAAATGTGGTAGACTGTGAATTCAGGAACGTAAATTTTTACCATAGTCTACTGGACAGGAATTAGTGGAATATGAAATGAAGTCCAATGTATTTTTTCATTTCATAGTTAACAGCTACTCATGATGATATTGATGCTTCTATTTAGGAAGGGGCGAAATATTCTAATTAGCATTTCATAGTTAACGGCAGTCCATGATGATATTGATGCTTCTATTTAGGAAGGAGTGAAGGATTCTAATTAGCATTTCATAGTTAACATCAGTCCATGATGATATTGATGCTTCTATTTAGGAAGGAGTGAAGGATTCTAATTAGCATTTCATAGTTAATAGTAGTCCATGATGATATTGATGCTTCTATTTAGGAAGGAGTGAAATATTCTAATTAGCATTTCATAGTTAACGGCAGTCCATGATGATATTGATGCTTTTATTCAGGAAGGAGTGAAGGATTCTAATTAGCATGTCATAGTTATTTCCGTTATATTGAATATTCGGATGATTAATTATTGCAAAATAGACTGGTGATTTATTTATTTTCTAAGTCAGTGTATTGCTCTAATTTTAAAAAAAATGTCTCTATGATGTGCCGTTTTTTTTATAGGTGATAGTACAAACGTTCTTAGAATTTTAGAAGCATGTTGTGGTTTTTGTACTAAAATATTTATTTATGACTTTTTAAACGTTTTAGTGATTTGTTTAGAAAATGTTAACATTTTAATAAACATTGCTGTTGCTTCTTGTAGTTTCTCTTGTTAACAAGAAAAAGGTAGACTGTGAATTCAGGAACGTAAATTTTTATCATAGTCTACTGGACAGATGTTAGTGGAATATGAAATAAAGTCCAATGTATATAGTTTTAATTTGTCAACTGGGATTAATACTTTTTAATAAAAAATTAAACTTTAAGGAATACATAACTTAATACGTTAATCATTTAGAAGTTGTTTTTTTATTAATTAAAGGACAACATTAATTAATGTTGTATAGATTAAAAGTTGTTGCGTAGTGATTCAGTTATACACCTTTTCACCTCAACATTCTTATTTTAAGGGAATTGAAATTATGAACTTATTTAGTCCTATACTGAAATAAACTAGGAAGCGCGTGGTGTAATCGTTAAAGTCATGGGAAATGGACTTGTCGCCCCGAGTTCAAATCCTGGACGTGGTAATTGCATTTCACATGGCGCTAATATTCTTGGGAAAGGTATGAATCATACACTCCCTCCAGCTATGGGTAAAATAGCAGGACAGACTGGATTCTTTAACCATGGCTAGGTAACCAGTCTAGGAGAAGGAAAACTCTGAATTCAAACCTGTTGAACTCCGCTTAAGCAATTGACCTTGTGTCGTATCCTGCTCGTGCGGAGGAGTTGGTAAATATATATACTGAAATAAACTGAAAATTACTATTCGCTGGTAATTTTGCAGAGAAAGAAAGAACGATATTTCTATTTCAGAGTAACAAAAAATAAAAAAATAAATAAAAAAATAAAAATAAATAAATTTAGAAATTAAAAATAAAACTTAAAACACTCCACTTTTACAGTTTTGGGCTTTAAAAACAAGTGTATAACTGAATCACTCCGCAACAATTTTAAATCTTTACAACATCAATTAATGCTGTCGTTTAATTTTTTTAAAACTTATAAATGAACGTATTAAGTTATGTTTTCCTTTTATTAAAAGTATGAATCCCAGTTGAGAAATGAAAAAATATATATACATTGGACTTCAGTTTCTATTCCACTAACATCTGTCCAGTAGACCATGGTAAAAATTTAGACCTCTGAATTCACAGTCAACCAAAAAATGTTGCAAGGAAATATTTTCAGAATTGAAATCTTAAAGAAAGAAAAGAATTGTGTATATTTGCGAAGAAAGGTTCTCAAAGAGTTTTAAGAGCAACAAAATGGCGCCATCTAGCGGGAAGAGGGTTAGTAACTGAGTTGGCGGTTTAAGCGGAGAGGAGAGTAATGTTTATTCGTCTGCCTTATGGCGTCAGTGGAGAGTGAAGGTTAAAGCACTTGAAATCTGGACAATTTGGCGGGAAAAAGAGAGAAAGATAGAGAGAGAGAGAGAGAGAGAGAGAGAGAGAGAAGAGAGAGAGAGAGAGAGAGAGAGAAGAAGAATGAGAAAGAAGTGATATAAAGAAGGGAAACAAAAGAAATGAAACAAAAGAAGTGAAAGAAGCTAAAGAAAGAAAGGAAGTGAAAGGTAAAAGAGAAGTGAAAGAAGTGTAATGAAGAAAGAAGGAACGTGAAAGAAAGAAAGGGGAAAAGAAAGAATAAAAGAGAAAGAAAGGAAGAAAGATAAAGAAAGAAGGAAATAAATAAATAAATAAAGATTGAAATTATGTCGTGGAGAAAAAAGGGAAAGAGAGAGAGAGAGAGGGGGGAATGAAAAAAAGAAAGAAAGAAAGAAAGGGAAGGAAAGAAAGAAAGAAAGAAAGAAAGAGAAAGATAGAAAAACGTGATACAAGTTGGCACACGTATTACGGTGAAGTATCCTCCTTGAAATGCACAAAGTAATCAACACGAATGTAAGAAGAGAAGAAGTAGAAAAAAAGAGAAAGAAACAAAACAAAGAGAAGAATAAAGAAAAAAAGAAAAAGAAAAAAAATAGTTTAGTCAAATAACAAACAGTCTTGATAATGGTAAACATAAACAGTCTTGACAATGGTTCAGAAAAGAACCGAAAGTACTTGGTTTAACAATAATAACTCTTTCGGACAACTGATTAATGCCTTTCAAGATGATGACAGCAAAAGAATTGTTATAAAACTTGAAAGAAAAAACAAACTTGAAAACAATAAGGATTATATTATTTTAACCAAATTTGTTTAAATATGAATATATATACTAGACAAAACTCGATCCGTTGTGTCACCCATTGAGCTCTTGGTAAATAATTGGGATTAGGGAAAAACGAGTTTGCAAAGCGAATTAAATCTTTAAAAAAATAAAATAAATACGTCCGGAGAATGAAAAAGAAACAAAAACACATTAAAATCATTTTGTAAGAATTCTAAGAATAAGAACGTTTGACCTAATCTAAATTTATTAAGAGCCAAAATCTGTTGGGAAGCTACGGGTTATATACATAGAGAGGGGGAAAGTGACAGGCAAAAAAACTAAGGAATATTTTAGTATGAATTTTATATCGTTAAACTAAACAGGAAAAAAGCCTTTAGAAAACAATCATTGGTTCACTCAGCTTTAGTATAATAATAATAATAATAATAATAATAATAATAATATATATATATATATATATATATATATATATATATATATATATATGGTGATTGCCACTTCTTCGCAGAATAAGGCCATTTCTACAAGTAGTTCGGATGTGAGCACGCCGAGAGTCCCCTGATTCAAGTTTGTTTGTTTCCTGTCACACATGAACCACTTTCTAGGTCTCCACTCGCATGCGACCGTGCGTGACCGAGAAGTCCAATCCTCGACAGTCAGCCCCTGCCACACAGGTCACACATGTGGTCAGTCCCAGATGTAGGAGATGTGTCCATGCCGTCCGTCATGTGGCGCTTACGCAGAGGCCGCTTTAGGGTGGGGTGCTCGAGCTGCCTTACCTTAATTCCATACAGCTACCATGAGCCTGCTTTTATAAAAGAATGTGTACCCGGACCCCACCTCTGTTAATTGGTCCTCCTCGCTGAAGCGGACTTCCGCAAGGCTCAAGATGTTTGCCCCATATCGAGAGTTCTTTGCCACGGTACCAGTTCATTGTCCAGGGCCCCGGGAGATGTCCGAAAATTTCAGGTGGCTATTGTTAGCCTAGGTTTGTTGTAATATTTTCTTGTTTTCATTCTGTTAATGTGAACAGCCACCAGCCACAGGCTTAGGTCACTTTTTCTATAACCTTTCCAGATATCTGGGTGGGCAGTACTACCCAGGGGCTACTCAGCCACTCACAACCTCGCCACGCATGTAGAAATATCTGCACATGTTGTGCGCTTGTGCGACACGCTCAACATGCTCTCCTTCCCCGAAGACTGGAATCAGTAACAAGCCGAGGCAAGATGACTGAAAGTATTTGGGGAGCGCAGGTGGATGATCTGTCGAGATCTAGGGTCCACCACACCAAAAAAAAATATTGTAGGTGACTCACCTATGACCAGAACAATGGACTTACCCAAAGGGTATATTTAGCAGAGCAAAGCTACTCAAGTGAGAAGTAGCAAATGCATGTCTTCGTGTA
>CM042165.1:46422243-46427243 GCA_023376005.1 Doryteuthis pealeii | reverse complement strand
GAGACAGAAAGAGTGAGAAAAACAACCTCGTCAAGGATCTGAATTTAGGGTCATCGACTCCTTTTCCTACAACGTAACCATTGCAACACGTGGGAGGTAGATGCAGAAAATCGAGCGTTAAACAAGGCACGAAGAGGAGTGAGACGGAGAGTAGAGTAGCCTCTACAGCAAAGAGAGACAGAAAGAGTGGGAAAAACAGCCTCGTCAAGGATCTGAATTTGGGTCATCGACTCCTTTTTCTACAACGTAACCATTGCAACACGTGGGAGGTAGATGCAGAAAATCGAGCGTTAAACAAGGCACGAAGAGGAGTGAGACGGAGAGGAGAGGAGAGTAGCCTCTACAGCAAAGAGAGACAGAAAGAGTGAGAAAAACAACCTCGTCAAGGATCTGAATTTGGGTCATCGACTCCTTTTCCTACAACGTAACCATTGCAACACGTGGGAGGTAGATGCAGAAAATCGAAAACAATGCACGAAGAGGAGTGAGACAGAGAGGAGAGTAGCCTCTACAGCAAAGAGAGACAGAAAGAGTGAGAAAAACAGCCTCGTCAAGGATCTGAATTTAGGGTCATCGACTCCTTTTTCTACAACGTAACCATTGCAACACGTGGGAGGTAGATGCAGAAAATCGAAAACAATGCACGAAGAGGAGTGAGACAGAGAGGAGAGTAGCCTCTACAGCAAAGGAGACAGAAAGAGTGAGAAAAAACAGCCTCGTCAAGGATCTGAATTTAGGGTCATCGACTCCTTTTTCTACAACGTAACCATTGCAACACGTGGGAGGTAGATGCAGAAAATCGAAAACAATGCACGAAGAGGAGTGAGACAGAGAAGGAGAGTAGCCTCTACAGCAAAGAGAGACAGAAAGAGTGAGAAAAACAGCCTCGTCAAGATCTGAATTTAGGGTCATCGACTCCTTTTTCTACAACGTAACCATTGCAACACGTGGGAGGTAGATGCAGAAAATCGAGCGTTAAACAAGGCACGAAGAGGAGTGAGACGGAGAGGAGAGTAGCCTCTACAGCAAAGAGAGACAGAAAGAGTGAGAAAAAACAGCCTCGTCAAGGATCTGAATTTAGGGTCATCGACTCCTTTTCCTACAACGTAACCATGCAACACGTGGGAGGTAGATGCAGAAAATCGAGCGTTAAACAAGGCACGAAGAGGAGTGAGACGGAGAGGAGAGGAGAGTAGCCTCTACAGCAAAGAGAGACAGAAAGAGTGAGAAAACAACCTCGTCAAGGATCTGAATTTGGGTCATCGACTCCTTTTCCTACAACGTAACCATTGCAACACGTGGGAGGTAGATGCAGAAAATCGAAAACAATGCACGAAGAGGAGTGAGACAGAGAGGAGAGTAGCCTCTACAGCAAAGAGAGACAGAAAGAGTGAGAAAAACAGCCTCGTCAAGGATCTGAATTTAGGGTCATCGACTCCTTTTTCTACAACGTAACCATTGCAACACGTGGGAGGTAGATGCAGAAAATCGAAAACAATGCACGAAGAGGAGTGAGACAGAGAGGAGAGTAGCCTCTACAGCAAAGAGAGACAGAAAGAGTGAGAAAAACAGCCTCGTCAAGGATCTGAATTTAGGGTCATCGACTCCTTTTTCTACAACGTAACCATTGCAACACGTGGGAGGTAGATGCAGAAAATCGAAAACAATGCACGAAGAGGAGTGAGACAGAGAGGAGAGTAGCCTCTACAGCAAAGAGAGAGAAGAGTGAGAAAAACAGCCTCGTCAAGGATCTGAATTTAGGGTCATCGACTCCTTTTTCTACAACGTAACCATTGCAACACGTGGGAGTAGATGCAGAAAATCGAGCGTTAAACAAGGCACGAAGAGGAGTGAGACGAGAGGAGAGTAGCCTCTACAGCAAAGAGAGACAGAAAGAGTGAGAAAAACAGCTCGTCAAGGATCTGAATTTAGGGTCATCGACTCCTTTTCCTACAACGTAACCATTGCAACACGTGGGAGGTAGATGCAGAAAATCGAGCGTTAAACAAGGCACGAAGAGGAGTGAGACGGAGAGGAGAGGAGAGTAGCCTCTATAGCAAAGAGAGACAGAAAGACTGAGAAAAACTAGCAGCCCCAGAAAGCATCCCAGTTTGTGTGCAGTCAATGTACTAAAGACTGTTACTCAGGGATAGGCCTGTACAGCCACTTGCGCAGATGAAGATAATTTTTTATTTATTTATATATTTTTGGACACTACGTCATCGTCCTTAGTGAATGGAAAGGTGCCAACAACCATTGCATCACGCGTCTCCGCAGGTAAGTGTTGTGATGTTAATCCAACAGTAAAAAAGAAGTCAAGTCGAGGTAGGGTAAAATAAGACAAGTGTATTTACAATAATGGTACAGGAACGGCTAGCTTGCTGTTAAACGGTAACAGTACAACCTTTTCACTCGGTGTCTCACTATTTATAATGAGAACCGGTGTATATTCTCCACTGTAGGAACGGCCGGTACAACAGTAAGTAAACTATATGTGGAAGTGCGTAATGTAATGGTTACAATCGTAGGAAATGAGCATGACGTGTTCAAATCCTGGAGGAGGCTGTTTGAATTTCACATAGCGCTAATACCCTTGGAAAAGGTATGAATCCAACTAATCTCTCTCCAACTATGAGTAAATAGTAGGGCAGACTGGGCTCTTTAACCTTGGTTAGGCAACCGGTCTAGGAAAAGGATAACTCTGAATTCAAAACTGATCACTTCCGCTTAAGAAAATGACATTGTGTCGCATCCTGCTTGCGTAGAGGTGTTAGTATATATATATATATATATATATATATATATATATATATATATATGCGCACGTGTGTGTGTGTGTGTGGTTGAAAATAAAGGAAAAATGCGGTGTGTTGTTTTATCCGCATTTTCCTCTATTTTCAATCTCATTTTGTCGGTTTTACCCAATCCTTTACTTTATATATATATATATATAATATATATATATATATATATATATATATATATATATGAGTATAAAAAGGATATGAAAACAATATTTCGATTTATAAAAATCATCTTCGGAGCTTTTTTATACTCCGGACTTATCAATAGCGGAGACGAAAAAATTATCATATTATTTTCGTCTGCGCTATTGTCCGGAGTATAAACAAGCTCTGAAGATGATTTTCATAAATCGAAATATGATATAAAATATTTTCACTTTAACAGCATATTGTGTTGTTTTCCTATCCTTTTATCTATACTCATACCGTCGGATTCATTTCCTTTCTTTTAACTTATATATATATATATATATAGAATATGTGGTTTTAATTTTAGTCAGACCTAATTTTTTTGAAAGTTAATTCATTTATGGTTAATTAGGCGGGATTTAACTACTTAAATGTAAGGCTAAACAAATCGAGAAAAATCAATCTCTGAAATATATTCAGAGATTGATTTTTCTCGATTTGTTTAGCCTTACATTTAAGTAGTTAAATCCCGCCTAATTAACCATAAATGAATTAACTTAAAAAAAAATTAGGTCTGACTAAAATTAAAAGCACATATTCTCCCAAATACACTGTCGGCTGAAAATAGCTAAAGTTGTTTACATATATATTATATATATATAATATATATATATATATATATATAGAGAGAGAGAGAGAGAGAGAGAGAGAGAGAGAGAGAGAGAGATTTGCCTCATTCTAATGTGCAGACTACACTAAATTCCCTGTAGTCACATCTACTAGTACAACTCCAGTTATAGACAACCCAACAATGTACGTGTCTTGAGTGGAGCTACATAGTCTGTGACTCTAATGATAAGAGGACACATTGAGCTCAGTAAATTACGACTACTGTAAAACTACTACGTCGTAAGGAGAGTTATTCACTCAGTCTTTGAATTATATATATATATATATATATATATATATATATATATATATTATTATTATAATGGAGATTGTGTGTTTTTCTGTCTGTAACCGAAACTATATCACTACTCATGTAACAATTCCCTTAGTTATTAACGTCACATTCTCCATTATTCTACTTTTTATTTAAACATCAATTATTAATAAAATTGTTTAACATCATTAATACTGTTAACCATATCTACATACTAATAATATGCAATTGTATTTATATATGCAACAAAATAGCGGTTTACAGTGTGAATGGGAAGGCTAATTTGCATATTGATATTAAAAATTTGATTTTAATAAATATGTGCTTAGTATTATTGATTTCTAATTGTTTGGTTTTATTTTAATGAATATAAGCAAAAATCTCTTCAATGAATCTTAAATGAAATCCATTAACAAGAAAAAATAACTGTCATTTTATTCTTTACTTCCTCTTTTAACTAAATACTTAAATTAGAAAAAATAACAATGAAAGACGAGAGTGATGGAAGAGTAAGTTTCAGTTGTTCTATTTTTCGATTATACCCTCCTCTGTTTCAAATCTTTTCATCTGTATTCTTATTTGGTTTCATTAGCCTTTCTAATTTAATATAATATTTTATTACATTAAAACTTAAATACTTGCACCCGGAGGGTGCATATATTTGCTAGTATATATAAGGGTTTTTTATAGTTTGCTTGAAGCATTGTACGTATGTGTTTAAAATAGAAATTAGAAGGCAATTGAGAATGCAATGGAATAGGTGTTGAAAATGATGTTTATCTACCTGTTTCCTAAATATTTTCGGGATAAATCCCATCTTCAGAGGTTTTAGAAGTACTTGTGTTTTTTTAGTACTTATCTTACTTGTCAATTGCCTTCTAATTTCTATTTTAAACACATGCGTACAATGCTTCAAGCAAACTATAAAAAAAAACTTATTTCACTACGTCTGAGCGAGCCTGAATTTGGCATAGTCAAAGAATTAAAATAATTTCGAAGTTAGCATCTTTGTCAGTTTCCAACAGACACATTTCTGCCTCCTTTGTTTGTACTTGTAGTTTTCATATGCTGCTAATGTTTCTTTGCAGTTCCCATATTCCAGGAATACTCTTGCTCTTGTAGTC
>CM042165.1:46409743-46419743 GCA_023376005.1 Doryteuthis pealeii | reverse complement strand
GTGACGTGTGTGTGTGTGTGTGTGTGTGTGAGAGAGAGAGAGAGAGAGAGAGAGAGATATTTGCGATGTGCATAAACATTTACGAAGCTGGTTTGAATTCAGAGTTTTCCTTCTTCTAGACTGGTTGACCAATCAAGGCTAAAGAACCCAGTTTGATCTAAAAAAATCCCCTCTTTATGTTGCATAGCCTTCTTTACCGACCCTAAATATCTATATGTTATATACTTCTCTTACTTCTTACTCTGTCGTCTATTCTTCTGGCCGGCTTGGTTCTTCTATCATCCATCTTGGTCTGGTCTTGTCGTGGTGTTTCTTGGGGACTTCGGGTCTGGTCTCTGTTGGGGATCATTCCTTATCAGAAGCCCTGTGTCATTGGTAGTTTTTAGTAATAAACACAAGACTTCGATTTACGATGATGA
Organism: Doryteuthis pealeii; assembly: GCA_023376005.1. Lineage (NCBI taxonomy): Eukaryota > Metazoa > Mollusca > Cephalopoda > Myopsida > Loliginidae > Doryteuthis > Doryteuthis pealeii. The sequence goes on along the minus strand of CM042165.1, from coordinate 46,419,324 downwards.
TACTTTATTCGTAGACCCCCAGACCAGACAATCACGCAGTGAGACTCACATCTTGCTAGCTTCGCTTCTAACTTCTAACTGACTGAGTTGCTTACTCCTTAAACCGGAAGGGGCTTCTATTGCCTTCCGTTCTCACGTTCCATCCTCAGAACGCAAGGTGAGATCGAGGCAAGCGCCGTCACTCACCCTCAAGGCCATCAGCTGCACTAATATGATTTCTACACAATTGTCATAATCATTAGGTATCTAATGATTATGTAACATCTACTGGCAGGATGTGACACAAGGTCACTTCTTAAGCAGATTAAAACGTTTTTGAATTCAGAGTGTTCCTTCCATGAATCCATGATGCTGATAATGATCACATCATCATCATTCTCTTATCATCATCAAGGCTTGCCGACAGCACTGAATCACTTGATTCCCATTGGCCATCCGTCCCTATCGGCCATTGACCAGGTATGTCAAAACTGAGTAGCCGCCTAGGGCCGCTTGGATTACAAGTGTATTTCATGAGGGCCTCACACATTACTCGTCTTGTCGACAATTAACTCTTTAAATCCTTTTACTACATGAACAGAACAAAGTGATAATTGCAATCATTAATGTTTGTATTATCGGCTAAAAGCCAATGTATACATCTAAAAAAAGCTTTTTTTTTTTGTTAAAAAGAAAGAAAAAAAGAATATTACTGGCCGAGTTCAAATAAGAAAACGTAGAAATGTAACTGTCACTTTCAATTAAAGCCACATTGACTGAGTTAACGTTCCTTAACCAATACTTATACTCACCATCTTATATAATATATATTATATATTATACTTATATTGACCATCTAGATAAGAGTAAATGTTCAGTAATTTTTTTTTCCTAAATAGTTACATTTAACACTTAAAATCCAAGGCAGACACATCCGTGCCTCCCATGGATTCCTGTCTGAGAAAAAAAAAAAATGCAATGCACAACATGTCAGCGCACCATCTAGCACGATACTACCAAACCACATCGGATTACATTTTACCATGGCTTGACCTGCTTCTGTCACGTGACATATACACATCCAGACAATGCACGTCACCAAAATAATGCAAAACTTTTGACTCGGCACTAGTGCTTAACTCTTCCCCCCCCCCCCGTGTGCAAATGTGGATCGGTCTAAAGGAAAACTGCTCATGGAAGTCTGACTTCCGCATATAAACGATCGACCAACTCCGGCTTCACGACGTGCACCTGCTGACAGACTTCTCACCAATTAACAGCAATTCGCAAAAAAAAAAACCCTACTGGCTGGGTCTATAAAGATCAACAACACACCTTTTGTGAATACGTTAACTTTCATTCCTTCTTAGGCCTTCCTTTCATTTCTTTCCATTTTGATTTTCTTCCCCCCTCTCTCCCCCTCTCCCCCTCTCTCTCTCTCTCTACTACTATATATATATATATATATATATATATATATATATATATATATATATAACGTTTGTTCTTTTTCTACTTTCCTATTCTCTAACCCTTCGACATTCTATTTTTCTTTTCTTCTTCACCCCCCCTCTCTCTCTCTCTCTCTCTCTCTATATATATATATATATATATATATATATATATATATAGAGAGAGAGAGAGAGAGAGAGAGATGTTGGACCCATAACAACACTTATATATATAATGTGTGTGTGTGTGTATTTATATATATATATATATATGTATATATATCCCTTCGACCTTTTAGGCTGTATGTATTGAGTAAACATGGTTGAATAAAAATGAACGAAAAACCGAATATTGTTTTTAATCAAAGTCACATGACCCAGCCTTGAAGCAATTATGGCGGAAGGAAGTGGGAGAAAGTAAAGCGCCTTAATTAGGAAAAAGCAATGGAAAAATACTAAGCCGGTCTGAAGGGCTGAATTGAATGACCTTGGCACATGCGCATTGAGGGGGGGAGAAGGTGAAGGTTATCTTTGTACGTTTATGTGCAGACACGTCATTGGTCAAAGGGCCAAAATGGTTAGGGTCACTTTCACGCACGTGCGCATTCACACACACACACACACACACACACACACACAAACCCATATATATATATATATTATATATATATATATATATATAGTTTAAGAGTAAGGAAATGAATCCGACGGAATATGTATAGATAAAAGGGTATGAAAAACACACAATGTTGTTAAAATGAATATATATGTAATAAATGATATAAAACTATATTCATTATAAAAACATTGTGTGTTTTTCATACCCTTTTATCTATCTATCTATCTATCTATCTATATATATATATATATATATATATATATATATATATATACCAACCCCTCTGCACGAGCAGGATGTGACACAAGGTCAATTTCTTAAGCGGAGTTCAACAGGTTTGAATTCAGAGTTTTCCTTCTACTAGACCGGTTGCCTAGCCAAGGTTAAAGAGCCCAGTCTGCCCTACTATTTATCCATAGCTGGAGGGAGAGTAGGATTCATACCTTTCCCAAGGGTATTAGCGAATAAGTGAAATGCAATTACCACATCCAGGATTTGAAATCGGGGCGACGAGTCCATTTCCCATGACTTTAACCATTACACCACGCGCTTCCTTTATATATATCCTATATATATCCTATATATATATATATATATATATATATATATATATATATATATATATATATATATATATATATGCACGTGTATAATGTATATATATATGCACGTGGTATAATGGTTAGAGTCGTAGGAGTTTGAATCCTGGACAAGGCTGTGTGCATTTTACAGAGCGCTAATACACTTTTTTTTATAGGAATACATCCAACTACGTTCCCTCCAGCTCTGGGTAAATAGTAGGGCAGAATGGGATTTTAAACCTTGGCTAGGTAACCAGTTTTGGACAAAGAAAACTCTGAATTCAGAGAGAGAGAGAGAGAGAGAGAGAGAGAGAGAGAGAGAGAGAGAGAGAGAGAGAGAGGGGGGTAGAGGAGTACTTGGTTTGAAAATCGCATAAAGGAAAAAAACTCAGTTACCAATAGCAGTAGAGTTAATGTCCCCGCTAACCTTAAATATAGATGTTCTATCAATGATATAGGGCAGTCTTTACTTGTATATATATATATATATATATATATATATATATATATATACCAACCCCACCGCACCTGCAGCATACGAGACGCGATCAATTTCTTAATCGAAGTATAACAGTTTTAAATTCAGTTTTTTTTTTCTATTTTGCTATCTTACAAGTAAATATAGCAAAGAATATATATATATATATATATATATATATATATATATATATATATATATATATTAATTGTTCATATAATAAAACCTTTTGCGTATTCTTCTCTCGAGGATAAATGGTGGAAAAAGGGTTCTTTGACCTTAGTTCTTTCATTTTTAAATGGCTGCTCGCAATGCCATCTAGCGCCTAACGGAAGAACTGTGGCAAGTACGAAAGGTAACACTACAAAAGCAAAACTCTGGTTTTCGATCAATGGGCTTCGCGTGTTCCTAGGAGGTCGTCATTCCATGCAACACCTGCTCCCCCTTGATTTAAGGGGACAGGGCTGGGTTTATTGCCCGGTGCTTCTCAATTTTAGAAAAAATTAACCGCGTGTTCCTTGGGGGTGTTGGCGTCACCCCAGGCAACACCTGCACCCTTGATTTAAAGGGGCAGGGCTAGGTTTATTGTCCGGTGCATGAGGTACCCCCAAAAGGAGAATACCGGCGGGACCACACACTTTTTAGACTAGCCATCATATGAGCTTTGGTTTGTGCATGGTGTCCCACGTTAAAAAGACCTTGTGTCGATTCTGGCCAGGTTAGGTAAATAGGAACCCTATATCAGCAAAATATGGAGGCGTGGTCTAATGGTTAGAGTCGTAGGAAATGGACTCGTCAACGCGAGTTCAATTCCTGGACAAACGTGTTGGCATTTCACATGGCGCTAATACCCTTGGGAAAGGTATGAATCCAATTCTCCCTCCAGCTACAGGTAAATAGCAGGCAGACTTGACTCTTTAACCATGGCTAGGTAACTAGTCTAGGAGAAGGAAAACTCTGAATTCAAACCTCTTAAACTCCGCTTAAGAAATTGACCTTGTGTCGCATCCTGCTCGTACGGTTGGTAAATATATATATCAGCAAAAGGGATTTTTGTCATTAGTCATTGGCTGGTATTTTAAAATAATGTTTGTATACTGGATAATACAGTATTCAGTATACTAGTACATTCAAACTACATGTACGCCAGACATATAGTAAACTCACAACAGAGTGCTAATACAGTGCTAAATAACAGTGCTAAAAAGACAGACCAGCCAGATAGAAGAGGGTCGACTGTTAGACAGATAGATACCAACCCAAGCTACAAGTTAAGAATATACGCTACTCAACCAGCCCTGAACATTTAGAAGTGCTTCTCAGAAAAAAAGATACAAAAAAGAAGAAATATACGCCACAATACATAAGGAAAGTAATTTGGTTTGGTTTGTTTTGTTTCACGGCATATCAACCTCAGTGGGTCATTTAATGCCGATAAAGTTTTGAAATAAATCAATTCTTAATGGATAATACAATTTTTTTATAAATACATTTTTCTATTTAACCCATAGATGGGACCCTAACAGGTACTATCACTCCGGGTCAGAGTGGACCAGGGAGCAATGGTGATGAAGGGGTGCTCCACATTCCCCAAACCTCCAAAATTGGAACCTCACCATCAGATAGAGTTTAACGTCATTCTCAGGACATGTAGACCCGCAGCCACCGCCTTCTAGCATCTATATGATAAAAAGGGTTGGCGCTTGCCATAAGGGCAATAGGGTTGGGAAAATCATATAGGTGCTAGGGCTTGACGTGACCAGCCGATTGATCGGAGGGGGCCTCTCCGACCGCCCGTCTAGCCCAAGATTAAGGAAAGTAAATAACCATCTATGCAAAGAGTCGGCTATACAACAATTATATTTTAACCCTACTTGTGTACGAAGCCTGAAATTCCGACTTTAGTTCTTTTCTATAATCAACTGCCAAATTGTTGTATATTGGATAATACAGTATTCAGTATACTAGTACATTCAAACTACATGTGAGCCAGACATATAGAAACTCACAACAGAGTGCTAAAACCTCGAGGTGGACGGTTCGCGTAATGGTTCCGTAATCCTTGCAGTCTCAGGGTATTTGCCTCTCGTCCCACTTATGAGGGCGCGACACAAGGACATTTTTATGTGGGCCCACCCACAAGCCGAAGCTCATGGGTGGTAGGCACAAAAATGCGTCGATCCCGTCGGCATTCCCTTTCGAGGGGGCGCCCCAGGCGCTGGGCAATAAATCCAACCCTGCCCCTTTAAATCAAGGGGGCAGGTATTGCCTAGGAGGATGTATTTGCCTCATACCCCACTTGTATGGGCTTGGCACAAGGCCTCGTTTTAACGTGGGCCCGCCCACGAGCCGAAGCTCATGTGTGGGAAAGAACAAAAATTGCGTCGATCCCTTCGGCATTTCCCCTTAAGGGGGCGCCTTAGGCGCTGGGCAATAAACCCAGCCATGTCCCTTTAAGTCAAGGGGGCGGGTGTTGCCTGGGGGGATAGCCCCCTGGGATCGACGCTGTTAATTTTATTACCTCGTCACTCCAGAGGCCGAAGCGCTCAGGAAATCACCCCGATGTTCGCAGAGAGTATAAATAGTCCTGGACCAGTGCATCCACTCACTACGCTAGGTACGCCAGGCTAGTCCATAAAAAATAGTTAATTTCTTTTTTTCTTCCTTTTTTCTTTCGTATTCATCTTTTCCCGTTGATATCTGCTGGCGTCTCGTCGTGGTGTAAGGGTTAGCAAGCTAGTCTGGCAAATCCTTTACTACTGTGAAGCGAGTTCAATCCTCATAGGATTTCTCATACTTTTGATATTGTGTCAAATCCTCTCTGTGGGTAGGTTGATTGGATTTTACAGCATGTCAACCCTTGTTGGGTTATTTTATGCCGAAGACGTTTTGTTTTATTCATACTTGAAATGCTGAGGATTCAATTTTTTTTCAAACTCAATTTTTAAAAAACTCATTTTTAAAACTGATTTTTTAAATCTATTTAACCCATAAATGTGACCCTAACAGGTACTACCACACCAGGTCAGGGTGGACCTGGTAATAAGGGTAATGAAGGGAAGGGGAACTCCACATTCCCCAAATCTCCGGAACATCACCACTAGATGCAGTTTAACGTCATACACAGGACATCCTACCTACCTACCTACCTATATATATATATATATATATATATATATATATATATATATATATATAAGGGGTTTCAAAAAGTATCGAGCTTTTTTGTTCTTTTTGACACTCTTTGCATTCTGAAAAATAATGTTCTATTCATTGTTCATTTCTATCTTGGTAAATACAGCTTCAAGCTCGATACTTTTATGACCCGCCTTATATATATATATATATATATATATATATATATATATGTGTGTGTGTGTGTGTGTGTGTGTGTGTGTGTATATATATATATATATATGTGTGTGTGTGTGTATATATATATATATATATATATATATAAATGAGGTGTGATATATGTATGTTGTATAAATATACATATATATATATATATATATATATATATATTATACATACATACATATATCACACCTCATTTATATATATATATATATATATATATATATTATATACACACACATATATATATGTATATATATATATGAGGCGTGATATATATATATATATATATATATATATATATATATGTACAAGTAACTCTGCAACATGGATACCGGAAGTCTTTTAGCATTTACGTGGGTTTGTGGGAAAGGTTGACGTAGCAGTGCAAACATAGAGGGTATAATGTCGGAAGCTGTTGTCCTTTGCAGACTATAATTCACCCCCGCACTGTCCAATGCACAGGAAGCTAACACTGGCTTCCGGTTGTTGTTGCTGCTGCTGTTTGAAACGGCACTTGTATAAACATAAAAAAAACGGGCTCAGTCACACTTGCCAACAAAAAGAGAGACGATTTATTTTTGTTACCTGCAGTGATTTTTCCCTAGTTCGCGGCCATATGTTAGGCGAATTACTTAGTTTTTCATTTTATAAGATCACTCCGCCAATGATCATTTCGGGGGTTATTCATTTAGTCTTATTAATATAGGTATCGACAATGCAATAAACAATTTATTTATTGATCTACTAGGAAAAAAGAAGACGAGGTTAGGGTTAGGGTTAGGGTGTAGGGTTAAGGTTAGGGTTAGTTTAATGGGAAAATAAATAAATAATTTATCAGTCAAGAGTGGTTCCCCTTTGATAATAGGAAATAACCAAAAATTGGGTATACCTACAAATTCTATGTGGTGTAATGGTTAATCAATCTGTCAGTCTGTCTCTGTCTGTCTCTGTCTCTGTCTCTGTCTCTCTCTGTCCCTCTCGCTCTTGGATTTTTTTTCATCTCTCACTATAACCTTGTAAACCTCTATAACTGGGCACCTCACTTGGTGTAATGGTTAATCCATCTGTCTGTCTGTCTGTCTGTCTCTGTCTGTCTGTCTGTCTGTCTCTCTTTCTTTCATTTTTTTTTTCATCTTACTATAACCTTGTAAACCTCTATAACTGGACACCTCACGTGGTGTAATGGTTAGCGAACCTAGACTAGTAGACCATTGATAGTGATTTCGATTTTTATTAGGGGCCCCCATACTTCTGACCTTGTGCCACATCTAAGCTAAGCTTAGTAAATAACTATAACCTTCTATACTTCAGAATTTTTCGCACTACATTTTTTCTCTTCTTCGACATAATTTTTTGAAAACTCCCGTGTCTTTCATCGGCATAAACTGTTTATATAGTAACACACACACACACACACACACACACACACACACACATATTATATATATATATATAGAGAGAGAGAGAGATAATATATATAGATATATATATATACACAGTGTGTGTATATTTGAGTGTGTGTGGGAGTGTTTGTGAGTGTGTGTGTGTTTATTCTAATTGTATGACTGATACGAAAAAGTCTTTTCCTTTTATTCACGGTAGCCATCTTGTTTCCGGTGAGCTGAGTTTTGTGTTGTCAATCAACTCGCGCCCTCTGTAGGGGTCTCGCGTGTCTTCATGTAAAGCGATAGGGAGACAAAGACCCTCACCCACCCACCTTCTTTTTCACCCTCCCCCATTCTTTCAACCTTTCCAACCTCGAAGCTCATTTTCCATTTTGATGCATTTATAAAAAGTAGATAAAAAAAACAAAACAAACGAAAAACAATTTTGCTTAAAATTTTAAAGGAACTTTTTTTGCAAAATTTAGAAAGGAGGGGGGCAGATTTGGCGATGGCCAGTATCGAACCAGGAACCGAAAATGATCCAATGAAAATTATTAGGTTTCCAAACTTTTCAAATTCAAATCTTATTAATAAAGAAGATTATGTGTCTGTTTGTCCGAAACCGAAACCACGTCACCACTAACGTCACGATTCCCTTAGCTATTTACGTTATATTATCAATAAGACACTGCTAGAGAAGCAAGGATGAACTCACATTCTTCTGTGGAAGCCATCACATGGGCACGTCAGAGTAGGTCGTCCAGCAAAGACGTACATAGACCAACTGTGCGCGGATACTGGATGCTGCGCAGAGGACTTCCCAGGGGCAATGAATGGTAGGGACGTCTGGCGAGATATGGTCATGGATGTCTGTGCTGCTAGCGCGACATGATGATGATGATGATGATGATGATTAAATATTTAATTTTAATTAACATTTTATAAATTAACAATGTCTCTATTAAAGGCTAAGAACTGAAACAAATTGGCTTTAAAACAGTCCATATTATTAATGTGTGCAATGTGTGTCATATATAATTAAGAAATTAATATTTACATGGTTGTAAAAAGTCGTCGGGATGGCCTAAAGTCGGTATCAGCCAGACATCGAGGGACTCTATCCCCTTTTCCCTACCGCTAGTACAGGGAGATTGTTTTTTAACATCTGAGATGGTGCGCCACACCTACCATCAGCTCCTTACTTTACCGCACATATCCCCGTTCTACTCATACGCTGATTTGGCGAGGGCCAGTATCGAACCAGGAACCTTGTGGTTCCCAGGCAGATGCTCAACCGACTGAGCTAAAATTTGCCTATCGGTTTTAACAAATCCGTGTTTAATAAATAATTACTTGATGTTATTGATTTCTAATATTATTGTTTTGTTTTTCTCAAACGTATTTAAAGCAATCCTAAGTATAATTTTATATTGAAATCATTTTTTTTTAAGTATTAAAAAAATAAAAATAATAAGTGTAATCTTTTTTTGTGTCCGTATTTAATTTCAATGTTCTTTTTAAATCAGTATAATATATATATATATATATATATATATATATATATATATATATATATATATATGTGTGTGTGTGTGTGTGTGTGTGTGTGTGTGTAAAAGATTCTGTTATATAGGAAAAAACAATACCTAGTGCAAATTATACACATTTGGACTATCTTGTTAATAGTTAATGGAAATGAAGTATTAATTTTGTTGAGATGGTTTTCTA
>CM042165.1:46392243-46399743 GCA_023376005.1 Doryteuthis pealeii | reverse complement strand
TTCACCGTCGGTTATATATTAGCAATAATGATAACAGTGTTTTTTTCCCCTGTATTATTTTGTAAAGATGCAGCTAACATTAATTCTGTTAACTTCTGCGAAGAACAGCCGCCCACCAATTATTGCAGCAACAACCTTCACTAATTATTTATTTCTCTCTCTCTCTCTCTATCTCTCTCTCTCTCTCTCTCTCTCTCTCTCTATATATATATATATATATATATATATATATATATATATATATATATATATATATAAGGGTATGAAAACACACAATATTGTTAAAATGAAAATATTTTATATCATTTTCATTTCCTTACTCATATATATATATATATGTGTGTGTGTGTGTGTGTGTGTGTGTGTGTGTGTGTAGGCTATCCAAATGACTGATTGTAAGGGATGATTCCACCTGGGATCCTCAAAATCTCACTGTATAACCATACTGTATGCTCCTGTAGGTGCAAACATAAGGATTTATAAATTTATATTAAAGATTTTTTTTTTAAAATTTTAAAAAGCCTTTTGAGCTTTTGGTCGAAATAAGTTTATTACGGAATATATATACCAAACTTGTTGGTAAACCCTTGCGGTTAGAAAAAAAACCGGCAAATAGTTTGATTATAAAAATATACTACCAAACATCACCTGGGGTGGGGGGAATTGAAAAAAAAAAAGAAAAGAAAAGACCAAGATAGTTGTACCAACTGAAAATAATCGGTTGATACTATAATACTTGGCCAAAAGAAAAAGAATTATATATACTAGCAAATATATGCACCCTTCGAGTGCAAGTATTTAAGTTTTAATATAATAAAATATCATATTAAATTAGAAAGGCTAATGAAACTGAATAAGAATTCAGATAAAAATATTTGGGACAGAGGGGGTATGATTGAAAAATAGAACAACTTTGAAACAAACTCTTCCATCATTTTCCATTACTCCCGTCTTTCAGTGGTAAATTTTCCTAATTTAACTACTTAGTTAAAATAATTACAGTTATTTCTTCTTGTTAATGGATTTCTTTTAAGATTTATCCCTGAGATTTTTACTCATATGCAATAAGATAAAACCAAACAATTAGAAATCAATAATACTAAGCATATATTTATTAAAATCAAATTTTTAAGATCAATATGCAAATTAGCCTTCCCATTCACTCTGTAATCCGCTATTTTGTTGTATATATAAATACAATTGTATGTTATTTGTATGTAGATAAGATCAACAATCTTAATGATGTAAAACAATTTTATTAATACTTGAGATTTAAATAAAAAATAAAATCATGGAGAATGTGACGTAAATAACTAAGGGAATTGTGACTTGTATAGTAATATAGTTTCGGTTACAGACAGACAAACCCACAATCTCCATTATAATAAGATATGAAAAATATATGGATGGCATTCTTGCTGTTTAAGTCTGTAACAACTTGGGAATCGCTTGTTGATATCTTGTCTTGTGCCGTTCACAGTTTGTAATAACAACACAAGTTTGTTTTTTCCTCATGAGCTGATTTTTTTCATCCCTAAGTCAAAATGCCTTGGGGAACAGACACACACTTGCCTGTGTTCCCTTACACAGCTTCGTTCAAACTCGTCTTTTACCCCCCTTTTCTTACTATAAATCTCTTCCTTGCCTTGTCTTGACCAATAAGAAATTAATTTCTTGCGTTGCTTCCATTTAACAGATTAGTCCAAACTAACTTTCACCCCCTCTCTTTCTCTTTTTCTCTTCCTTGCCTTGTCTTGACCAATAAGAAATCAACATATAGCCTTGTGCTGACCAGTCTAGAATCGACAGGTGGCCTAGTTACTTTCCACTATTAACTACACGTAATTTCTTGGATTTGGGGTTTTTTTTTCACCTTACTATATGACATATTTTCCTTATTTATTCAGTTCAATTAGCTTGCCTGGAATATGAAGATGAATACCTGCATTTAGCCGAGATAAAAGATATGTCTTAAATTCATGTGGAATTAGGGTAATAAATTCTCAAAATTGTTCGTGAATGCTTCAAATAACACAGCTTTTGCATAGGTTATAACCAAATAGTCAGTTCTTCTTCTTCTCCTCGCCCTTCTTCGTCTTCTCGCCCTTCTTCTTCTCGCCTTCTTCTTCTTCTTCTCGCCCTTCTCACCCTTCTTCTTCTCGCCTTTCTTCTTCTTCTCGCTTCTTCTTCTTCTCGCTTCTTCTTCTCGCTTCTTCTCGCCCTTCTTCTTCTCGCCCTTCTTCTTCTTCTCGCCCTTCTTCTTCTTCTCGCCCTTCTCACCCTTCTTCTCTCGCCTTCTTCTTCTTCTCGCCCTTCTTCTTCTTCTTCTTCTCTTCTTCTTCTCGCCCTTCTTCTTCTTCTCGCCCTTCTCTTCTTCTTCTCGCCCTTCTTCTTCTTCTCCCCTTCTTCTTCTTCTCGCCCTTATTCTCCTTCTCACCTTCTTCTTCTCGCCCTTCTTCTTCTTCTCGCCCTTCTCGCCCTTCTTCTTCTTCGCCCTTCTCTTCTCGCCTTTCTTCTTCTTCTCTTCTTCTTCTCGCCTTTCTCACCCTTCTTCTTCTCGCCCTTCTTCTTCTTCTCGCCCTTCTTCTTCTTCTCGCCCTTCTCACCCTTCTTCTTCTCGCCCTTCTTCTCCTTCTCTTCTTCTCGCCCTTCTTCTTCTTCTCGCCCTTCTTCTTCTTCTCGCCCTTCTCACCTTCTTCTTCTCGCCCTTCTTCTCCTTCTCGCCCTTCTTCTCGCCCTTCTTCTTCTTCTCGCCCTTCTTCTTCTTCTCGCTCTTCTTCGTCAAGTGACTCAGTGTTTAGTCTCTTCTTAAAAGACTTGAACAAGAACAACTTAATGTACTTCACATTTTACGGCCAATCAATTCAAATATGAATTGTAAAATTCAAATGTCGTGCTATAAATAATTCGACCAAATTCTGTTTTGACAACATTTTCTTATCTCATTTAACACATTTTATTGGTTGTTTATGCGGTTTCATCTCAGTCGATAGAGCAACCGACTCGGAATCGCAAGGTTTCAAGTTCGATACCGGTCCTCACCAACTTAGCACATGAGTAGCACAGATTGGGTAATCTAATCTGTGCGGTAAAGTGGGAAGCTGACGTTATGTGTGGCACACCACTTCAGTAAAAAAAAATCTCCATTTCATAAAGTCTAGAGCCTAGTCTTGTAATTTCACCTCATTATTGGCTGAAGCTTTTTCAAAATTTTATTGACTTAAGTGCTTGTACATTCTGCTTTTATAGTGAAAAGGTAAATGGGTAAGGGATGAGAGAAAGGGGGGTGTTTTGGTGTGTAGTATAGAGGAAGAAAGTCGGGTGGGCTTGGTATGCGGGGAATGGTATTTCTTTTTTATGGGGTCAGTCGGTATGTATCTAAGTATGTCCGGAGAAATTACAAAAATAAAACAATTAACTACAAAGTAAATATATATAAACATTAAATATCATCGGTTCTTGCTTTTTGTGGAAAAAATTACGAAGATTGGTTTATATTCGAAGATATTTAAAGATTAAGAATCTTAATTAATTCTTAATAAGATATACAAAAATAGCATTGGAATTCTACTTAAAAATGTCCAGCATTTGTAAATCTCAAAAGTAAACAAATCAATACACCAGGGTTCCTCCTCTACCCAAACGACGCTGGGTAGCCGCTTCTAGTCAAGAATAAGTAAAACAAAACGTAATTTGGCCTAAAATAACTCAACAAGGATTGACATGCCGTAAAATCAAACCAACAAACTGATGTTATGAATATGCATATACCTAGGTACCCCCTCACAGTAATCTGATTGGTTAGTGTCCACCATAAATACTTAACACTGTAGTGGTACAAACGCTTGTTACTACTACACCTACTACAATGCGACTACTTTGACGTACTACTTTACTGCGACGTACCAGCTTTATACTTACCTGCGAGTATACCCCCTACAACTTTTATTAATATATCCCTTACCCGAATATATCACAAACCAACAACCCCTTGTTTATAATACGTACATTCTTTTCTCGGACCATATCATCACCCCTTTTGCGATTTCGACTCGTGGGGACACTTTTCTCATTTACATCGTATAAATCCGGTTGTTTGTTAGGGGTAAGGAATAGGGGTTAGGGTTAGGGTTAGGGTTAGGGTTAGTTTTTATAATTTAAAAAAAAAAACTCTAAAAATCGTCTGTTAACAATTAACTGGATTTTGACGGTGTAAATGGAAAAAATGTCCCCACCAATCGAAATCGCAAGAAGGGATGCCTTATATAGTAGATATTTATTTACTTCCTTACTTGTTTGAACTTTTGAAATTCTAGTCCTCTGGTAATTCTATTGAGCCATTTTTTATTGCATGTATTATACTATATTTATATTAATCTTAGTAATACATTAATGCGTTATGTAATTTGTGCCTGCATTTCCCCCTAGGAATTCATCCTTTTTATTCACTAATTCTTTCTTATTTTGGAATCTAATCTCCAACTTTTCTTGTAAGCACAAGAAGCATATATATATATATATATATATATATATATATATATATATATATATATATATATAATGAAAAAAGTGAATCCGACAGTATGAAATAAATATTTTAGAAAAGACAAACACAAGATGTTAAAATTCGCTGGCAGAAATCTGTTTCGACCCTTTATTGAAGTGCTCTTCATCAAGAGCGAGGTGTGTATGATAGAGAGACGGTATGAGTGGACCGTTATAAGACGAAAGTGGTACAGATGAAACGTTCAAGTTCATAGCCGGAATTTTACATCAAACTCTTTTGAGATTTCTTTGTGGATTATAATAAAATAAAATAAAATTTATTTTAATTTTATTTTCTAAACAGAATATGCATTTTCAAAATTTTTAAAAAAAATAAAAAAAAAAAAAAAATTCCGGCTATGAATTGAACGTTTCGTCTGTACCACTTTCGTCTTATAACGGTCCACTCATACCGTCTCTCTATCATACACACCTCGCTCTTGATGAACAGCACTTCAATAAAGGGTCGAAACAGATTTCTCTCAGCGAATTTTAACATCATGTGTTTGTTTTTTTCTAAAATATTTATTTCATATATATATATATATATATATATATATATATATATATATATATATAGGTTAAATTTTTATTATTATTGGAGAAAAGATTATAGAGGGCTCAATTACTTCTGTAAGAGGTGTATTTATTTAAATAATAATTTAAAATCATCATAAAAACACGAGACCCAATGACGACAAATAGTGATGCCGGTGAATGACGAAAGCAAAATGCAAGAACGAATAACGGATCACGTAAACACGAGCAAAAAGTTTAAAAACTGTCCATTTTTTCAAAAGTCAACGTCTCTGAATGACGAATAACACCAAAAAAGTGATATTCAGAAACCAATGGTTAGACAGACTTTTTATTTGTATTAGTTAAATTGAATAAATAAATAAATAAATAATATATATATATATATATATACCAGTTTTATGAGTAACAAGGTCCCTTTTCTCTGTCCGTCTGTATGTTTGTATGTTTCTTTCCATTTTTATTTCCCCTCCTCATTCTCTGCGTCTATTATTTCAGACCATGTCAGCATAATAAGATCGGTTGAATTGAATAATAAAGCGTTCCCGACTAAACTGGGGAATAATTCTTTGGCTAAGCAGGCGAGTTGGGGGTGGATTCATTTTGGGTGGGCCACATTGAAAGGCGATTATAAATCATGAGGGGTGGGGGGGTGTCGTCTTCTCATTGTCGTTTGAAATTCGTGACAGTCAATCTTGCCGTTCGCGAGTAAATCAAGTGGGTCATAAATATGTCGGATTGTAAAAGATCTTTCATCTTGCGTTACGTAGGGACACATTTCACTTTCAAAGACTCGATGGTGACAACAACGATCTGAAAGGAATGACGAAAAGAGAAAGGAAGGAAGGAAGGAAGGAAGGAAGGAAGGGAGAAAGTAGGAAAGAAAGAGAAAGAAAGAAATGAAAACAAAGAGAGGAAGAAAAGTAGGAAGGAAGAAAAGAAAGAAAAGAAAGAAGGAAGAAAGAGAAAGAAATGAAAACTCAGTGAGGAAGAAAGGAAGGAAGGAAGAAAAGGAAGAAAAGGAAGAAAGAAAGAGAAAGAAAGAAATGAAAACTCAGTGAGGAAGAAAGGAAGGAAGGAAGAAAAGGAAGAAAGGAAGAGAAAGAAAGGAATGAAAACACAGAGAGGAAGAAAGGAAGGAAGGAAGGAAGAAAGAAAGAAAGAAAGAAAGGAATGAAAACACGAAGAGGAAGAAAGGAAGGAAGGAAGAAAAGAAAGAAAGAAAGAGAAAGGAATGAAAACACAGAGAGGCAGAAAGGAAGAAAGGAAGAAGAGAAAGAAAGAAAGAGAAAGAAAGAAAGGAATGAAAACACAGAGAGGAAGAAAGGAAGGAAGGAAGAAGAGAAAGAAAGAAAGAGAAAGAAAGAAAGGAATGAAAACACAGAGAGGAAGAAAGGAAGAGAAAGAAAGGAATGAAAACACAGAGAGGAAGAAAGGAAGGAAGGAAGAAAAGAAAGAAAGAAAGAGAAAGAAAGGAATGAAAACACAGAGAGGAAGAAAGGAAGGAAGAAAAGAAAGAAAGAAAGAAAGAGAAAGAAAGGAATGAAAACACAAAGAGGAAGAAAAGGAAGAAAGGAAAGAAAGAAATGATAATACAGTGAGGAAGGAAGGAAGAAAAGGAAGAAATGAAGAAAGGAAGAAATGAAAATACAGGAAGAGAAAAAGGAAGGAAGGAAAGAAAAAAAAAGAAACAAAGAAAGAGAGAGGGAAAGAAAAAAAGAAAAAATGAAAACACAGAGAGGAAGGAAGGAAGGAAGGAAGGAAGGAAGAAAGAAAGAGAGAGAGAGAGAGAGAGAGAGATAGAGAGGGGGAGAGGGAGAGAGAGAGAAAGAAAGAGAAAGAGAGAGAGAAAATAGAGAGAATTAAATCAAGATTATTATACTTTCTACATATCGAATTATTTCGCAATAGCTCTTAAGTAAACATATCAAACGTTGTAGTAGTTAAATTATCATACAGTGATATACTCACAGGTTCTGCTAGTTCCTTATTATTCTGACTATCATAAAAAAAAAAAAAAAGATTATAAAAACAATTAAAAAACCTTGCTATATTCAATATGTTGGCGAGTTAGCAGACACCTGATAGAAAACACCCTACCCACCCCCAAGAAAAAAAATAGATCCTTCCTTAAAAACAGAAGTTATGTAACTTGACATAATTGCCCCCTTAATAATTGTTCCGGTGAGGTCCCCCTTCCCAATAAAAAAAAAATGGTATGGGAGAAATTTGACATTCTAGGAAAGGTTGAGATTGTCTAGATAAGGTATGACAAAAATGTGTCCCGCGGGCCGCATGTGGCCTTCAGTAAGTACATGTGCGTCCCGTGCGTTTTTGTAGTTCCCTTTAAAAAAAAAAAAAATCAAAAATTCTTGGGCGAAAACGGTCGTTTATTTTGATTAGAGCTATGTGTTGTTA
>CM042165.1:46374743-46387243 GCA_023376005.1 Doryteuthis pealeii | reverse complement strand
CTGCGCAAAAAACATATATTATATTATTATTTATATTTTTGCTTGAAGGCAATTATAAATGCATGTATCGCATAAAATTCGATAATTATAGAAAATAATCTTGACAAATAAATCCCGCAAAGGATGGCTCGCCATGCAGAACACCGTACAGACTGTTTCGACTTTATTAAGTCTCTTCAGCGATGTATACTAACGACTCCCCTCCGACAGGAATCGAAACCGGGACTTCACAGGCATAGTCAGAGACCATATCCGTTCGGCCGCCGGTACATAGCATGCTTCACGTAGTAAATATCATAGTATATATTTTTGAATAACTAGTTCAAGGAAAAATTAATATTTCTTAATCAAATTTTTCGGTAATGCTAAATAAAATTCATACCGTTCGTTTATTATACTTCATCAGGGAGTTCTGATTCACAGACAAAAAAATTCTAAACTCAAACGTAAAGAAACATCTCACTTCTCGCGGAACTATTAGGGTCTTTTGCGGAACCTTAGGGTTCCGAGGAACCCCGATTTGAGAAACGCTGGAGTCTAGATGCTTCCTTAGGGTCCAAGTAGTGCGGACATATTGTAGCATTGGTACAACTACGACTTGAAAGAATTGTCGCTTTAACTTGTCAGTGAGATCTGATTTCCATATTACTGATAACCTATACAAAGGACAGTTTGTATGCATGTATGTCCGGAGGAAACTAAGAAAATAAAACAATTAATGACAAAGTGAATATATATACACATTTACTATCGCTACATCTTGGTTTTTGAGCAAAAATAATTTATATTCAAGAAGATAATTAGAAAATAGAATTTAAATGATAACAGCATGGCATTTTTTTTTTTTGTATTTAGCATTTTAAATAGAAGACATTAATTTTTCTTTCACAGTGTCTGGATCAACGCAAGGTCTTTTTTTACGTATGGATTCTAATGGGGCTTCTTGTAAAGAAACCACCAGGGTTCCATCCTTAAGCATCACTGGTTGCCACCCACGTCCAACACTCCACTTTGGCATTTACTTAGGCTAGACAGGCGGTCGGAGAGGTCCCACCGACCAATCAACTGGTCACATCAAACCCTAGCACCTATATGATTGTCCTGAACCTATTGCCCGGATAGCAAACCCCTAACCCTTTTTATCATATATGCGTGTTAGAAGACAGTGGCTGAGGGTTTTGGTGTCCGGCGTATGACATGTGGAGTACCTCTTCATCACAATTACTCCCAGCTCCACTAGGACCCAGAGTTGTACTATATGTTAGGGTCTCATCTATGGATTAAATATAACAAAATGATTTTTATAAACGTGTCTAAAAAGAATTGAGTTAAAAAAAACAACAAATTATCAAGAATGAACAAAACGCCTCCATCATAAAATGTGCCAAATGGGTTGACATGCCGTTAAACCCAACCAACCAACCAACCAACCAACCAACTGGAGCAAGGCGTAATGGTAGATTGTTGCAAATATGTTGTTGTTTTTCTGTTTTGTTTTTACTGTTTGTTTTTTCAATGGAGAATAAGTAAAGTAAAAAGTAAAGTCGTCGGGGTGGCCTAAAGTCGGTATCAGCCAATCAGCGAGGGAGCCTATCCCCTTTTCACTAGCGCTAGACCAAGGAGATTGTTTTTGCGTCCGATGTGGAGCGCCACACCTACCATCAGCTACTCACTTTACCGCACAGATCCCTGTGCTACTCATACATTGAGTTGGCGAGGGGCGGTATCAAACTGGGAACCTTGTATTTTCTAGCCGAACGCTCTACCGACTGAGCTAAGCCGGCCCTTTCAAAAAACAATAAAAATAAGGAGAATCGCAAAATTCATTATATTTACCGCGTACCCCACTTGTACGGGTCAGGCACAAAGTCCCTATTAACGTGGGACCACCCACGAGCCGAAGCCCATGGAGTGGCAGGTGAAAAATTGCGTCGATCCCGTCGGCATTCCCCCTCAAGGGGGGCGCCTCAGGCACTGGGCAATAAACCCAGCCCTGCCCCTTTAAATCGAGGGGGCAGGTGTTGCCTGGGGGGATGGCCCCCTGGGATCGACGCTATTATTATAAACCAAACCGGTCCAGCGGCCGAAGCTCGCCGGACCCCCAGTCGAAACCCGGAAGAGGTTTTTCAAAATTCATTGTCTAATCTAAAATGAACCGATATTTGTTAATCGCTGCTTCGAGTTTTATTGTATTCACCTCATTCACCAGAATACCAAAAGTCACGATAAAAACCATCGACAGGAAATATATAATTTATATTTTTCATAATGTCTAGTCTTGTTTTTATTTTCTTGTTTTTACATTTTTTTTCCTTGGGATGAAAATGATAGGTTCTCCAATTTCAAAGTTACGTTCTAAGATATAATCTCCTTCAGAAGAAGAAGAAGAAGAAGAAGAAGAAGAAGAAGAAGAAGAAGAAGAAAGATAAAAATAAGAAGAGGAAGAAGAAGAAGAAGAAGAAGAAAGATAAAAATAAGAAGAGGAAGAAGAAGAAGAAGAAGAAGAAAGATAAAAATAAGAAGAGGAAGAAGAAGAAAGAAAGATAAAAATAAGAAGAGGAAGAAGAAGAAGAAAGAAAGAAAGATAAAAATAAGAAGAGGAAGAAGAAGAAGAAGAAAGATAGAAAGATAAAAAGAAGAAGAAGAAGAAGAAGAAGAAGAAGAAGAAGAAAGAAAGATAAAAAGAAGAAGAAAAGAAGAAAAATAAGAAGAAGAAGAAAGAAAGATAAAAAGAAGAAGAAGAAAGATAAAATAAAAGAAGAAAGAAAAGATAAAAATAATAATAATAATAATAATAATAATAATAAGAAGAAGAAGAAGAAGAAGAAGAAGAAGAAAGAAAGATAAAAAGAAGAAGAAGAAGAAAGATAAAAATAAGAAAAAAAAGAAAGAAAGATAAAATAATAATAATAATAATAATAATAATAATAATGAAAGAAGAAGAAGAAGAAGAAGAAGAAGAAGAAGAAGAAAGAAAGATAAAAATAAGAAGAAGAAAAAGAAAGAAAGATAATAATAATAATAATAATAATAATAAGAAGAAGAAGAAGAAGAAGAAGAAGAAGAAGAAGAAGAAGAAGAAGAAGAAGAAGAAGAAGAAGAAGAAGAAGAAGAAGAAGAAGAAGAAGAAGAAGAAGAAGAAGAAGAAGAAGAAAGAAAGATAAAAATAAGAAGAAGAAGAAGAAGAAGAAAGAAAGATAAAAATAAGAAGAAGAAGAAGAAGAAGAAGAAGAAGAAGAAGAAGAAGAAGAAGAAGAGTTTTCAGTGCTATTTTTGTTTTTATTTTTTTGGTGATGAATGGAACAATAAAGAAAAAAAGATAGTAATTAGTAGATATTAGGATTATTAATTAATATAAGATACTTATAATTATATCATGAGATGAAAGTGTTAGGGGACACCACAAGAAAAGTCATGTAGCTTTTTCTATCTGCCCTGTCATTTTTCTAAATAATTGGGGGGAATCAAAAGTTTTGCAATATTTCAGTAATGGGAACTACACAACAATGGTGCGTGCTGTTTCTGAACAAAAATCTTGGAAGCACCATCCCACAAAAGAGCAGCTCAACGGTCACTTTTCTCGGAGGTTGATATACGATTAAAGAAAGACAGCCCTGTCGGTTGGGGCTTTAGAATACACTGACATGTATCTGTGTCTGTATCTATGTGTATGATGAATGTCTTTGTTTATCTTAGAAGCATGTAAAAATGTATATGTTGAAGAGTGAACATCAGAATTGAAAGTAAAAATTAAGAATATATATATATATATATATATATATATATATATATATACAAAACATCCAAAAATCTTATTCACTTCGCCGAAGAGCTTACGGCCGGGTTTGTTTACTAAATAAACGTCCACTTACCTACTATGGCAGGGGCGTGTAATAGTATCATTGACAAGGTTAATTTCGCAGGGATTGTTCGCTATGTACCGGCGGCCGAACGGATATGGTCTCTGACTATGCTTGTGAAGTCCCGGTTTCGATTCCTGTCGGAGGGGAGTCGTTAGTATACATCGCTGAATAGACTTAATAAAGTCGAAACAGTCTGTACGGTGTTCTGCATGGCGAGCTATCCTTTGCGGGATTTACTTGTCAAGATTATTTTCTATAATTATCGAATTTTATGCGATACATGCATTTATAATTGCCTTCAAGCAAAATATAAATAATATATATATATATATATAAAAGCTTTTTTAATAGTGTGTTTGAAGCATTGTGCGTAATTGTAATAGACATTTTTTGAAGGCAATTGACAATGTAATATATGTTGAAAACTATTTTTATTTACCTTTTTTTTTCTTTTTTCTAACATACTTAATATTTTCGGAACAAAATTCCATCTTCAGAGTTGTTAGAAGTTTTTAAAAGTACTAGGTGTTTTTTAATAGTACTTATCCCACCTTGGTGTGATCAACTGTTGTTTGAGACGCTGAGGAACGCTGAAAAATTTTGAAAGTATTTTTCAATCGGCCAACTCCGTGTGTTTCAGTGGTGTTGTAAGTCCGTTTTGATTTTGCGCTCGGTGAGATTGTTTGAAATTATATATATATTTATATATATTACTTACTCCTTTTGAGTTTTCACATCAGTGTTAGCTGATGGTCTTTCACTAGAGTCTGAGTGACAGCAAGTCTCCTCAGGTCTCCAAGACTCTTCTGAGTAATCTGGCAGATTGCAACAGTGCAGTGTTCTCAATGGTATCAATCCTTCCTCTGATTTCCAGACTTTCCAAACCCTTTGCCAATCATTTTGGGACCGTTTCAAGTGCACCAACTACAATTGGTATCTCTTTGACTTTCATATTCCATAACTTTTTCAGTTCTCTGGCAAGGTCCAGGTATTTGTCCATTTTTTCATTTTCCTTCAGCTTCACCCTGTGATCTGCTGGCACTGCAAAATCCACCATCTGACAAGTTCTTTCTTTTTTGTTAATCAGCACTAGGTCTGGTCTTCTTGCTGGGATAAGGTGATCCGTTTTTAGTTCAAAGTCCCAGAGAATTTTATGCGTTTCGTTCTCTAGAACAGATTCTGGTATATATATATATATATATATATGTGTGTGTGTGTGTGTGTGTGTGTGTGTGTGTGTGTGTGTGTGTGTGTGTGTAAATAAATGGAAATTAATCCGACAGAATGAATTTAACATTTTGAAAAAACAATTAGTAATTATTATCTGCTGACAGAATCTGTTTCGACCGCTTAGTAGAAGGGTTATCATCAACGAGCAAAGCATATGAAAGAAAGAAGGGATAAAAAAAAACTGTTGGAAGAGAATAGGGGGTACAAACACACGCTGGAATGCTTGAATTTTTTTTAAATGCGCATACTGTTTCAAAAATAAAATTAATTTTATTTTAAAAAATCAGAAGCATTTTTAATCCAAAAATAAAATAATATTTTATTTTTGAAACAGTATGCGCATTTAAAAAAAATTCAAGCATTCCAGCGTGTGTTTGTACCCCCTATTCTCTTCCAACGGTTTTTTTTTATCCCTTCTTTCTTTCATATGCTTTGCTCGTTGATGATAACCCTTCTACTAAGCGGTCGAAACAGATTCTGTCAGCAGATAATAATTACTAATTGTTTTTTTCAAAATGTTAAATTCATATATATATATATATATATATATATATATATATTATATATATATATATATATATATAATATTATTATTATTATTATTATTATTATTATTGTGTGTACATAAATAATCTACTCGAGTTTCACCATAAGGATCTTCAGGGTTAAATCCACGGAATTAATCAAGATATTGATTTATTTTACACTTTACTTATGCTTCGGACTAGATCAAAAGATATATAAAATATAGAAACTACCAAATATATGCACCCTCCGGAAGAAAGTATTTACCTTTTAATGTAATAAAATAGTGTATTAAATTAGAAAGATTAATGAAACTAAATAAGAATGCAGATAAAAAAAAAAGATTTGAAACAGAGGGGCGTATAATTGAAGAATATGCCTAAGATGTGTGTGGGGTTAGGGGTAACTACTCCTTTACCCCCCCCCCCCATTCTCTGGTTTCGGTCAGTGAATAAAAGAGTCCTCTCCCTGCCTCAGAACTTTTTCTTGATCTAAGAGAATCCTGACGTTCCAGTGACAGACTGATTTTCCGCTTGCTTATTCGACCTGTTTAAACAAACAACTGTCACTCGCATGGGAGGAGGGGGAGGGAGAAGGTTGGCGGTTAGACTGACCAGTTTCTTGGAGGGAAGGGAGAGCCCGATGTGGGTGCAATCCGAGCCCCTCGTGACATCTATCTATCTATCTATCTATCTATCTATCTATTTCAGTCTGTTCATATCTATCTGTATCTATCTATACATACATATATAAAGGGCAGTTGTGTGTATATGTGTGTCCGGAGGAAACTTCGAAAATAAAACAATTAATAACAAAGTAAATATATATGCACATTAAATATCACCAGGGCTTGGTTTTTGAGCAAAAATAATAGAGATTTGATTTATATTCGTGAAGATAATTAAAAAAATTAAATGATAACAGCATGGATTTAAAAAATATATATTTTAGTTAGTAGACATTAACATTTCTTTTCAGAGTAGCTGGATCAATGCATGGTCTATTTATTTTACATAGGGATTTAAATGGGGAATCCCACAAGGATTCAACTCACGATTCAGTAATAATGGATCTGCGGGACTAACTTTTAAAAATCCCCCTCTACCCAGGCAACGCCGGGTAGCCGCTGCTAGTACATATATAAAGGGCAGTTGTGTGTATATGTATGTCCGGAGGAAACTTCGAAAATAAAACAATTAATAACAAAATAAATATATATGCGCATTAAATATCACCAGGGCTTGGTTTTTGAGCAAAAATAATAGAGATTTGATTTATATTCGTGAAGATAATTAAAAAAATTTAAATGATAACAGCATGGATTTAAAAAATATATATTTTAGTTAGTAGACATTAACATTTCTTTTCAGAGTAGCTGGATCAATGCATGGTCTATTTTTTTTACATAGGGGTTTAAATGGGGAATCCCACAAGGATTCAACTCACGATTCAGTAATAATGGATCTGCGGGACATATATGTATGTCCGGAGGAAACAATTAATAACAAAATAAATATATATGCACATTAAATATCACCAGGGCTTGGTTTTTGAGCAAAAATAATAGAGATTTGATTTATATTCGTGAAGAAAATTAAAAAATAAAATTTAAATGATAACAGCATAGAATTTCTTTGCATTCAAGGATTCAACTCACGAATCAGTAATAATGGATATGCGGGACTAACTTAAAAAAATCCCCCTCTACCCAGGCGATGCCGGGTAGCCGCTGCTAGTACATATATAAAGGGCAGTTGTGTGTATATGTATGTCCGGAGGAAACGACAAAAATAAAACAATTAACAAAAATAACAAAGATTTGATTTATATTCATGAAGATAATTAAAAAATAAAATTTAAATGATAACAGCATGGAATTTTTTTCTTCATTTAATATTCTAAATAGTAGACATTAATTTTTCTTGGCTAGATCAACGCAAGGTCTTTATTTTTACATAGGGATTTTAATGGGGCATCCTGCGAGGATCCAACTCGTGATTCAGTAATAATGGATCTGCTAGACTAACTTTTTTTGCTACCCCCCATTACCCAGGAGACGCTGAGTAGCCACTTCTAGTATACTATGTAAGGCTGAAAATGGCGGTAGAATAACATATTTGCCGCCTTTTTCTGACTCTGCCATTCACAAACCTTTATCTGTGGATAGGTCACCAACTTCCTTTACCTAACCAATACTTCAAAGAGAGAAGGGGGAGAGAGGTAGGGAGAAAGAGAGGGAGAAAAGAGAGAGGGAGATAGAGAGAGAGAGAGGGGGAGACAGAGATTGAGGGAGAAAGACAGGGAGAAAAAGAGAGATGGGAAATGAGAGAGAGAGAGAGAGAGAGAGAGAGGAAGAAAGAGAAAGGGAGAAAGAGAGATATGAAAAGTGAGAGAGAGAGAGAAAAGGAGAGAAAAAGAGGGAGACCGAGGGGGACAGAGATTGAGGGAGAGAGAAAGGGAGAAAGAGAGATGGGAAATGAGAGAGAGAGAGAGAGAGAGAGAGAGAGAGAGAGAGAGGAAGAAAGAGAAAGGGAAAGAGAGATATGAAAAGTGAGAGAGAGAGAGAAGGAGAAAAAAAGAGGGAGACCGAGGGGGGACAGAGATTGAGGGAGAGAGAAAGGGAGAAAAAGAGAGATGGGAAATGAGAGAGAGAGAGAGAGAGAGAGAGAGAGAGAGAGAGGAAGAGAAAGGGAGAAAGAAAGATATGAAAAGTGAGAGAGAGAGAAAAGGAGAAAAAAGAGGGAGACTGAGGGGGAGACAGAGATTGAGGGAGAGAGAAAGGGAGAAAGAGAGAGATGGGAAATGAGAGAGAGAGAGTGGGGAAGAAAGAACAAGGGAGAAAGAGAGATATGGAAAATAAGAAAGAGAGTGAGAGAGTGGGGGAGAGAGAGAAAGGGAGAAAGAGAGAGGGGGAGAAAGTGAGAGAAAGAAAAAGAGGAAGAGAGAGGGGAAAGGGAGAGAAAGAGAGAATGAGGAAGAGTGAGAGTGAGAGAAAGAAAGAGAGAGGGGCAGACGAGGAGAAAGAGAGAGAAAGAGAAAAGGGGAGAAATGGGAGTAAAAGAGAGAAAGAGGGAGAGAGATGAGGAGAGAGAGAGAGGGAGAGGGGGAAATGAGAGAAAGAAAGAGAGAGAGAGACAGGGAGGTAGAGGAGATAAAGAGAGAGAAAAGAGAGAGAGAAAAGAGAGAGAGAGAGAGAGGGGGGGGGAGAGAGAGAGAGAGCGAGAGAGAGAGAGCGAGAGAGAGAGAGAGAGAGAGAGAGAGAGAGATCAACATGATGTGTATACAATTCATTTAGGTTTGAGTTTATTTGTTTTATGGCATATCAACACCCGTGGGTTATTTAATACCAAATCCATCCTTGTAGAAGAACAGTAGTGGTTAAATAGTACCTCTACTGTCCTTCTACAAGAGTGACATTGGCATTAAATAACCCCACAAAGGTTGAAGTGCCATTAAAAAAGAAACAGCAATATGTTGAGTTGTATTTGTTGGATTTTATTCTTGGTGATAAGTAATAGGCAACTTCCTGTCGCTGCATTCTGGGAAGAAAATAAATCATCCAATTACTATAAAATATCTGACCAATGTCAGCCATTTTAAACTACAGGAAGCATCCATCTTGTGATTCTGTCTGTAAATGGTAAAATGTGAATATTGAATCGGGACATTTATCAACCATTTTTGAGTTTATACCTAAATATTGTATCTTGTATTTACCATTCATGAATGTGTCCTTTTATCTCTACTCTTATATCTTATTTGTATCTTATGTATCTATGTACTTTATGTATCTTATCGTTACCATGTGCTGTAAACCTATTAAATGTTTTGTCTCACAACGTGTCGGAGCTGTTATTCAATTATCAACTTTGAATCTTACACAGCCATTTTATTTTGAAGTTTTGCCTACATCTTGTGATTCTGTCTGTAAATGGTAAAATGTGGATATTGACACGGGACATTTATCAACCATTTTTGAGTTTACAAAGTTTATTCTCTTTAATGTTATCTAAACCTTTTAACAGCATATCTTTACTTCCCTGATTTTAAGATACACATTTTCTCACCCCCTCTCCATCAGGTCTCTAAACGCCTCCCTTGGAATATAATTTTACTCACCACCCCACCCCATAATTACAAACACCCCCCTTCAACATTAGAGTAAGATATAATATAAATCATTCAATGTCTATAAAATACCTGACCATTGTCAGTCATTTTAATTTTAATTTTTTCCTTCAAGGGAGTACCCATTTTTGACTCTGTCGGAAATGTATAGCAATTTGACGTTGCATTCAAGAAAAAATAAATCTTCCAGCTTCTCTAAAATACCTGACCATTGTCAGCCATTTTAACTTGAAGCTTTGCCTATTGAAGTTGTCCATTTTAGGATTCTATCTGTAAATGCTTAAAACTTGATATTGACTTTGAACATTGACCAACGATTTGGGAGTTTACAAAGTTTATTCTCTTTGTATTGACGTTTTAATATGTCAAAATTATTAACACTAATGATATCAACTATAACAAATAATTATTCACGTAGCTCCCTGTTCCGATACGAAGAACACAGACGCCTGACCAGCAAAGACTTACATTGATCAGTTCTGTTTGGCTTCTGGATGTCGCGAGGAGGACTTGCCAGGGTCGATGACCGATAGGGATGGGTGGCGAAAGAGAGTACTGTGTCCAGTGGCTTTGGCCACTGGACCCGTAATGTAATTAACGGCGTGATCCCAGGTGTTTCATCCCCCAGGCAATACCTACCCCCTTGATTTAAAGGGGTAGGGCTGGGTTTATTGCCCAGTGCCTGAGGACCGTCTTGAGAGGGAATCCTGAGGGGAACCACGCATTTTTTGTGCCTGCCATGCCATGAGCTTCGGTTCGTCGGTGGTCCCACAATAATAGGACCTTGTGCCTGACCCGTGGAATGCGTAGTAATGCGTGGTGTTACATAACCCACAGGGTTGATATGCCATTAAACCAAACCAAACCCAAACCAATATAGAAAATGTTTTTTAAAAACTTTCAACACATAAACACACATACAGACAAAAAATATGCATGTACGATAGGTACCACCAAAATACGTCACGTAATCAGTTTAGGCCATATTGAAGGAAGAAACGTAAATATTTTGAACTTTTTTTTTCATCTCACAAAAAAGAAATAACGAACATAAAGAGTTGTTACAAAGAAAGACAGTTAGTTCAAAGATCAAATTCTCCGATTGGGGAAAAATTACTCACCGTTATCTTGAAAAATTAGTAAAACAGTCCGTTTTTTTTTTTTTTTTACCACAGGGTGAGTTTCTTTATTGATATTTTTTATTGATGGTTCTTTTATGAAAAAAAAACAAAAAAACAAACCCTCTCGCATAGAAAATCATAAAGATCTTTTGATATAATTATTCACACTTTTATCTTTATATAAAAAAAAAGTAAAAATCTACACACGCTGAGAATTTAGAAGATACCACCATAATTGACAGATTCTAGAAGCAAGCTCCAGACTTAACTTCCAGTAATCTTCTGACGAAGAGATCACGAAATATTAAGAACTAGCAGTGGCTACCCGGCGTCGCCTGGGTAGAGGGGGATTTTTAAAGTTAGTCCCGCAGATCAATTATTACTGAATCGTGAGTTGAATCTTCGTGGGATGCCCCATTTAAATCCCCATGTAAAAAAAAAAAAAGACCTTGCATTGATCCAGCTACTCTGAAAAGAAATGTTAATGTCTACTATCTAAAATATCAAATGAAAAAAAATCCATGCTGTTATCATTTAAATTTTATTCTTTAATTATCTTCACGAATATAAATCAAATCTCTATTATTTTTGTTAAAAAACCAAGCCCTGGTGATATTTAATGTGTATATATATTTACTTTGTAATATATTAAATAAAAAAATCCATGCTGTTATCATTTCAATTTTATCTTCACGAATATAAATCAAATCACTATTATTTTTGTTCAAAAACCAAGCCCTGGTGATATTTAATGTGTATATATATTTACTTTGTCGTTAATTGTTTTATTTTCGAAGTTTCCTCCGGATATACACATAAACACAACTGCCCTTTATATATATATATATATATATATAGATAGATAGGTAAACAAATAATTTCCTCATTTTTCTTTACACTTGCATTGTGATAGCCTTTAAACCAACCACCAACCACCAATATTCTTTTTGTTTCTCCTTTGCAGCCAATGACCTTCGACTCGTTTTGACGACAGTATTGTTGGCAGCCATAACATACGCAACAATGACGCTGACGTCTGATAATAACACATATGCGTGTTTGGGTTACTGACTTTCATCTATTCTGTCCTTGTCACCAAAAACAGTATCAGCCCTGTCAGTTGAGGCTTTAGAATACACCGACTGCTGCACATCTGCAGAGGGGCAAGACCCCCCCCTCGCCAATGGGTCCACCTGTTGACCGTTGGTGGCGATCCGTGATACTTAAGGATGGAACCCTGGTGGCTGAGAAGTCCACGACATGAAACACTCTACTTTGGCACTTACTTAGACTAAAAGGGCGGTCGAAGAGGCCCCCTCCGACCAATCGGCTGATCACGTCAAGACCTATCACCTATATGATTGTTCCAACCCTATTGCCCTTATGGTCATTAAAAATTGACTGGTCATTAAAAATGGCTTATTTTTACAAAATATGCAGCGTTTTTTTTTTTTTAATTGTAAAAATTTAAATTTTAAAACTGGTTTAAATGGAAAAATACGTATTTTTTCTTTTAATTGTGATTAATTTTATGTTTTTATCTAGCGATTGAAACTTTTTTTTTTCATGAAAGAATCAATTCAAATATTTTTTAATTGTTTTAAATTTTAAGGTTAAAACTGCGTTCACCCGT
>CM042165.1:46362243-46372243 GCA_023376005.1 Doryteuthis pealeii | reverse complement strand
AGAGGTATGGAACACCCAGTGATAATCAAACGCACTAACAATGGTCTGCTAATCAAGCTTTCTACGTGAACAACAGCAAAATTTATTTACTAAGCTTAGCTTAGTTATGGCACAAGGCCAGAAGTATGGAGCCCCAAGTGTGAACTGTGTGTGTGTCTGTGTCTGTGTGTTGCAATTTGTAACGTTATAGTCTAAGTAATTATTTACTTATAAATCTCAGCTTAGTTGTGGCACAAGGCCAGAACTATGGGACACCCGGTTAGAATCGAATTCACTCACAACGGTCTGCTAATCCAGCTTGCTAACCACGTAAGATGTTACGATCAAAGCATTTTTTAAAAATTCCGTTTACAACAGTAAAGTTATTTACTAAGCTGTAGCACAAAGCCAAAAGCATGGGCACCCAGTGAGAATGGAACTCATTAACAACAGTCTGCTGATCTATTCGTATGTTAAGTACTTGAAATGAGTCCATTTTCCAGCCATTACTACACCTTCAATTTCAGAATCTGATTTAGACCTTGGAGGGCAGGGTGCATTTGTGGTTAGAAGGGCCCTCAAGTTGTCTCAACATAGAACTTAAATTAGGTATATGAGAAAAAACTTTTTAAAAAATTGATGTAAAATAAATTTATTAAAAGAAAAAATATATTAGTTAGGTTCCGAAGTAAATGTTTGATTTGATTTCCTCAATTAAATTGACTATATGAAATTAGACTCTAATCTTAGTCCCTTCCGATCAATCGGCTGGCCACATCAAGCCATAGCACCTATATGATTGTCCCAACCATATTGCCCTTAAGGCAACCCCCAAACTGCAGTACCGCAGATTGTATCATCTTAGATTTGTTATAACGCGATAGTGTTGTTTTTCCTTTTTTTCTCTCTCTTTTGGCCCTTACTTAGGCTAAACGGAGAAGCCCCACCCTCTGATCAATCGGCTGGTCACGTCTAGCCCTAGACTTGTCTCAACCGTATTGCCCTTATTGCAAGCCCCAGCCCCTTTTTTTATATATGTACTAGAAGGCGGTGGCTCATGGTCTTCTGTCCTGGAATGACGTTAAACTCTATCTGATGGTGAGGTTCGCGTTAGAATGCACCGACTGCACCTTGCAGAGGGGTAAGACTCCAATCCTGTTGGCCGTGGGTGGCGACCCGTGATACTTAGGATAGAGCCCAGGTGGATGAGCAGTTCATGACCTGCAATACTCCACTTTGGCCCTATCTTGGGCTAGACGGGCGGTCGGAGAGGCCCCCTCCGATCAATCGTTTGTCACGTCAAGCCTTAGCACCTATATGATTTTCCCAACTCTATTGCCCTTATGGCAAGCCCCAACCCCTTTTTATCATATGGGTGCTAGAAGGTGGTGTCCTAGGAATGACGTGAAACTCTATCTGATGGTGAGGTTCCAGTTTTGGAGATCTGGGGAATGTGGAGCACCTCTTCATCCCCATTGCTGGGTGGGTATATCACACAAGTATGTCTATAAATTATTTTTTTATTCACTGATACTTCTAAAAAACCCTTCATCACCATTGCTCCATAGTTCACTCTGACCCGGAGTGATAGTACCTGTTAGGGTCCTATCTATAGGTTAAATAGAAAAATGTGTTTATAAAAAAATGAGTATCCATTAAGAATGAATTTATTTCAAAACTTCGGCATTAAATGACCCACTGAAGTTGATATGCCGTAAAACAAAACAAAGTAATTTTAGTTTGTAGTACAATGGCCAGAAGTAGGTATTTACTGGCATCCGACCATGCAAGTTGAACACAATGATCGTTATAGTGAAGAACCACGCACAAACTGAAGCTCATGCGTGGCCAGAACATAAAAAGGGTGTGTATCCCTTCGGCATTCCTCTTTTGAGACGCCTCGGGTGCTGGGCAATAAACCCAGTCCTGACTCTTTAAATCAAGGGGGCAGGTTTTACTTGGGAGGATGGCCCTCTGGGATCACGATGGATGGCCGAAGCTACTGGACACAGGGCCCGATGGGTCAGGTAAGTATAAAATGTCCAGAAATATGGGGTACTCAGTGAGAAACGAATTCACTAATAATTTCTAGCTAATCCAGCTTGCTGGCCATTATACTACGTGAGATGTTTTTACATGTATAACAACACTAGTTATTTTCTGCGTATAATTTACGAATCAAACTATTCTCCCTCCAGCTATGGGTAAATTGTAGGGCAGACTGGGCTCTTTAATCTTGGTATAACAAGTGGTCTAGAAGGAAAACTCTGAATTCAAACTAAATGGGTTATCTTCACGTTAGTCAAAAAGCTATAAGAGCTCCTCCTCACCCTCCAAGGCCCTATCTGCTGTGGCTTTAGAATATACCAACTGCACCTCTGCAGAGGGGTAATACTTCCCCAGTGAGCAGTCATGACATGCAACACTCCACTTTGGCTCTTACTTAGGCTGGACTGCCGGTCGGAGAGACCTCCTCTGATCAATCAGCTGGTCACGTCAAGCCCTAGCACCTATTTGATTGTCCCAACCCCATTGTCCTTATGGAAAACACCTAAACCTTTTTATCAAATATGTGCTAGAAGGCGGTGACTGAAGGTCTTATTGTTCTGGGTATGACGTTAAACTCTATCTGATGGTGAGGTTCCAATTCTACAGGTCTATCTGGGATGTATTAAAAAAACCCTTTCATCACCATTACTCCCAGGTCCACTCTGACCCGGTGTGGTAGTACCTGTTAAGGTCTCATCTATGGGTTAAATAGAAAAACAGTTTAAAAAAATGAGTATTCATCAAGAATGAATGAGACAAAAACGTCTTCGGCATAAAATGACCCAATGTGTTTGACATGCCGTAAAGCAAAATCAACTACCCGACCAATTCATCCTCTTCCTTTTATCCTAAAAAAAACCAACAAACTATTGGCTATTAATTGTGGAAGTATGGGGCAATTATTGATAATCGATCACATTAACAATGATTTGCTAATTAATCTAGCTTCCTAACCATTATACCACGTGATCTTAATATTGTTCAACCTTCACTGAGTATGCAACTGCAGTCGCCTTGTATAGAACTTGGATATGTATAGTAAATAAAATACAATTTAGCTACTATACTTATTTCCTATGCGTCTTCATGTTTATATCTATCTATCTATCTATCTATCGATCTTTCTCAGTCTATTCATATATATATATATATATATATATATAATATATATATATATATATATATATATATATCTGAGTCTGTTCGTATCTTCAATCTATTTCAGTCTGTTCATACTTGGCGACTGACTGTGGATGTGTGGGTAAGAAGCTTGGCGAGCGTAAGTTCGTTCGGGTTTCGAACCCAGCCAGAGGCAGCTGCTAAAAACCGTATAACTATACTGATGAGAGGTGATACTCGAAACACGTGTCTATAGTTTACCCCTTTATACGCTTCCCGTTCTCGGTTGAGCACTCTATTTAGAAGGTATATAATTGCAGACCGTATTCGGCTCGGCCAAATCTCACTTTGTTTACATAGTTTGAGAACTCTAGGTGAAGGTCATTTCCCTTAGAAATATAGCAATTAAATAGCCTGCTATACTTGGCGATGACTGTGGATGTGTGGGTAAGAAGCTTGGGCGAGCGTAAGTTCGTTCGGGTTTCGAACCCAGCCAGAGGCAGCTGCTAAAACCGTATAACTATACTGATGAGAGGTGATACCTCGAAACACGTGTCTATAGTTTACCCCCTATATATATATATATATATATATATATAGCTATCTATTTCAGTCTGTTCATATCTATCTATCTATCTATCTATCCATCTCATCTTTCAGTCTGTTCATATCTATCTATCTATCTATCTATCTATCTATCTATATATATATATTTTCATATCTATCTATCTATCTATCTATATCTATCTATTTCAGCCAGTTCATATCTATCTATCTATCTATCTATCTATCTATCTGTCTGTCTGTCTATCTATTTCAGTCTGTTTATATCTATCTATCTATCTATCTATCTATCTATCTATCTATCTCAGTCTGTTCATATCTATCTATCTATCTATCTCAGTCTGTTCATATCTATCTATCTATCTATTTCAGTCTGTTCATATCTATCTATCTATCTATCTATCTATCTATCTATCTCAACTTGTATATGAAACATGACAATTAAATTTGACCATGACAAATCAACACAAGCAATTGCACTTTTAATATTTTGATATACATTGATAAAACCAGATAACTACAAAGTACAGTACACAAGACCCAACAACACATAAAACTATCACCACTTTAAATCTTCTCACCCACCAAACACCTTACAAAAAAAATGAAAAGAAAAGAAAAAGCCTGCCTTAGTCACAAGCACTAACAAGGATCTGTTCACGAATTAAATAAACATAACGATAAGCTAAAACAGCAAATTTATAGCACGAGCCTACTGTCATGTCATCCGTACCCCGGTAGATTGTAAATTCAGGGGAGTATTTTTTTTTACCATAGTCTACCGGACAGATGTTAGTGGAATATGAAATTAAGTCCAATGTATATATTTCTAATTTCTCAACTGGGATTAATACTTTTGATAAAAATGAACATCTGAGGAAAACCAAATTTAATACGTTAATTCATTAAATAAACGACAGCATTTATCTAAGTCTGTTTATAAATTTCTACAGCAACCAACTAACAAATTACAAAAGTTTTTAAAAGTCCGACTTTGTGGGTTTGTGAGAAAGAAAGAAAGAAAGAAGAAGAAGAAGAAGAAGAAGAAGAAGAAGAAGAAGAAGAAGAAGAAGAAGAAGAAGAAGAAGAAAGAAAGAAGAAAGGATAAATAAGAAGAAACAAGAAAGAAAGAAAGAAAGAAGGAAGAAGAAGAAAACAAGAGAGAAAGAAGGAAGAGCAGAAGAAACAGAAAGAAAGAAAGAAAGGAAAAAACAAGAGAGAAAGAAAGGAAGAAAAAAAAGAAGAAGAAAGAAGAAGGAAGAAAAAGAAGAAAGAAAGGAAGAAAAGAAGAAACAAGAGAGAAAGATAGGAAGAAGCAGAAACAAGAGAGGAAGAAGAAGAAGAAACAAGAGAGGAAGAAAGGAAGAAGAAGAAAGAGAAAGAAAGGAAGAAGAAAAAGAAAGAAGAGAGAAATAAAGGAAGAAGAAGAAAGAAGAGAAAGGAAGAAGAAGAAGAAGAAGAAGAAGAAGAAGAAACAAGAGAGAAAGAAAGGAAGAAGAAGAAACAAGAGAGGAAAAAGAAGAAACAAGAGAGGAAGAAAGGAAGAAGGAGAAACAAGAGATAAAGAAAAAAAAGAAAGAAAGAAGAAAGAGAAGAAACAGGAGAGAAAGAAACAAGAAACAAGAAAGAAAGAAAGAAACAAGAAACAAGAGAAAGAAAGAAAGAAAGAAAGAAGAAGAAGATGAAGGAGATGAAGAAGGAGGAGAAGAAGAAGAAGAAGAAGAAGAAGAAGAAGAAGAAGGAGGAGGAGGAGGAGAAACAAGAGATAAAGAAGAAAGAAGAAAAAGAGATAAAGAAAGAAAGAAAGAACAAGAGAAGAAGAAGAAAGAGAAGAAACAAGTGATAAAGAAAGAAAGAAAGAAGAAGAAGAAACAAGAGATAAAGAAAGAAGAAGAAGAAACAAGAGATAAAGAAAGAAAGAAAGGAGAAGAAAGAGAAGAAACAGATAGAAAGAAAGAAACAAGAAATAAGATAGAAAGAAAGAAAAA
Source organism: Doryteuthis pealeii (assembly GCA_023376005.1). NCBI lineage: Eukaryota > Metazoa > Mollusca > Cephalopoda > Myopsida > Loliginidae > Doryteuthis > Doryteuthis pealeii. The sequence goes on along the minus strand of CM042165.1, from coordinate 46,366,544 downwards.
AAAGAAGAAATACGATAGAAAGAAAGAAGGAGAAAAAGAAGATGAAAGATAGAAAGAAATAAAAATGAAAGAACGAGAAAGAAGAAATAAGTGAAAGAAACTTAAACAGTCTGAAAAAATGAAATAAAATAAAATTGAAATAGATCACTAAGTAGGCCTGAGCCTATTCTAGTAGTGACCAGGTTTGAATTCAGAGTTTTTCTTTTCCTCGACCGGATGCCTAACAAAGGTTAAAGAGCCCAGTCGGTCCTACTATTTACCCATAGCTGGATGGAGACTAGTTGGATTCATACCTTTCCCAAAGGTATTAGAGCTATGTGAACTGTAGCCTCGTCTAGGATTTGAACTCGGGTCGACGAGTCTATTTCCTACGACTCTGACCATTACACCACGGCGCGCATGCGCAGCTCACAGAATGGTTTCTGCTGGTTGACGACAATATCGCTTATCTACACATGTGATTTATTATAGGAGACTTGGGTAAAAGCCCCTGAAAACACTGATAAATCACAAGGACTATTGTAACAAGTGTTTTTCCAATCTTTTATTTTATTTTATTTCTTTTTTTCTTCTTTTTTTCTTTTTTTAAATCCTTAAAACCTAAGTGTCAGCTCGTTGTAAATTTACCAAATTTAATCCCCAGGAATCACTTCTTAAATCCTTTCTGAGATTTTTTAAGACTTTTATTCAAGTCAGGAATTAAAAAGAAAAATAATAAGACTAAGATTTTCTATTCGTTGTAATGTTTAAAAAATAATTTAGAGAACTAGCAAAAAATATACGACTTTCAGGCACAAATACTTAAATTCCGATAAATAAAACATTATATTAAACTAGCCAGAATATGCGCCCTCCGCCAAAACGAGGTTGTGGAGTTTTTTTTGGTGTTTTGCAGAGGAGTTGGTATATATATATATATATATATATATATATATATATATATATATATATATTCAAATGCCTTTAAAGTAATAAAGAATTCATCATTCGCATCTGATGAGTCGGGAGAGTTAGACTATTTGTCTAAGCTCCCTGAAATAGACTATAATGCTAAATTTCTAAGTCTTTTTGTTATTTCTTTACTTATATTTGCTCTGTGACTCTAACATTAAGAGCACACATTGAGCTCTTAAACTGCGACAGGTTTTTCAAATAAAACTCTTGTGTCGTAAGGAAGATTTCTTCTCTGGACATTTGGATTATATATATATATATATATATATATATATATATACCAACTCCTCCGCACGAGCAAGATACAGCACAAGGGAGTTTAACTGGTTCGAATTCAGAGTTCGAGTCCATTTCCTACGACTCTACGACCAAATCGACGTTTGTAACTCTACGCTCTATCCCGTCGGAATAGATGTGATGACATATCAACTCTCCTCACGTTCTAGCACTCATTTCCGAATGGAGAGATGTCGTGTTAACACGTTTGCTAATTTACGGCTCTTTCTTCGAATGGAGATCTGATGTGTTGATAGTATAAATATATAGTTTACTTATTTCTCTCGATCCTGTAGTATATTGGGAGATCCTCGAATCCTGGTTGCTGGGCAGCTGTTCAGTTGTCTGGCAGTTCTATGATGTTTGGAGTCTGGAAACCAACTTGGGGGTGCTGATATCTTGCCTTTTGCCATTCAAAGTTTTTAGTAATTGTTGTATACCCTTCTTCTTTACTTACTTACTTCTTTCTTACTCTATTCTTCTGTCCGTCTTTGGAATCTTATAACATCTTGTCTTGGTCTGGTATCTTCTAAGGTCTGGACTTCTCTTGGGGATTTCTCTTTATCAGAAGCCCTGTGTCATTGTTGGTTTTTAGATAATAAACACAAGACTTCGATTTACTTGATCTTATTTTATTTTTAAATCCCCAACCAGACAATCTGCGCAGATGAGAACGGCGGCGCGTAATACGCGGCTTGCAACCTACGAGCTCGGCTCCTACCTTCTAACTGACTGAAACTTACTTACTATCTAAACCAGAAGAGAGGGTCCTCTCTACCGGTTCTCACGGTATCCACCGGAAGGAAGGATCAGGACAGGTCAAGCCTTGTCATTCAAATCCTTCAAAGCCATGGGATGCAGCTTATAACGGCCATTTTGATTTCTACACTATTGCACATAAATATTAGGTATCTAATAATTATGTAACATAATAATACAAGACCACTTCTTTTTACTCATGAGTATTTTAGTTGCCCCGAAATCACAACTGCCGAGGGCAAGAAACCCATGCCTTGCTCCGTTAACGCGGCTCCACATTAACAATTTGGTTATATTGTAGTTTCACCAGGAGGTAAGAAAAATGGCGTCGGTTTGAAAGGGGGGTCAGTTTTGAAGGCGGAACCAGTGAAGGATGGTGAGCAGTGTCAGTAATAGACAGACTGTAGTAATCTTTGTTATCTTTTTAATCCCTCGCGTGGGGTCCGGAATAACAATGCTTTGGCATTCGTATGCGTTGTGAAAAAGATAGTCCGACGACTAAAAATATTTTATAGCCCCTCTGTCGCGTAGACAGGAGAACGCAAAATATACGTGTTATATATATGAAAGAAAGAATAATCCACCTATGAGAGGGAGAGACACACACAGACAGAGAGAGACAGACAGACAGACAGAGACAGAGAGAGAAAGAGGAGAGAGAGACAGAGACAGAGACAGAGAGAGACAGACAGACAGAGAGACAGACAGACAGAGACAGACAGACAGAGAGACAGACAGACAGGGACAAAGAGAGAATGAGAATGAATAATCTATTAGATATGTATTCATTGCCTTTAGTTGATAATAAAAGAATTAATGATAGCAATCATCACTTTGTTCTGCTTATGTAGAAGAAGGATTTAAAGACTTAGTTGTCATATGCGGCCCTCATGATAGACATATGTAATCCATGCGACACTCATGACATACATATGTAATCCACACGGCCCTAGGTGTTGTGTGTGTGTTGGGGGGGGGGCTACTCAATATGATATGCCTTGTTTATGGTGTTTTAGTTGATAATAAAGAAATTAATGATAGCAATCATCACTTTGTTTGGTTTAATGTAGAAATGTTTTTAAAGACTTTAGTTTTCATGTGCGGCCCTCATGATGGACATGTTAATCCATTGGGCCCTCGTGACATACATATGTAATCCACGCGGTCCTGGGGGAGAGAGACCTACTCAGTTTGACATGCCTGGGGTTGGGGACAGTCAATAATAATGACTGATGGTGAAAGCACAAGTCATTGTTTGTTGAAAGAAAAAACTCAAATTGGTTTTGACGTTTTGGTCAGCGTTGGTTCGCGGCGTCAGTTTCGGATTGCGTTCCTTGTGACCCATCTCAAAAGACGTCAGAAACATAAAAGGCGGTAATGTATATTTAGAATAATAATAATAATAATAATAATAATAATAATAATAATGAGAAGAAGAAGAAGAAGAAGAAGAAGAAGAAGAAGAAGAAGAAGAAGAAGAAGAAGAAAAAGAAAAAGAAAGAGAGAAAGAAAGAAGAAGAAAAGAAAGAGAGAAAGAAGAAGAAGAAGAAGAAGAAGAAGAAGAAGAAGAAGAAGAAGAAGAAAGAGAGAAAGAGAGAAGAAGAAGAAGAAGAAGAAGAAGAAGAAGAAAGAAGAAGAAGAAGAAGAAGAAGAAGAAGAAGAAGAAGGAAGAAAGAAGAGAAGAAAAGAGAAAGAAAGAAAGAAGAAGAAGAAGAAGAAAAGAAGAAGAAGAAAGAAGAGAAAGAAGAAGAAGAAGAAGAAAGAAAGAAGAAAGAAAGAGAAAGAAGAAAGAAAGAAGAAGAAAGAGAGAAAGAAGAGAAGAAGAAAGAGAGAAGAAGAAGACAAGAAGAAAAAGAGAAAAAGAAAAGAAGAAGAAAGAAAAAGAAAAAAGAAAGAAAGAAAGAAAGAGAGAAAGAGAGAAAAAGAAGGAAAAAAAGAAAGAAAGGAAGAAAGAAGAAGAAGAAGAAACAAGAGAGAAAAAGAATAAGAAAAAAGAAAGGAAGAAAGAAGAAGTAGAAACAAGAGATAAAGAAAAAAGAACAAGAAAAAGAGAAACAAGAAAGAGACAAAAAAAGAAACAAGAAACAAGAGAGAAAGAAAGAAAGAAGAATAAACAAGAGAGAAAGAAAAGAAGAAGAAAGAAGATTGAAAGAAAGAAGGAGAAAAAGAAGATGAAAGAAAGAAAGAAAGAAAGAAGAAATAAGTGAAAGAATGAATGAAAGAAGAAGAAAGAATAAATAAATAAATAAATAAATAAAGAAGAAGAAGAAGAAGAAGAAGAAGAAGAAGAAGAAGAAGAAGAAGAAGAAATG
>CM042165.1:46352243-46359743 GCA_023376005.1 Doryteuthis pealeii | reverse complement strand
ATGGTGACAGGAAGTCATTGCAAATAAGAAAAAAAGAACATTTTTCAAGGCAAAATTTTATAGGGGCAGTAGTCAGTCAAATTAACAACTATAAAAATTAAATAAGTCTGAATAAGTATGAAGCAAAGATAAACACACACACACACACACACACACACACACACACACAACATATATATATATATATATATATATATATATATATATATATATATATATATATATAAGGTATGTTTGGAATGGCTTTTTTGCCGTCAATTTTTTTTGGGAGAATATGTGCTTAATTGGAGTCGTACCTAATTTTGAAAATTAATTAATTAATAATGAATTAGGCGGGAATGCCTATTTAAATGTATGGCTAAACAAATCGAGAAAAATCAATCTCTGTATGTACATTTCGGCCTATTAGGCCTCATCAGCAGAGCTATAGATAGGAAGGCCGCCCTGTGCGTGATTTGAAATATATATATATATATATATAGTTACTTGCGTTTATTTTGCGCTATAAGTATCCAAGTTTGAATTCCCCGGCAGGAGCGTTAATAATTAATTTTTTGTTATTAATATTGGAGAAACGATTATAAAGTGCTCAATTATTTCTTAAGAGCTGTATTTATTTATTTATTTAAGTCACCAATACAAAGTTCGTCTTACCAATAATAATAATAATAGGACTTTATTTGAATAGAATGAGTTCTGAGGTGAATAGATAGTGAACTTTGAAATATCCATCATGCAGAAAAAAAAAACCAATAAAATTTGGTACAGCCGTGGGGGAAGATTTGGTAGGCAAAGAGTTAAGATCTTTCAGAATTGAATTAACATTTTGTTACAGGAAAGGTGTGAACACAACAAGGATTATACGGAAAGGCTGTATATTGATCGTGCATTCCCACGATGTGATGGAAAAAGTAACAAAGCCTGGAGGTATTGTAGGATACAGCAGGGTTGCTCTGGGTTAGTGGTAATGATGTTTTGACCCCGAAACCATGTTTACCCCCTAAGTCATCAGAGGAACGGGTGCCCAAATATATATTTTGTTGCTACTAATGTGCAGAACACTGAGGAAAAATGTTTGAAATGATTGTTGTAAGGTGTAAAGGTTCTTTCTTTCTTTCTTTCTTTCCACTTTTTTCTTTCTTTCTTTCTCTCTCATTTCTTCTTCTTTCATTCTTTCTTTCTCTCTTATTTCTTCTTTTATGCATTTCTTTCTCTGCTTCTTTTTTCCTTCTTTCTTTATTCCTTTTTCTTCTTCTTCTTCTTCTCTTCTTCTTCTTCTTCTTCTTCTTCTTCTTCTTCTTCTTCTTCTCTTTCTTTCTTCTTTCTTTCTTTCTTTCTTCTCATTTCTTTTTTCTTCTTTCTTTCTTTTTCTTCCTTCCCCTTCTTTTCTTTCTTTCTTTCTCTCATTTCTTCTTTCATTTCTTTTTCTCTCCTTTCTTTCTTTCTTTATTTATTTATTTATTTCCTCTTTTTTTTCTTTCTTTCTTTCTTTCTCTTTTTATTTCTTTTTTAATTTCTTACTTTCCTTCTTCTTCTTCTTCTTCTTCTTTTCTTCTTCTTCTTCTTCTTCTTCTTCTTCTTCTTCTTCTTCTTCTTCTTTCTTTCTTTCTTTCCTTTTCTCTCTTTTTTTCTTCTTTTCATTTCTTTCTTTCTTCTCTCTTTCTCTTTTTTTTCTTTCTTTCTTTCCTTCTTCTTCTTTTTTTAAACTTTCACCTCAACTGTAGGCAAAGGAATTTCGAGCACCTTCTATTGATTGTGATTGATGTGAAAGTATTTGTAGAAAATGAAGCACTTGTTCTTCTTCCGTCACCCTTTTTTTTTGGGGGGGGGGGATTGTGAGCCGAATGTCCTTTCAGGTGTTTCTTTTCTTCAACCTTCTTTGGGGGACAAATAAACAACAACAACAACAACAAAGAAAAACATTCTAAATTTTTGTAAGTCGTAGATTTTTTACGAATTTTTTACTGCAGGCCAAACAAAAAGTAATAATCACCTCTTTTTTCTCCTTCGAACGTTGAAGAGGTTGATTCTTTTTATTTTAGACTGGTATGTGGGTATGATTGATGCTTAGTCCCGTCTGTCAAATAAAATTCGAGAATTGATCAAAAAGTATCGAGACTTTCGCTGAAACTTTTGTTATATAACATACGTATACTTGTGACGTTTAAACCCTGTATGATGGTGAAGTTTCAATTCTGGAACTCTGGAGAATGTGCAGTACCCCTTCATCACCATTACTCCCAGGCCAACTCTGCTCCGGAGTGGTGATAACTGTTAGGTTCCCATCTATGGGTCAAATAGACAAACAATGAATTTAAAGAAAATATTTTTTAAAATAGGTTAAATTGAGTACCCATCGAGAATGAGTAGAATAAAACATCTTCGGCATAAAATGACCCAACAAGGGTTGACATGCCATAAAGCCAACCAACCAACCAACCAACAAACCAAGTATTTAGTTAGAGTACAAGTGATGTAACCGCACAGTAGTAATGACACGGCTACAAGGAGTGGATGTGGAAGTAATTGGCAAAACAATCTCCTTGATTTAGCGCAAGCGAAAAGGAGATACACTCCCTCGCTGTCTGACTGATACCAACTTTAGACCACCCCGACGACTTTACATACTTTAGTTGTAATTTAGGCCACCACGTGCAAAGAGTCCAGTTGCATGAAAAGGCATGAAAAGTAAGTCAGACTGAGCTTTTTAGCGCTGGCACGGCAATTCTAATTTCAAAACCAGCTGTACTCCTCTTAAATACTAACACTGTGTGGCATCCTGTCCGTGGCAGGGTAGGGGTAAATACATAACTGAAACTGGTTGTAATGTGTATTTACGTAAAACTCCCCGCACAGGATGTGACACAATGTCAATTCCTTGAGCATGGTTTGACAGGTTTGAATTCAGAGTTTTCCTTCTCCTAGATCGGTTGCCATACCAAGGTTAAAGAGCCCAGTATATCCTAATAAATACCCATAGCTGGAGGGAGAATAGTTGAATTCATACTTTTTCCATAATGTGAAATGCAAACAGCCTCGTCCAGGATTTGAACTTGGTTCACCGTGCGTATTTTCTATGATGATAACCAGGCTAGTAGTAATATAGAACACCACATGCCTGCCTCCAGTTCAAGACTCCAGTTGATTCCAGGCCTTTACTTGGTATAAACTTAACTAAGTGAACGACATCAACGTGAGAGGAGGGCGGGAGTGAACTGAATTTTGATTGGTCAATTGCGGTACGAAGTTTATCCAGAATTTTGTTTGGTTAATTTTTATGTGTAGCATGAAGTTTACCCGGTTAAAGTTGTCTATTTAATATATATATATATATATATATATATATATATATATATGTGTGTGTGTGTGTGTGTGTTTATGTGTGCGTGTGAATGTGTGAGTTTTCTGTCTGTCTGAGTGTGTTCGTGCGTGTGTCTGTGTATGTGTATGTGTATGTGTGTGCATGGATTCCAGGCCCTTACTTGGTATAACCTTAACTAAGTGAACGATATTAACGTGGGTGGGGGCGGGTTGACAATTCTCTGATCGGGTCGAATTAAATGATATGAAGGCCTTTTCATAAGTATTTCTACCTTCCACTTTACCCCCCCCCAAAAAAAAACAAAAAAAACAGGATATCACATGTTGAATATGACGCATCAGAATCTTCCCAAAACATCTGGCTTTTTTTTGGGGGGTGAGGGTGAGGGGGGAAGGGGTGCTTGCATTGGGGGACCTGTCACGATTGACAACGACCTTCAACTTGAAGCCCTGGGTCTGTTCATTTTATCAACTGGTACAAACTGATAGATAAAAAATTAAAAATAGATAAGATGCTTTAAATATGACGAAAACGATGACGAATCGATGGATAACTGCCAAAATTTTATCATACCACCATGACCAGGTCAGAGAGTAAGACTATCTATCTATCTATCTATCTATCTATCCTAGCAAGAATATACGCCTTCCGTCGGGCATAAGTATTTAAGTTTTAATGTAATAAAATATATGAAATTAGAAAGACTAACGAAATTAAATAAGAACGCATATAAAAAGATTACACTTATTTTAATTGTACTTTAATTAGTTTCTATATAAAATCATTGATAGGATTAAGTTAATACGTTGGAGAATGAAACAATAATATAAGAGATCAATAACACCAAGTAATTATTTATTAAACCCGGTTTTGTTAAAATCAGTATGCAAATTAACAATACCATGTATTATATAAACCTTTATTTCTTAGTGTTATATAAGACACATTGCAGGATTTTAAACGCACTAATAACATGAGCTGTTTGGGGGCAAATCTAATTCAGAGTTTCACAAAGACATAGTTGATAAATAAGATTTATTCTATGTATTAATGATTTTGACTATAAATTAAATACTCATTGATAAACGTACGTAATTCCTGAAGGTATTGTAACGTAGCAGGGACGTAGTTTCTGTTACAGAAATGCACCAGATCTCGATTATAATATATCTATATATATATATATATATATATATATAAGTCGGGGCGGCCTAAAATCGGTATCAGCCAATCAGCGAGGGAGTCTATCCCCTTTTCAATGGCGCTAGACCAAGGAGATTGCTTTGGCGTCTGAGGTGGAGCGCCACACCTACCATCAGCTCCTTACTTTACCGCACATATCCCTGTGCTACTCATACGCTGAGTTGGCGAGGGCCGGTATCGAACTAAGAACCTTATGGTTTCTAGCCGAACCCTCTACCGACTGAGTTAACCAGGCCCTATATATATATATGGTAGAGAGTAGGGGAAAGATAGAGAGAGGAGATGAGCACACGGAAGCGATAACACTAATATGTTTCAATCGAACATAATGACAAGATGAAAAGAAGGAAAGACAAAAAACAGAGAGAGCGTTAAATCAAGATTATTATACTTTTCACATATTGAATTATTTAGCAATAGCTCTTAAGTAAACATATCAAACGTTTTGATAATTAAATGATCATACTGTGGTATATCCACATGTCCTGCTATTATACAATAATTTCAGCGGTTTTTCCAAAACAACATACTGCGATACCGGGTCATAGTGGACCCTGGAATAATGGCAATGAAGTGGTACTGCCCCCCCCCGCCCCAGATCTCCAGAACTGGGGCATCACCATCAGTATATTGTTTAACTCTTTGTCTACCAGATTTCCCTCAGGGCTGTACCAAATTTTCTGTGGTTTTTACCTGTATGATGGGATATTTCAAAGTTCGTTGCTCTTCCAATATGTGATCTACCGAAGGTTTGTGATCTACTATTGATCTACTATTCATCGCATGTGATCTACTAGGAAAAAAGAAGACAAGATTAGGATTAGGGTTAGGGTTATGGTTTATGGTTAGTTTAATGGGGAAATAATGGGTAGTTAATGGGTAGATCACATGTTGGAATGTAAACAACTCGGTAGACCACATATTGGATTAGAAACCATTCAGTAGATCCTATATTGAAAGAGAACCGTTATATGTCTTTTAATGGCTTCACATCTGTCGATTCTTCACATCTGTCGATTCAGATGAATTTTTAGTTTCGAAAATTAGAAGTTACTGGCAGCTCTCAAGGGTGTCGTATGAACACAGTCATTGATTGGTCGGTAGATCACATATTGGATTAGAAACCATTCGGCAGATCACATATTGGAAGAGCACCCAAAGTTCTCTATCTATTCACATCAGAACTCATTCTATTAAATAAAGTCCTATTATTATTGTAATATGCGTCCTTCTGTTCAAATATCTAACTAGTCATCAGTTTTTCTACTTTGCTTAGCCAGTTGGGAGAGACGGTGTGAGCCGCTTTAAGTAGGCAAAGAGTTAGTGTCATACCCAAGACACACCTTTTTGTGTGTGGGATACAGTCAGCAAATTCTGTGCCCCGTCAACAGGATATATATATATATATATATATATATATATATATATATATATATATATATATAAAGGTTTTTTTTTTTTATTATAGTGTGTTTGAAGCATTGTGCGTAATTGTAATATAAATTTTTTGAAGGCAGTTGACAATGCAATATATGTTGAAAACTATGTTTATTTGACAAAAAGGTAAATAAACATAGTTTTCAACATATATTGCATTGTCAACTGCCTTAAAAAATTTGTCAAATGTATCTCCCCCCCTCTCTCTCTCTCTCTCTCTGTGTATAAGGAGCCGGCTTAGCTCAGTCGGTAGAGCTTTCAGCTAGAAATCACAAGATTCCTAGTTCGATACCGGTCCCCGCCAACTCAGCGTATGAGTAGCACAGGGATCTGTGCGGTAAAGTAAGAGCTGATGGTAGGTGTGACGCTCCACCTCAGATGCTAAAAACAATCTCCTTGGTCTAGCGCTATTGAAAAGGGGATAGACTCCCTCGCTGACTGGCTGATACCGACTTTAGGCCGCCCCGTTGACTTTACTTACTTATATATATATATATATATATAGAGAGAGAGAGAGAGAGAGAGAGAGAGAGAGAGACGGAGTGGCCTATTGTCGGTATCTGCCGGACAGCGAATAATTATATCCCTTTTTCACTAGCGTTAGACCAGGGAGATAGTTTTTGCATCTAAGGTGGAGCGCCACACCTATTATCAGCTCTCCATTTTACCGCACAGATCCAAGCCGTGTACTCATGCGCTGAGTTGGTGAGGGCCAGTATTTAACTCAGAACCTTGTGGTTCCCAGCCGGGTGCTCTATAGTATATAAATTTCAGTATTCAAATTTTTGACTCTAAATAAAAATTCCTATCAGGCAACTCTGAATATGATTCGCTAGTCATTGCTCCAAGGCGAGGAAACCCAGAAAATTTCTGATTTAAATCACTGTAAACCAAATGACGTACAAAAGTAGCACTGACTTCCCAACTGCTCTTAGGTCAGAACGTCCCCTTTTTCAGTGGATAGGGGAGAAAAAGTTTAAATGCAACTCAGTCTTCAGAAATTTTTTCCCGGTGGGTATGATTTGTTGCGTTCTTTCAGGTGCTTTCGGATGGAAGGCTGGGCAGTTATTTTTTTCCCGCCTACAAAAAAATTTGGCGGGAACGAGTGGCAGCCATCTTTATTAGGTTGCTGATTTGTGGAGAGCTGATTACTAACTAAATGCACTGATAGACCTGAAGATTTGAGGTCATTTGTATGACCTGCTAATTTAAATGCCTTCTATCCCCCCCTCCACCATCTCACTCACTCTCTCTCTCTCTCTCTCTCTCTCTCTCTCTCTCTCTCTCTATCTATCTATCTATCTATCTCTTTCTATCTATCTATCTATCTCTATCTTTCTCTCTTCTCCTTTCTCTCCCTCACTTTTCTCTCTTTCTCTCTTTTAATACACACACCACACACACACACACACACACACCACACATATATATATATATATATATATATATATATATATATATATATATACGTCCTCCTTATTTACTTTTATTTCGTTTTTGCATATTCACATTTTTATCCCTTTTTTCTTTTTCAAACT
>CM042165.1:46329743-46347243 GCA_023376005.1 Doryteuthis pealeii | reverse complement strand
AGGAATAAGGTTGATGGTATGAATATGGATTCTTAAAAGATTGAGTATCTGCTAGGAACCATGTTTTTAAAAATCGAGGTATTGATGAAGGAAATTGGATGGAGATCCAATACCAGAATGAATATAACAGAAAGTAGTTCTAGGACAATATGAAAAACGCGCAAGGGTTGACAATGGCCGTATAGAACCCAACACTAAAACAAAAACTAACCAAAAAGCCAAACTTATTCTATAAGAACAGAAGAGATGTGGTCCGCAGGTCAATTCTAATGAACAAAACCAATGGAGCTTGAGATTTCAGAAGTTTCCTCCTATCTCACTAAGACGGGAATATGCTATTACCAAGACTATAGGTATCATAGGTCGGTCAAACACCATATTGCCCATAAAGGTCAAATGGTTTAAATTGAGATACAAATATCGGTCAATCTGAGATATTGAGAGAGGCATACGGGGATACGAATCGATTCATTTTTATTGCACTGTCATATGATATAAAAAAATATGAGATAAAAGAAGACGAGCGATAAGAATCGTAGGAAAAAGAGAACATCATCGACCCGAGTTCAAATTACAGCTAGAAGAATCTAAGGAGAGAAGAAAAGACTTGAGAAAAATTACAAAACCTGTAAAAAAAAACTCGCTTAAGCAAATTGACCTTGTGTCCGCGGAGTATCGTTCGCCATGCGACATTGACGTCGTTATAAACCGTCCTTTACTCGACGCGTTTGAATACCCTTCGCGTTGATTTATATTTAAAAAGTTCTTTTGATTTGAACAGTTATTTCCACATTCTCATGCTTTCCAATGAATTTTATAAAAATAATGTATTAATATAAGTAAAAATTAGGTTGACTACCATCAGAGGGAAGGTTGATACTATCTTTGTTTGTGCGGAACGATTTCTACATTTTTTCTTATATTATTATTTATCATTTCATTTGTTATTTAAAAATAATAATATATTGGAATACTGTCCACATGACCGAAACACTTGTAGTAAAAATTGATTAACAATATCCCTTATTGTTTTCCATTCTATACTTTCTTTCCTTCTTCTCTTTNGAGAGAAGATTCTCTCTCTCTCTCTCTCTCTCTCTTCTCTCTCTTCTTCTCTCTCTCTCTCCTCTCTCTTGGGCTGTAGCAATGTCTTAAGCTTATTCAAATATACACACTCCTTTAAATAACCCCACAAAAAGAAGTTAGTTAGACAAAGCGGCCATTTAAATTTAAATTTCTTGAAATTATTCTGCCACCAAAAATTTATTTTTGTTGTTACCGAAAAAATGAATTAATCATCAAACCACATTGAAAGCACCGGTTCCTACTAGATCGCCGAAGTTAAGCAGCGATGAGACGTTCAATACTTAAATGAGTAACCACTTAGCAACAGCTGGTACTGTAAGTAACCACAGTGACTTGATTAGGCATTAAATGACCCGAAACGGGTTGATATGCTGTAAAAAACAAAACAACCAGCCTATTCAGTAAATAAACTAAACCAAACCAGATACCTCAACTGTTTTTATCTATTTGTGTTTCTGGATGTAAGTGAGGATCATTTTGTTATTATAAACAAGATGTACACTGATCCCCATTTCTTGACCACATTAGATTCCTAAGGAGTCATGCTGTTCACCAAATTACGGTCAATTCACATTGAAAGCACCGGTTCCCACTGGATCAACCGAAGTTAAGCAGCGATGAGCCTGTTCAATACTTAGATGGGTAACGTTAAGCAACAGCAGTTACTAAGAAACCGACTTGATTCAACATTAGATCACCCGAAATGAAATTTAAAATAAGTCATGAATTCTTTAAATGTTTCAGCCACCCGGTATGGGCCACCCGGGAGTTATGATTGTAATCAGACATTTACAAACAAACCAAATTTCGGTATGAAATAACCCATAAAGAGTTGATAATGCCGTTAAACAAATAAACCAATCCAAACCAAGAACATATCTAGCAATGCTACCATCGTCCCACGAAGTTCATAGCCTCAGCTGGAGCTTTAGAGTGCATCGACTGCACCTCTGCAGGGGGGGTAAGACAGCCCCTTACCCCAACGGATCGCCTGTTGACCGTGGGTGGCGACTCGTGTGATGTTTAAGGACTGAATCCTGGTAGATGAGCAGTCTAAGACATACAGCACTCTACTTTTGCCCTTACTTAGGCTAGCCTAGCACCTATGATTTTCTCAACCCGTTGCTCTTATGGCAAACGTGCTAGAAGGCCGTAGCTGAGGTCCTAATGTGCTGGGTATGACTTTAAACTCTATCTGATGATGAAGTTCCAGTTCTGGAGCTCATGAATCATGATTACCCTTTCACACCAATTACTCTCATGTCCACCCTGACTTGCAGTGGTTAGTACCTGTTAGGATCCCATATATGGATTAAATAGAGAAAAATTAGTTTAAAAATGTGTTTAAAAAATTGAGTTAAAAAAATTGGGTACCTTTTGTGGAGTGATAAGAACACCCATCACTGACATAATGGATTAACCTGAAAAGACTATGAATAATGTATATACAAGGTGAGTAAAAAAATAACGCCATTTTCTTTATCTCAGGTGAAGTTTTTTTTTTATAACTCTGAGTCATAACGAGGCTCAGAGCAAGAATTCGACGAGTAAGACCCAATGTCCTCCTTCTGCATGATAATGCTCGACCACACACAAGCATCGGGACAAGGGAGAAAATCGTCTCATACCGGTGGACAACTTTACCTCATCCTCCAGAGGGTCTTAGAGGCAAACATTATTCCAGGGACGAGGAAGTGAAATCTATAGTGAAGAAGTTGCTAAAAGAACAGTCAATAGAATTTTACGGGGCAGGAATACATGCTCTCATTTGAAGGTGGAACATTGCTATTGGGAAAAACGGGACTATGTGGAGAAGAAGGGATATGATCCACAGAGAACCAGCTTCATTTTGATGTACGATACATGTTTCCTGTGTTGGTAATTATACCTGTTTATACAAAATGGCATTACTTTTTGACTCGACCTCGTATTTTGAACCAAATAAAAACATACTTGTAGTTGACTTCTAATATTGTCTTCTGTGTTATTTATTAGTTCTGACTACGATATAACAGTACCCATCGAGAATGAATTAAGCAAAAATGTCTTCGGCATAAAATGACCGAATGGGTTGACATGCCGTAAAACCAACCAACCAACCAACCAACCAACCAACTTTTCCTTACAAGGGGAGTGTTTTGAAGGTGACAGCAGCCGATATTGACCAGGTAAGCAAACTTCCCGGGAATTAAATTGTCACACCTTGTATGTCGGCGTGTACACGCACATAATCTAATGTGGATGACACCTGTCTTGGGATAATTAAAAAAAAAGAATATATTATAAAAAAATTGCAACTTACCGCTAAATACACAGATAGAGACAAACACACTTATATAAACGTACACACACACACACTCACTCACACACACGCACGCACGCACACTATCTATCTATCTATCTATATATATATATATATATATATATATATATATATATATATGCAACATATTAACAGACACACGCATGTGTACTATAAAGACATTTCCATGTGGATGCGTAAATGTTTCAGAACATTGTCATGTGAATGTGAACGCCAGGAAATGCATTCAAGTATTTTTCCAATGCATTAGCAAAAATATACACCATCCGGGCACAAGTATTTAAGTTTTAATGCAATTAGATATATTAAATTAGTTTGGAGGTTGATTTTGAAGGCTAAATAAAATACAGGTTAACACACAACACCATTGTTACCTTATTCTTTACACCTGCATTGTGATAGCCTTCAAAATCAACCTCCAAACCGATATATACACAATGCTTCAAGCAAATTATAAAACTCTCTTATATTAAATTAGAAAGAGTAACGAAATTGAGTAAGAACGCATATAAAAAGAAAATACTTATTTTTATTATATTTAAATTAGTTTCTATAAAAAATCAATGATCGGATTGGAGGATAAAAGAATAAGATTAGAGACGAATAGCCCCAAGTAATTAATTATTAAACCCGGCTTTATCAAAACCAGTATGCAAATATACCATATAGTACGAAAACCTTTATTTCTTAGTGATATATAAGACACGTTGCAGGATTTTAAACGCATTAATAACACGGGCCTTTCGGGGCCTGTTTCTGTTAATGAAATCGATCCCAGGGGGCTATCCCCCCCAGGCAACACCTGCCCCCTCGATTTAAAGGGGCAGGGCTGGGTTTATTGCCCAGCGCCTGAGGCGCCCCCCCTCGAGGATTGACGTATTTTTTGTGTCTACCACCCATGAGCTTCGGCTTGTGGGTGGGCCCACATAAAAATGTCCTTGTGTCACGCCCTCATAAGTGGGGTGAGAGGCAAATACCTTAATAACACGGACCTTTCGGGGCCTGTATTTGTTAATGAAATTAACAGCGTCGATCCCAGGGGCCTATGCCCCCCCCCACCCAGGCAACACTTGCCCCCTCGATTTAAAGGGCAGGGCTGGGCGAGAGTCTAATACCTTAATAACACGGGCTGTTTTGAGGAAAATTTACCTCAGTTACATTTTATTAGAATAGAAATATCGTTAACGAATAAGATGCTGATTAGATTTAAATAATAATTACTTAATTAACATTGAGGATGTAATGCAAATAACTAAGGGAATTGTGAAGTCAGTGGTGGCGTAGTTCCGGTTACAGACATGCACATAATTTCTATTATAAGATTTGGTAATAAGTATATGGCTATTGACAGATGTATGTGCGAGTTTGTCTATATGTGTACATGTATGTGTGTGTTTCTCTCTCCCCTTCTCTCCCCCTTCTCTCTTTGTATGTGTGACTGTGTATATGGATATGTGTATTCTCTCTCTCTCTCTCTGTCTCTCTGTGTAAGTCTGTCTGTCTGCCTCTCGCTCCCCTTTTCCCCTCTCTTTCTTTATATCTCTCCCTCGCTCTCTCTCTCTCTCTCTCTCTCTCTCTCTCTCTCTCTCTGTGTGTGTGTGTGTGTGTGTGTGTGTGTATGTGTTGTGTTTCTCTGTATTATGCCTATCTTTGTGTCTATGTGTGCCTGCCAGTCTCACGCCCTGTCCATCACTCCCCCCTCTCTCTCTCCGTGTCTGTCTGTCTCTATATGTGTGTCTCTGTCTGTCGCTCTCTTTAACTCACCTCTCTTCTCTCTCTCTCTCTCTCTCTCTCTCTCTCCATATATATATATATATATATATATTTGTGTGTGTTGTGTGTGTGTGTGTGTCTGTGTATATGTCTCTGTATGGTCTGTGTGGTCGTGTGTGTGTGTGTGTGTGAGCCTGTCTGTGTCTATGTCTCTGTATCTGTGGTCGTGTGTGTGTGTGTGTGTGTGTGTGTGTGTATGAGACTGTGTTTGTGTCTGTGTTTGTAAGAAAGCCTTTTCATTGATTTCTCTTACCCATCAGCAGTATGTTATCTTAAGCCCCGGGGCCCCGGGTCTCCAGAGGGCAGTGACAAGCGACACTGACAAAACCGGTTAAAAAAAAACTATCGAACGTTGTTGTTGGAGGGGGGGGTGAGATCAGCTGATGTAACCGGTGCCTTCGTCATTCAATCTTCTTCTTCCTTATTTGTCGTCTCATGCGACCAAAATGGAGGAATTCTGTCAACAAATTCAATGTTCAGTGACCAACCGTTTTTTTGTGGTGTGTGTGAATGTGAACGCCAGGAAATGCATTTCGGCAAACATCGGCAATTTCCGGACAAAATTCTTTCTTGATTATTTCCGGTTCACTGTGTGGACTTTCCCTCGCCTTTGTCTAAGTTTGTGCATATATATTTGCACGGTCTTGCACGAAAATGCTGCGTGCAATATTAAACAGGACGTGGAAACAACACCCCACGAGAATACAACTGTATGGCCACCTGCCCCGTATCACACATACCATCTGTGTGAGGCGAACAAGACACTGCTGGAGAAGCAAGGATGAACTCATGAGTGACGTTCTTCTGTGGAAGTCATCACATGGACACGCCAGAGTAGGTCGCCCAGCACAGACGTACATAGATCAACTCTGCGCTGATGCTGGATGCTGCGCAGAGGATATCCCAGGAGCAATGAGTGATAGGGAGGGATGGCGAGAGATTGTCATGGATATCCGTGCTGACAGCACAACAAGATGATGATGATGATGATGATTATATATATATATATATATATATATATATATATATATATATATATATATACTAGAAGCAGTTACCCGGCGTTCCCTCAGTAGAGGGGTGATAAAAAAAAGTTAGTCTCGTAGATCCATTATTACTTATCGCGAGTTTGATCCTCGCTGGACGTTGAGAATTTTTATTTTTTGCCTGTGTAAAGGAAATGACATCATAAATATAAAAATATAGTAAGAAATTTTAATTCAATAATTTAAAGTGTTTTAAAAAATGAGACGATTAATTCAAAATAAGACTGAAAAGTCAGAAATAAGACTGTGGACTTCTGCGGTGATCTTGTCACCACCCTAGCGGAAAATCCTCAACGGGGGTGCCATCAATACCAGGTGCCTTTCCAGTGTTTACTTCCTTGATTGTTTCGCGGATGATGATTTTGCACTTCTGAAATTCTGTCGTGAAGATTCACGGTCTTTAGCAGATGCACCGAGAATATTTTTGGTACAGCTTTTTTAATCTCTTCCAGAAGTTTGTTGATCCGATGACCATTCTTATCAAAGCAGTCTTAGTGTTTCCGATTCTTGAGGCCAAGAATCTTGACGGTTGTCTTGTAAATTGTATCTATTAGTAATGGAGATTCGCTTCCGGTTTTTGTCTGTAACAAAAATTCCGTCACTGCTTACGTCACATTACCCAAAATCGTCATATAGAATATATAGAATACATACACTCAAAATTTGAACATGCAACATTAGACAGCCCTCATCGTTTTTTAAAACAAGTTTTAATAAATACATGACTTGTATTATATATCTATATATAGTTTGTTTTATTTTAATAGATATTCAAAGTTAATAGAACTTCGTTTCAATTTCAAATTGTTTTATCTTTTTTTTTTACTCCTTTAATAGATTTGATGATTTCATGATTTATGGTTCAAACTCTCCGACATTTAATTTTTAACTTCCACCTCCTTAAGCAATATGTTTTAAAATGTATTTTACATCGCCCGGGGGGGGTTATTTTTGTACTAGTTCCTGTAATAATCTCATGTGCTGTCGAACTGCTCATCCTTAAAACGCCCCTGAAGCTTTTTTCGTACATGAAAGTCCTGGAGTTTCGATACGTCAATGAGTTTGGGGACTTTCACCCCCTTGAGCGCGAGACTTGCGCATGACGTGTTGTTTCAGTTTGACCCTCACAGTGCAAACACCCTGAAGGTCTCGTTTTCGAGTTATAGTATAGTCAAGCATATGTCCATGCTCTGATCGCAGGTGAGTCCAAATTGGTTTTTGTGGGGGCTTCTGATGTGAGAATATGTTGCAGATGACTTATCTGAGTTCGTTACAAAGCTGGAGCAAGTGGAGACTATTTCCATTCATCCTTCCCAGACCATACTTCCACAGTGCCGTCCAGATTCCGTGATCTTGTCCCTCCCAAGAAGGAGGATTTAGTGGGCTTCTGGGAGGCAGCAAATGACTGATCTGAGATCCCGGTAGAAGCTCAGTGACTTCTTCGTCGCTGCCAAGAGTGGGAGCATAGATAGATGTTGTGAGGTTTTAAGGGGTCAAATAAGAACAAAACAACGAGTAACGAAAAGTAGAAAATGTATTAACAGAAAGTAGACAATACAATAGAGAGATGTGGAAATTACGTCCGACGAACAGAGTTATTGGCACTCGCATTGGCTTGCCTCCTAAGCCACAATTATCCCTGTTTATTTATAGTAATCTGTTGGCGCATTCCATTGGTCTTATAGGGTGTGTCACCTATAACAATAGAGATGATTGTCGTGAAGGGGTTGCTCGGTAATGGAGCCCGAATGCACATGATCCTGTAATTGACACTGTGTGTGACTGCTCAATATGATTGACTAGTTCAGTGCGAATGGCAAAACCCACTCTGCCGATTCGCCTCTCACCTCCAAGTTTACCCTTCCAAAAGAAAGTATAACCGACTCCCACCTCTGTCAATTGGTCCTCGTCACTGAGGGGGACTTCCCCAAGAGCAGCGATATCTACCCTAAATCGAGACAGTTCCTTTGTCACGATACCAGTTCGTCGTTCGGGGTTTTCCGATCCCTCACGATCAATACGTACGTTCCAGGTGGATATCGTTAGCCTGAGTTTTATTTTCAAATGTTTGCTTTTCCCTCTGCTATTGGGAACAGCCGCCAAACGCAAGCTGCTGGCCAGCTTGATAGATGAACAGGCATTTGTTTGGTTCACTCTTTCTAGACTTTCCCAGATTTCTGGGTGAGAAGTGTTACCCCAGGGGCTGCATAGTCACTCATGACCTCGCCGAATCACGTTGCTGTTCGGACAACAATTCAGTGACGTTAGATGTGCCACGAGCCGCGCCACGTGTAGATTCATTGATGTATCCCTGTCAAGCCTGCATACGCCATCGCCGTGGGACTACAAAGATCTGCACATTTAAAAGACCATGCTGTACGCTTGTGCGACACGCACATTATGCTATCCTTCTTCAAAGTCTGGTATCAGTGACAAGCCGAGGCAAGATGACTGATATATATATATATATATATATACCAATCCCTCCGCACGGGCAGGATGCGACACCAAGTCAATTTCTTAAGCGGAGTTTAACAAGTTTGAATTCAGAGTTTTCCTTCTAGACTGCTTACCTAGCCAACGTTAAAGAACCCAACATGCCCTGTTATTTACCCAAAGCTGGAGGGAGAGTAGTTGAATGCATACCTTTCCTAAGGGTATTGGCGCTATGTGAAATGCAACTAGTTTCATCCAGGATTTGAACTCGGGTGGATGAGTCCATTTCCTACGACTCTAGTTATTACACCACAGACCTTCACACACACACACGCACACACATATGTATATGTATATATATATATAAATTTTAGTCCTCTATATATAGCAATTTGAGATTGCATTCTGGGAAAAATAAATCATCCAATTTCTATAAAATACCTGACCAATGTCGGCCATTTTAACTTAAAGTTTTGCCTACAGGAAGCGTCCATCTTGTGATTCTGTTTGTAAATGGTAAAATGTGGATATTGACTCGGGACATTCATCAACCATTTGTAACTTTACAAAATTTATTCTCTGTATTGACGTTTAATATGTCAAATCTTTTAACAGCATATCTTTACTTTCCTGATTTTAATATACACATTTTCTCACTCCCCTCAGGCCTCTAAACGCCTCCTTTGCACTATGATTTTACTGAAAACTTGATAATAACTCGGGACATTCACCAACCATTTGTGAGTTTACAAAGTCTATCCTCTTATCGTATTAGTATCCTTAGTCTATCGTATTGACGTTTATTATGTCATATCTTTTAATAGCATATCTTTTAATAGCATACCTTTACTTCCCTGATTTTAATATACACATTTCCTCATCACACCTGAGAGGCCCCCTCCGATCAATCGGCTGGTCACGTCAAGCCCTAGCACCTATATGACTTTCCCAACCCTATTGCCCTTATGGCATGCCCCAACCCCTTTTTTATCTTATGGGTGCTAGAAGGCATGTAGTTGTAGACCCTCATTCACACTGAGGGTCTACAACTACATGAAATAATGCCACAAATAGGAAAACTTCAAATAAATCAAACCAAAATATCCAGAAAAGAAGAAGTAATATTATCCAGACTAAGAATAGGACACTCATACATTACCCATTCATACCTCCTCAAAAAAGAAGCAGCCCCATATTGCATACCATGCCAAAAACCCTACACAATCAAACACATATTAACAGAATGTAGCAACCTAAAACAAATACGAAAAAAATACTACCAGACAACAAATCTAAAACAGATATTCTACCAAATAAACCCAGAAAAACTACTCGGATACATAAAAGAAGCACACATCTACAACAAAATCTAAAAATCTTTTTAAAAAAATGAAAACACAAAAATATATGTTAAAAATCATCTAAAAGTTTCATTCACAAAAAATATGTAAAAAAAAAAAACCTTTAGAAAATTAAACATTATCAACAATTCATTTCAAAAACGTAGTCGGCATTAAATGACCCATTGAGGTTGATATGCCGTAAAACAAGAACAAAATCAAAAATCATCACACCTCCCCAGGTCTCTAAAAGCCTCCCTTGCAATATAATGTTTACACACCGTCCCACCTCATAATTTGAATGATATAACAAATCTTCCAATTTCTATAAAATACCTGACCATTGTCAGCTGTAGGGAATTATCTTCCCTTTGCCTGGAAGAGTTATCTTCCCGCTGTGTTTCCGTTTGTTCCCACTATGAGACCTCTGGTATATAAGCGGCTGATTCAAATGCTTCTCTTTCTCTTTCCTTACTGCCTCTGAACGAGCACGTGAGTTAGACTTATGTCTACCCCCTTCTCGGTGGGTCTTTGCCCCCCCCCTGACATTACTGTAAGTCTTTTATACAGCATGGACTATCCTTTAGTTCCATGTCTGTAACATTTATATTTTATGTACATTTGGGTATCTCGTTTATACCTAAATATTGTATCTTGTATTTACCATTCATGAATGTGTCCTTTTATCTCTACTCTTATATCTTATTTGTATCTTATGTATCTATGTACTTTATGTATCTTAGCGTTACTATGTGCTGTAAACCTATTAAATGTTTTGTCTCACAACGTGTCGGAGCTGTTATTCAATTATCAACTTTGAATCTTACACAGCCATTTTATTTTGAAGTTTTGCCTACATCTTGTGATTCTGTCTGTAAATGGTAAAATGTGGATATTGACTTGAGGCATTGACCAACCATTTTTGAGTTTACAAAGTTTATTCTCTTTAATGTTATCTAAACCTTTTAACAGCATATTTTTACTTCCCTGATTTTAAGATACACATTTTCTCACCACACCTCCCCAGGCTTCTAATACCTCCCTTGCAATATAATTTTTGCACACCGCCCCACCTCATAATTACAAACAACCTCCTCCCCTTAGGGGGCGGCATGGACACCGTTGGGAATCTCTACTTGAGAGTAACGTTTTGTTGATTACAGGCAGCTAGAATCTGGCAACGATTAGAAAAACCAAGGCTCACATTAAGAAACCCAAAAACGAACCTTACAGTAATTAAGCAATTTATTTTTATATACAATTGGGAACAGTTTGCTACTCTGTCCTCAATAAACATACAAAAAAAATTATTTTCTGCCGCATACCGAATTCTTTGCCAACTTTAAACCGCTCACAGCGGCTCTCCCACTATTGAGCATATCACACTCAAGCAAAGTACATACACACAAAAACGAACCTTACAGTAATTAAACAATTTATTTTTATATACAATTGGGAACAGTTTGCTACTCTGTCCTCAATAAACATACAAAACAGTTTATTTTCCTCCGCATACCGAATTATTTGCCAACTTTAAACCGCTCACAGCGGCTCTCCCACCATTGCGCATATCACACTCAAGCAAAGTAGAAAAAAACCAAAACGAACCTTACAGTAATTAAGCAATTTATTTTTATATACAATTGGGAACAGTTTGCTACTCTGTCCTCAATAAACATACAAAAAAAATTATTTTCTGCCGCATACCGAATTCTTTGCCAACTTTAAACCGCTCACAGCGGCTCTCCCACTATTGAGCATATCACACTCAAGCAAAGTACATACACACAAAACGAACCTTACAGTAATTAAACAATTTATTTTTTATATACAATTGGAACAGTTTGCTACTCTGTCCTCAATAAACATACAAAACAGTTTATTTTCCTCCGCATACCGAATTATTTGCCAACTTTAAACCGCTCACAGCGGCTCTCCCACTATTGAGCATATCACACTCAAGCAAAGTACATACACACAAAAACGAACCTTACAGTAATTAAACAATTTATTTTTATATACAATTGGGAACAGTTTGCTACTCTGTCCTCAATAAACAGACAAAACAGTTTATTTTCCTCCGCATACCGAATTCTTTGGCAACTTTAAACCGCTCACAGCGGCTCTCCCACCATTGCGCATATCGCACTCAAGCAAAGTACATAAACTGGTGAAAAATAAGAGTCGTGGTCATTATTGATTCATATCTGAAAATTATTGTCAATATTTAAAAAATTTCGATTATTAACTCTACCTACTTTAAACCGCTCATCGCAGCTCTCCCACCACTGCGATCCCAGTGATGGTTAGTTCATTATAATTGAGCAGAAGGACTCAGATTACAATAATAATAGGACTTTATTTGAATAGAATGAGTTCTGAGGTGAATAGATAGTGAACATTGAAATATCCAATTATTCAGGTTAAAGAATATAAAGAAAATTTGGTACGGCCGTACACATTGCAAATACCACACCCAAGCAAAGTACAAAAACTGATGTTAGTTCATTATAATTGAGCAGAAGTGTTCAGATAATAATAATAATAATAATAATAATAATAATAATAATAATAATAATATAATAATAATAATAATCTTAAAAGATTGATTTTGGCATTAAAAAAATCAACGAGGGTTAACATAGCTGTAAAATCAACGGACAATCCTTTTTTTTTTAGTTTATTAATTGCAGATGTTTAAATCTATATTTAACAAGGAATATAGATTTTAATTTAAGCGAAAAGAAAAACAGATCATGTAACGTTGATAACATCAAGTGGAAACGTGTGTTACAGATGCTTCATATCAGTTGTAATCGCTGTCTGTCTGTCTGTCTGTTTGTCTCTCTTTCTCTGCCTTCTCGACTGGGGCTTTAGAATACACCGATGCAGTGGGTGGCGTCTCGGAGAATGTGGAGTACCCCTTCATCATCATTACTCCCAGGTCCACTTTAATTTGGAGTGGTAGTACTTGTTAGGGTCCCATCTATGGGTTAAACAGAACAAAATGAGTTCTAAAAATGTGTTTTAAAAAATTGGGTACCTGTCAAGAATTAATAAAACAAAACGTCTTAAGCATAAAATAACCCAACAAGAGTTGACATGCCGTAAAATCCAGCCAACCAACCAAGTAATCGAGTAGCTAGTCACACTGTTGGAGAACTGTGCGTTGACTTTATCATTTATATTCCTGTACAAAAAGTAATAAATCTTTTTTCCGGATTTTCAATGTATTTGATAAATTCAATCGCAACATAAAGGAATCAAGTGTTAGTGCCAGGAAGGGGTCCCTTGATCTCTGAAATATCTGAAGGTGATTCTGACTATGTAAAAAGTTTAATTATTACCGAAAGAATTAACTAATTATCAAGTCACGTTGAAAGCACCGGTTTCCGCTAGATCATTGAAGTTAAGACAGCGATGAGCCTATTCAATACTTAGATGGGTGACCATTTAAGCAACAGCAGGTACTGTAAGTAACCACAAATCAAAATGACTTATTAGGCATTAAATGACCGGGAAAGAGTTGATATGCCGTTAAAACAAAACAACCAACCTATTCAGTAAATAAACCAACCAAACCAGATACGTCAACATTTGTGTTTCTGGATGTAAGTGAGGGATCATTTTGTTATTATAACCAAGTTCTAAACTGATCTCCCATTTCTTGACCACATTAGATTCATAAGGAGTTATGCTGTTCACCAAATTACCATCAAGTCACGTTGAAAGCACCGGTTTACGCTAGATCATTGAAGTTAAGACAGCGATGAGCCTGTTCAATACTTAGATGGGTGACCACTTAAGCAACAGCAGTACTGTATGTAAGTAATCACATGTGTGTACAACAACACAACACACACACACACACACACACACACACACACACACACGCACGCACGCACACACAACCAATTAATTAATCAACAGAATTGTGATATTCAACAGGACCGAAAAATTAGACCGAAACATTTCGACACACAGACAGACAGACACACAAAAATTGCCCCACTTTAAAGGGATTTAAAATATATCAAAATAATTAAAAAGTAATTTTCATAAAAAAAAAAACCTAGTTTCTGGGGCATTTGAAAATTGGGCATATGATTTATATTAATTGTAATCTCGAAGAATTTTTCATTAATATTTCTGTCTCCAGGTTTATTCATTTATTTATTTATTTATTTATTTGTAATTAAGGTTTGTTTTACGGTATATCAACCTCGGTGGATCATTTAATGCCGACAAAGTTTTCAAATAAATTCATTCATCATGAATACTCATTTTTTTTATAAACACATTTTTCTATTTAACACATTGTTGGGACCCTAACAGGTACTACCACTCCGGGTCAGAGTGTACTTAGGAGCAATGGTGATGTAGGGGTGCTACACATTCCCCAGATCTCCAGAACTGAAACCTCACCATCAGATAGAGTTTAATGTCATACCCATGACATGAAGACCCTCAGCCACTGCCTTCTAGCACATATATGATAAAATGGAAGCGCGTGGTGTAATGGTTAAAGTCTTGGGAAATGGACTCGTCGCCCCGAGTTCAAATCCTGGACGTAGTAATTGCATTTCACTTAGCTCTAATACCCTTGAGAAAGGTATGAATCCTACTCTCCCTCCAGCTATGGATAAATAGTAGGGCAGACTGGGCTCTTTAGGCAACCAGACTAGGAGAAGGAAAACTCTGAATTCAAACCTGATAAAATTCGGTTAAGAAATTGACCTTGTGTCGCATCCTGCTCGTGCGGAGGGGTAGGTAAATATATATATGATAAAATGGGTTGGGCTTGTGTTGTGTATTGGGTTTAGTAAGAAACGGAAGTACCGTTTCGGCCATTGTTCTATGAAAGGGAAGTGTCATCTCAGCCATGTTTTACTTGTGGTAATAAAAAGGCGGAAGTGGTTATTCCACCAGCTCATGTACAACTGGATTACTTGTTGTGTTGTTTATTCGCTAAAGCAAACTGTGACAGCTTACCATAGGGCATCATTTCAGCTAATAGGGGTGACAGCCATCCTACCATTCGCGATCAGGAGGTTGCGCCGTGACTACCCGTCTTCGTAGTCAAATGGATTCGCGTCGGACTAGACGCCTCCTACATATGCCGCACGCCACTCGTTGTCTTTTCGAACGACGAGGACGGGCTGACTCATCGAAGGTAGGAAGCGTCTAGTCCGACGCGAATCCATTTGACTACGAAGACGGACTTCCTGATCGCGAATGGTAGGATTGCTGTTACCCCTGTTGGATGAAATGGTTCGGTCGCAGAGAAGAATAAATGCCGAGGTGAGTTCTGTCGAAAAAGAACGTCTTTTACAGTGGTGAGAAACGGTTGGACTTAAGATTAGCGAGTGTTACTGTTCGCCATACCGGTCATCTCCGCTACAAAAATATATAGAGAAGGGATGAGAACATGGAAGTGATAACACTATTCTGTTTCAATTGAACATAATGAAAATGTGAAAAGAAGGAAAGAAAGAAAAAAAACAACAGAGAGTTAAATCAAGATTATTATACATTTTTTTTTTTTTTTACATATTGAACTATTTAGTTAAATAATGGTGCAAAAATTAAGTCAGGCCGGAAAGAGTTAGAGGGAATAACCACTGAAATAAGAAATCTTTGCCACTTGAAGAAATAGACCTTGCCGCCAAGAAAAACTTCGATAAAAGAAGTGACACAGTCCAGTCCACGTTTGCTGGATTACTTAATACTAATTAGGATAGAACAAAACGCCAGACATACCTCCACCATCGTGTCTTTTCTCTTCGAACTATTGTGCAAAATATGTTCCTCTCCGTTATATATAATAATAAAAATTGTTATTGCTAACGGCGTGTTGTCTCGTTTTTAGAGTTGACAATAACTACGGCTGTGCATTTCCATTGATCTTCAGATCCGTCACAAAATCACTCGGACCAAGTTGTATCGATTCCCAGTTCTGTGGATCAAAGAAACACAACGTGGGCGCAGAAGTTCTCGACAGAGCAACTAGCAGGAGACACATGTAGTAGTCACAGAACTAAGTCATCTTATCAAGTACCGTGACTGGCATAGGACCACAAATGTCTCTGTATAGTTGTTCTATTTTTTTTTTTTAACTTGGAATTGTTCTTTATATTAAACGTAAAAGAAAACAGTAAAAAATTAATTGGTTAAATCAAACTTAATGAGCCTAAATTCCATCATCGTATGTCACTCCGCCGAAAGGAAAAAAGCCCATAATCAGGGAATTAACAGAATTTTTTTTTTAAATTCAGTGTTGATATATTAATCAATAAAAGATATAATGCACCAGTTATTTTATTTTAAAACTTTTACATTTTTTCAGGTCAGTTAACTTTGAACCACGTATCTCTGAGGCGTAACACAGATTCTCAAAGATACGTGGTTCAAATTTAACGGGGTGACATACGATGGTGGAATTTAGGCCCATTAAGTTCGATTTAACCAGAAAATTTTCCATTTTTTTTATTTACGTTTTACAATATCATTTTAAGTAGTTGGGGACTTCTGAATGTCCTTATTTTGTAAATACCTATTTTAAAATGTACCCCCTGCCACCGAACTCCTGCCCCGGCATCCGAACACTTACCCCAACCCTCCCCACCCGAACCCAAAAATGTTTTGAAACTACTGATTGAAACGCTCCTTTTCTGTCTAAATTCAATCTTTGTCGGTGTCAGTTTTCTTGTCTCTAAAGAGCTTTAAAACATTTTCTCTGTTCGGAGGGAAACATTTTTTAAAGAAGGAAATTAGTTTACAACTTGAACAGGAGACACGGTCTGATAAAAGTAATAGTTTATTGTCTTCTTCTACGTCGTCTTAAATATTATTTCCCGGGAGAAATGACATTTTATCAAAAGCAAGCAGGTGGTCTGCATTTGGAGAGAAGTGAGAAGAGAGATACACCGGCAATTCTTTATTTCTATAACTCTCATTGTTCAACCTACTAAAAAAAAGAAAAGAAACGGGTTCATATATTCAGGGTTTTTTTTTCTTTCATATGTTTTATTCTTTTATTTACCGTTTCTATACGAATAAATTCTGCTTTATTATCACTATTAACACAAAAAAAGATATTCAAACAAGTTTATATATATATATATATATATATATATATATATATATATATATATATATATATATATATATATATATATATATATATATAAAACTTGTTTGAATATCTTTTAAATATATATATATACATATATATATATATATATATATATGTATGTATATATATATATATATATATATATATATATATATATACATATAATACATATATATGTATATATGTATATATATATTATGTATGTATGTATATATATATAACATAATTATGTTCATAATATGATTATATATATACATAAATGTATATATATATATATATATATATATATATATATAAACATATATGAATATAAACATATGTATATATATATGTATATGTATATAAACATATATACATATAA
>CM042165.1:46312243-46324743 GCA_023376005.1 Doryteuthis pealeii | reverse complement strand
TCACAATTCTATTTGTCGGACGTATTTCCCACTTCTCTGTATTGTATTTGTCTACTTTCTGTTAATACATTTTTCTACATTTGTTACCCGTCGTTTTGTTCTTATTTGACCCCTTAAAACCTCACAACAGCTATAGTAAAAAAATAGTTCAATATGTAAAAAGTATAATAATTACTGGCAAAATACTTTCCTTTTTTTTTCTCTTCATTTTCCTCCCTTTTTTTTCTTTTCTGCCTTTTTTTCTATTTCATTGAAACAGATGATAAGTGCTATCGTTTCCTCTCATCTTTTTTTTCTTCTTTATTTGCTTCTTTTTTTCTTTTCTTAGGGTAGACGTTTGAGGGAAGGGAAGTTGAGTCGATAGGGTTGTTAAGATTGAGGGATAGTGGGAGGAAATGTGGGTCATGGTTGATAAAATAATGTGTGCGATGTAGAGTAGGTAGGGGAGAATGTTGGTCATTTGTTGATACCATAGTGAATGCGGGTGTGGGGTGTCTAAGTTGAAGAATTTGGTTAAACTTTATACTGTGGGGTTGTTACATAATTATTAGATACCTAATATTTATGTACAATAGTGTAGAAATAAAAATGGCGGTTATAAGTTACACGGCCTTGAAGGATGAGTGACAAGGCTTGACCTCAGTCCTAACCTTCCGGTGGATACCGTGAGAATCGGTGGAGGAGACCCTCTTCCGGTTTAGATTAGAAATAGATTTTAGTCAGTCGGCGAGAAACCACGACGGTGGTGAGTCGTGTTATACACGCTCCGACTCACTCTGCGCAGGTAGTCTGGTGGGGGATTTCGAGAATAAAATATGATCAAAGTAAATCGAAGTCTTGTGTTATTATCTAAAAACTAACAATGACACAGGGCTTCTGATAAAGAGAAATCCCCAATAGAAGACCAGACCCGAAGTCCCCAAGAGAAGTCCAGACCTTAGAAGATTCCAGACCAAGACAAGATGGTATAAGATTCCAAAGACGGACAGAATAGTAAGAAAGAAGTAAGTAAAGAAGTAATGAAGAGGGTATGCAACAGTGTGAGAGAATTGTTTTTTTTATATAGTGGGATGCTTATGTGCGTGTTATGTGTTTGTGGGACCGTCGGGCAGCCATTGTAGACTGACGGCAAACGAAAGAGCTCCGTGCAGCTGATTAGACGGACGAAGGCGCTAAAACTAATTATATATTCTTGTATCACCTTTCGTATAATTGCCTCATACACTGTTGTAATTACGAATACTGATTTTAATTTTTGTTTGTTGACACAAACACTAATTAAAAGACACTAATTAGCGTGGAGGTGCTCGCTGCATAACGGTTATTGTCGTAGAAAGTGGACTCAGCTATCCGAGTTCAAATCCTGAACGAGTCTATTTCCCTTAATCAGACATCTCGGACACATGACGCAACGGATATATATATATATATATATATATATATATATATATATATATATATATATATATATATGATGGCTGTCAACTTGTGATTCGAGTAAGACCATTTCCTGCTTTTTCTCTTTTTTAAATTTTTATTTTATTTTTTATCATCATATTTATATGCCAGTTGTATTTGACTCTCCATTCCATATATATATATATATATATATATATATATATATATGTGTGTGTGTGTGTGTGTTAACCAACCCATTCCATATATATATATATATATATATGTGTGTGTGTGTGTGTGTGTGTGTGTATCTCTGTGTGTGTGTTAACCAACCCCTCCGCACGAGCAGGATGTTGCACAAGATCAATTTCTTAAGCGGAATTTAACAGGTTTGAATTCAAACTTCTCCTAGACTGGTTGCCTAACCAAGGTTAAACAGCCCAGTCTGTCCTACCGTCAACCCATAACTGGAGGGAGAATAGTTGAATTCATACCTTTCCCATGAGTATTAGCGCTATGGGAAATGCAAACACCTTCGTCAAGGATTTGAACTCGTCTCGTCGTGTCCATTTCTACGACGGTAACCATTATACCAACGGCACTGAGTTAATACAGTTCTAAGTGACAACCATCTGAAGGTTTCAGGTTCAATCCTGGCTGCAGACGAAAATAATATAGAATTCTTAACATAGCTTACCACTTGTATCCAGACATGGTTAACGGAATGAGAACAATCTACCCCGGTGGATTAAATAAAGGGTTCGGTTCGAAGTTCTATGAAGGTTCTCGATTGCGAAATGAAGGCACCAGAGTTCGACGAGACGGTTTCTGAGTTCGACAAGACACACCTGAAGAAGGCCAGAAGGCACATTGACCGAAACGTTATGTATATAACAATAAACATGAGTATTATCTGCGTTATTCGGACTATTGTCCTCATCTTCATTGTTATCTGTACAACGTTTCGGCCGGTGTGCGGTATTGTCAGACTGGTACAGTCAGCCAGCAGTCTCTACTGAAAAGTCCTTCTTTGTTAGTATTATTTGTATTATTCGGACTATTGTCCTCATCTTCATTGTATCTGTACAACATTTCGGCCGGTGTGCGGTATTGTCAGACTGGTACAGTCAGCCAGCTGTCTCTACTGAAAAGTCCTTCTTTGTTAGTATTATTTGCATTATTCGGACTATTGTCCTTATCTTCATTGTTATCTATACAACGTTTCGGCCGATATGCCCCCCGACCTTCTTCAGATATTTCTTGTCGAACTCCAATTGGACTCATGGCCTAGTGGATAAAGGAGTTAGGTTAAGACAGTTCTAAGTGACAGTTATCTCTAGATTGTAGGTTCAATCCTGATCAAGGGCAGCAGTAACATAGAATAATAACTAACACGGCTTAACACCTCTACCCCAGCTATGGTTAGCGGAATGAGAACAGGATACCCCCGTGGACTGAATAAAGGGTTGAGTTCAAAGTTTCGGATGGCTCCCGTTTACCACAAGAAGGTTCCCGATTACAACAAGAAAGTTTCCGAGTCGGAAAAGAAGGTTCCCGAGTCCGAGAAGGTTCCCGAGTTCGACAAGAAATACATGAAGAAGGGCGGAGGCCATATCGGCGGAAACGTTGTACAGATAACAATGAAGATGAGGACAATAGTCCGAATAACGCAGATAATACTAATCATCAAACCTCATCTCAAACATTCAGAGAAATAATAAACATGAGGGCAAATGTCCGAAAAATCTAAATAATACTGAATGAGTCTGTTTCACATAGGGCTAATACCATTGGGAAAGGTATGAATCCAACTATACTCTTTTCAGCTTTGGGCAAAATAGTAGGGCAGACTGGGCTCTTCCGCCTTGTTATGGTAACCAGTTTAGGAGAAATAAAACTTTGTATTCAAACCAGTTTTACACCTTATAGGAGAATACATTTCCCAAGGTTATTAGCGCTATGTGAAATGCAAACAGCCAGGTCCAGAATTTATACTCGTCTCGCCGTGTCCATTTCCTACGATGAAATAGAAAAGTTGAGTTTTTTAAAAGATATGTTTAAAAAAATGAGTTGAGAAAAAAATTGAGATAAAAAAACTGTTGAGTACCCAACAAGAATGAATAAAACAAAACGTCTACGGCGTAAAATAACCCAACAAGGGTTGACATGCCGTAAAATCCAATCAACCAACACCATGACCCCAAAATTAAATCATCAGACCCGGATGAATAAAACAAAACCTCTTCGGCATAAAATAACCCAACAAGGATTGACATGCCGTAAAATCTGATCATCCAACCCCATAGCCCAGAACTAGATCATCAGCAGCTCATGAATGATCAAAACATCTTTGGCATAAAATAACCCAACAAGGGTTGACATGCCGTAAAATCCGATCATCCAACCCCATAGCCCCAGAACTAGATCATCATCAGCGGATGAATGATAAAAACATCTTCGGCATAAAATAACCCAACAAGAGTTGACATGCTGTAAAATCCAATCAACCAACCAACCAACCCACTGGCCCCAGAATTGGACCCTCAGTACTGGATCAATGATCAAAACGTATTTGGCATAAAATAACCCAACAAGAGTTGACATGCCGTAAAATCCAATCCCATAGCTCCAGAATTGGATCCTCAGCACTGGATCGATAAAACAAAACGTCTTCGGCATAAAATAACCCAACAAGGGTTGACATGCCATAAAATCCAATCAACCAACCCCATAGCCCCAGAACTAGATCATCAGCAGCTCATGAATGATCAAAACATCTTTGGCATAAAATAACCCAACAAGGATTGACATGCCGTAAAATCCAACTATCCATTCATCTATCACAAGTTTGGACATTCCGAAACTCTTTTCGTTATCCATTCCTGATTTTTAGGATTTTCCTTCTCCCAACGTGTTCTCCCATGTTCGTCTTTCTTTATTTGTTTTATTCATTTATTTATGTATTTATTTATTTATTTATTGCAATGCAGATGTAACATTCTTTCGAACTAATTAACAGAGAATTGCTGTCTTGTTCCAGTTTATGGTTTTTGACAGCTGACTCCCTTCCATCGCCGAGGCCACCGCCACAGTCGCAGATTGGTTTCGTTAATCGACAGACACACCATTCGCCAACCAAAAGCGTCGACTGAGAGTCTATCTATATCTATATATCTAGGTCTTTTCATATCTTTTCAATCTATTCATATCTATCTATCTATCTATTTATCCCAGTTTGTTCACTATCTATCTATCTATCTATCTATCTATTTAGGTTGTTCATATCTACCTATCTCAGACAATATCTATCTATCTATCTATCTATCTATCAGCCTCTTCATATCTATCTATCTATCCAGCCTCTTCATATCTATCTATCTATCTATCTATCTATCTATCTATCTATCTATCTATCTCTATGCCTCTTCATATCTATCTATCTATCTATCTATCGCCTCTTCATATCTATCTATCTATCTATCTATCTATCTATCTATCTATCTATCTATCTATCTATCTATCTATCTATCTATCTATCTATCTATCTATCTACTATCTAGCCTCTTCATATCTATCTATCTATCTATCTATCTATCTATCTATCTATCTTCATCTATCTATCTATCTATCTATCTATCTATCTAGCCTCTTCATATCTATCTATCTATCTATCTATCTATCTATCTATCTATCTATCTATCTATCTATCTATCTATCTATCTAGCCTCTTCATATCTATCTATCTATCTATCTATCTAGTCTCTCCATATCTATCTCTCTCTCTCTCTATATATATATATATATATATATATATATATATATGAAAAATAGATGGAAATTAATCCGACAGTATGAAATTTAACATTACATCATATGTTTTTTCATAATGTTAAATTTCATATATATATATATATGAGTATATATAAAAAGATATGAAAACACCACAAAATGCTGTTAAAGTGAAAACATTTTATAAACATTTTATTTAACAGCATTTTGTGTTGTTTTCATATCTTTTTATATATACTCATACCGTCGGATTCATTTCCTTTCTTTTAACTTATATATATATATATATTATATATATATATATATATATATATATAAGTTAAAAGAAGGAAATGAATCCTTCTTCCTTCTTTCCTTTCATTTATATATTTTTGGTCTTTCATTTACCTTTCTATCTTTCTCTCCTTCCTTTCATTCCTTCCTTCTTTCCTTTCCTTTTTCTATTTTTTCCCCTTTTATTTACCTTACTTCTTTCTCTCCTTCCTTTTCTTCTCTTTCCCTTTTCTTCCCTCCCCCTTCTCGCTTCCCTCCCTCCCCATCCTTCCCCTCCTTCTTTTCCTCTTCCTTTCTTTCTTTTTTTTCTTCTTTTCCTTCCTTCCTTCCTTCCTTCCTTCCTTCTTTTCTTTCCTTCGTTGTTTCCATTTTATCTTTTTTCCTCTTTTCTATACCCTCCTTCCTTTCTTCCTTCCTTTTCTACTTTCCTCCCTTCTCTCGACTCTTCCCTCCCTCTTTCCCTCTTTTTCTTCCCTCCTCTCTTTCCCTCCCTATCTTCCTTTCATCACTCTCATCATTCCCGCCATGCTCTTTTAAATGCCAATATTCCCGCCGTAAAGAACAGCCCGACCTTTTTCGCAGTTAAAAATCGAGTTAGTCGAAATAATCCAGACTTTTCTGCTTTTATTAACGCCCGACAAATTCAGCCAGCCAATTCTGATCAGTGATAACTTGCCAAATATTTATACCTTTAGGGTTTTTTCTGGCGCGTGGTGTAATGCTTATATTCATAGGAAATGGACTAGTTGGCCCGGGTTCAATTTCTGGACGAGGCTGTTTGCATTTCGCATAGCTCTCCCTAGAGAAAGTATCTGGGAGATTATGTTAGGTGTGGCGCTCCACCTTAGCAAAATAATCTCCCAAGTTTAGCGCTCACGAAAAGAGGATAGACTCCTTTGCTGTTTGGTGGATACTGACAACAGACTTTACTAATTATGTCTTGCCCTCTGGATGAGGCTGTTTACATTTCGCATAGCGCTAATACGCTTGGGAAAAGTATGCATCCAACTACTCTTCCTCCAGTTATGAGTAAATAGTAGGGCAGACTGGGCTCTTTAACCTTGGCTAGGTAATCAGTCTAGGAGAATAAAAATTCTGAATTCAAACCTGTTAAACACCGCTTAAAAATTGACCTTGTGTCGCATTCTGCTCGTGAGGAGGGGTTGGCATATATTGTTACGATTTTTGTGGCCATCCTTTAGGCTTCAAGCAAGAGCGCTGTCCAGCGGAGATCCTTTGTGTTAAGCAGAGCGCGATCCTTGGTGAAGAATCCTTGCGTTCCTCTTAGTGTCCCTTAATATTGGGTATGATCCTTTGGTTGTTCCTTGGTGCTCCTCAGTCTTGCAGGTCGTTCGTCGATGAGTGCAAATGGACATCTGTCAATATCAGCCGATTAAGTAGTTAACCAACTAGGTATTCGAGCTGTTGATTGACTGAGTTTTAAACCACGTGACCTCGCTAATCTATAAATTTAAGTGGTGGTTTGCAGCACGGCTTATATACAAAAAATATTCCAACATATATATATATATATATATCTGTGTGTGTATGTGTGTGTGTGTGTATATATGTGTGCGGGCGTGTGCGGGCGTGTGTGTGGTTTTTCAGAGCATTTTACAAGCCCACGATTGAATACGAATGACGTTCCATGGTGGAATAATGGTTAGCAAATTAGTCTCACAGATCCACAGATTACTACTGAATAACGAGCCCAATCCTCGCTGAATGCCTTATACTTGCGACCTTGTGTCACATCCTACCCGTGGCGAACGGGTTGGGTAAATACAAATTTTGATTGAAAATCTTTCTTTTAGAAATATAAAATTAAGCCAAATACACCCGAAATGTAAATATGAACACGAATACCTTACCTCTATGCATAAAATAACCCCAGACGTGTTGACATGCCGTTAAAATGCATTATTTAATTAATCATATAAAATCAAGAGTGCACTACAGAAAGTTCTACAGGACCACACGTTATAAATGGACCACGTGTCATCCATTAATCACATAAGCCAGAATATGCGCCTTCCGACGTAAGTTTTTAAGTTTTAATGTAAAAGTAAAGTCGTCGGGGCGGCCTAAAGTCGGTATCAGCCAGTCAGCGAGGGAGTCTATACCCTTTTCAATAGCGCTAGACCAGGGAGATTGTTTTTTAGCATCTGAGGTGGAGCGCCACACCTACCATCAGCTCCTTACTTTACCGCACAGATCCCTGTGCTACTCATACGCTGAGTTGGCGAGGACCGGTATCGAACTAGGAACCTTGTGGTTTCTAGCCGAACGCTCTACCGACTGAGAAATATATTAGACTAGTAGGATCACTAGCGTGAATATACTGCAGTATGATAATTTAATTATTACAACGTTTGACATGTTCGATAAGTAAAAAAAAATTATAATAATCTTGATTCAACACAGTTGTTTCTTTTTTCTTTCTTTCCCTTTTTCATCTTTTCATTATGTTCTATTGAGACAGGATAGTATTATCACTTCCACGCTCTCACCCCCTCTCTCTATATATTCCCTACTTTCTTTCTATTATATTTTTCTTACATTTCTTTGTTTATAATAAAAACGGAATGTTCCATTATTTAGCTGAAGTGATCACACAATAAGAATTCGGCAGATAAGCAACACCAGATAATCAGAATTTACATTTTTGCATTTCACATTGGACGATTTGGACGGTCTCATTTTTAACCAGAGGGTGTTGCAAAAGGATAACGGACGGGAGATTAAGGAACAACCGTAGTATGAAATATATTAGATTAGAAAGACTAACGAAATTGAATAAGAACGCATATAAAAAGATTACATTTATCTTAATTGTATTCAATTGTTTCTATATAAAATCATTCATACTTCAATGAAGAAAAAAATGAGTTATCCAAAAATAGGTTTAAAAAAATGAGTTTTAAAAAGAATTGAGTACCCATTAAGAATGAATAAAATAAAAACATCTTCGGCATAAAATGACTCAACAAGGGTTGACATGCCGTAAAACCCAAACAACCAAACAATCTATTTTTTAACCCTTTTGTTACTGATTCTTTAATATACGGCACATCCATGGCATATCCTCTTATCATAATGGAGATTATATGTCTGTCTGTCTGTAACCGAAACTACGTCACCACAGAGGTCACAACTCCCTTATTTATTTAAGTCACGTCATCATCATTAGCAGCAGCAGCAGCAGGTCGTACTGATAGTACGGATATCCATGACTCTCTCTCTCTCTCTCTCTCTCTCTCTCTCTCTCTCTCTCTCTCTCTCTCTCTCTCTCTATCAGTCATCACCCCTGCACGCAGCATCGAGAATCGACACATCGTCTGATTGATGGGTTCGCCCTTGCTTTTCCAGCAGTGTCCTGTATGTTCTTGTTCGTCTTACTCGGATGGTTTGTGTGATAGGGGGTAAGTGGCTGTACAGTTGCTTTCTTGTGAGTGTGCTGCTTCTAAGATTTGTTTAAATCCTGCAATGTGCGTTGTATATCACTATGAAATAAAGGTTTACATAGTATATGGTGTGAATAATTAATTTGCATACTGGTTTTAACAAAATCGGATTTAATAAATAATTACTTGGTGTTATTGATTTCTAATATTATTGTTTTATTCTCAAATGTATTATAAGCAATCCGATGTATAATTTTATACGATAAGATTAGAACTAGTGTATTTTATTATCTTCAATCTTATTTAGTTTCACTAGCAAAATAAAAAGACACCCTTCGGGGCGATGTAAAAATATTTTTTTGAAAGATATTGCCTGTGGGGATGGGAGCTGAAAATCCAATGTCATAGAGTGTGTACCATAAGTATGTAAAATCGTCAAATTTATTAAAGGAGTAAAAAGAAAGAAAGAAAGAAAGACAATTTGAAATGGAAACAGTTCCGATAACTTTAAATATTATATTAGAATAAAACAATCTATATATAAATATATAACGCCGGGCATCTATTTATTGAAACAATGAGGAGTGTCTAACATTGCATGCTCACATTTTGAGTATATCTATTCTATGTTATGACGTTGGATTATGTGTTGGGTAATATGACGTAAGCAGTGACGCAGTTTTTGTTACAGACAAAAACCGGAAGCGAATCTCCATTATTAATAGATTAGTCTTTCTAATTTAGTATATTTTATTACATTAAAACTTAAATACTTGTGCCCGGACATTTTTTTGCTTGTGGTATTAATACTAATATTTTTTATATGTGCAAGTGGGTATATATATATATATGTAAATATAGTGAAAAAAAATTGAAAAACATTGGATCAAATAAAATGAGTGATATTTATTCAGCCAACGCTGCAGTGTTTCAATCTGAATAAACATCACTGATTTTATTTGATCCTGTGTTTTTTCAAAAAATGTTCACTAATTTACATACCGTCGGATTCATTTCCATTTTTCTCTCACACACACACACACACACATACATATATATATATATGTGTGTGTGTGTGTGTGTGTGTGTAGATTTTGTGTGAAGCATGGGCTTGACACAAGATCACACAAAATCATGCCAGATATACCAACAAAGAAGCATATGTGGACGTCACAACAACAACAACAACAATATATATATATATATATATATATATATATATATATATATATATATATATTATCTAATATACCAAACTTATTGGTAAATCCTCGCGGTGAGAAATAAACCAGGAAATAGTTTGATTGTAAAAATATATTACCAAACATCACCCGGGGAGAAAAAAAATTTTGGAAAAAGAAAAGACCAAGATAATCGTACCAACTAAAAATAATCTATTGGTACAATATTTGGCCAAAAGTAAAAACAATTTATATGTATATATATATATATATAAGATATATATATATAAGATATATATATTCATACAAAACCGACAGGAAACTAAAGCTAATAAGTAAAAAATGCTCAATACCTAAGTAGAGCAAATAATAAAGATAAACCTAATGAGTCAGATAAACCTACTAAAAGTTTCGCTAAGTGCTCTTCAGATCTTAGCCCCGAAGAGCACTTAGCGAAACTTTTAGTAGGTTTATCTGACTCATTAGGTTTATATATATATATATATATATATATATATATATATATATAAACCTAATGAGTTAGATAAATCTACTAAAAGTTTTCGCTATATATATATATATATATATATATATATATATATATATATATATATATATATATATATTATTATTATTATTATTATTATTATTATTATGTCTGAAACCGAAACTACGTCACCACCAATGTCAAATTTCCCTTAGTTATTCACGTTATATTCTCTGATTATTAAATAATCATTATCTAATTTTAATTAATATCTTGTGTTGTATATCACTATGAAATAAAGGTTTACATAGTATATGGTGCGAATAATTAATTTGCATACTGGTTTTAACAAAATCGGATTTAATAAATGATTACTTGGTGTTATTGATTTCTAATATTATTGAGACATATGTCTCTATTAAAGTCTAGCCAAGTTACAACGAAATCCTTTCAAATGGAATCCCGCTTTGAAACGCATTCCCCTATTACTTTTGTCTCATCCTGTATATTTCTTTTATCTGCATTTTACAAATGGCCGAAATCTAACAGACGCTAAATATAAGATGGACATGGAATGAAGATAAAAGAAAGGAGACGGGCGTCCAGACAGGAGGCAGAAGTTTACGGGCGAATAATTATTGACTAAACACTTTGTACGATGTTTGTAATCGACTGAGTTATTTATTAGTAAGAGAAATTAGTATTTTTTGGAGATTTATTTTTTCCTGGGGGTCTGTGGACGATGATGCCAGATTTAGGTGTTTGCAACCAATTTTGACTACTTACTGCGCAGTAATTTTGCAGAAAAGAAAGAAAGAAAGAAAGAAAGAAAATAAAGATACGAAAGAGAGAGAGAGAGAGAGGGGGGAGGGGGAGAAGATAAGAATACAAGAGAGAGAGAGAGAGGGACAGAGACAGACACAGAGACTGAGAGAGAATATTAAAATACAATCCTTTCTCATATTTTTATCAAATATGAGAAAGGGAGAAAGAGAAAGATAAAGAGAGAAAAACAAGATAAAAATACGAGTGAGGGAGAAGGAGAGAGAGAAAAAGGCAAGAAAAATACAAGGCAGACAGACAAAGAAAGAAAGAAAGAAAGAAAGTGATAGAAAGAAAAGAAAAAGAGAGGGAGAGAGAATATAAACTACAAGAGAGAGAGGGAGAAGGAGAAATACATTCGACAAGCAAATAGACAGACGGACAGACTGAGAATGTTAAGATCTGAGAGAGGGGGAGAGAGAGAGAAGATAAAAATACGATAAAGGGAGACAGAGAAAGAAAAATAGAGAGAGAAAGAAATAAGATGATAATACGAGAGAGGAAGACAGACAGATAGACAGGGAGACAGAGAAAAAAGAAAGAAAAAAAGAAAGAAAGAAAGAAAGAAAGTGATAGTAAGAAGATAAAATAGAAGAGGGAGAGATAGAAAGAGTGAGAGAGAAGACAAAGAAAGAAAGAAATAGAGATTGATAAAAGAGACAGAATATAAAAATAAGAAAGAGGGATACGATGGAGAGAAGGGGAGAGAGAAAAGGAAAGAGAGATAGAGAAAGAGAGAGACAGAAAGGGATAAAGAAGGAGAAAGAGAGAGAGGAAGAAAGAAAGAGAGAGAAAGAGAGAGATAGAAAGAGATAAAGAAAGAGAAATAGGGAGAGGAAGAAAGAGAGAAAGAGAGAAAGAGAGATAAAGAGTAATAGAGAGAAAGAGAGGTATTGATAGATAGAGAGATAGAGAAAGAAAGAAAGAAGAAAGATAGAAAACGAGAGTGAGAGAGAAAGAGAGAGAGAGAGAGTGTGTGTGTGTGTGAGAGAGAGAGAAAGAGGAAGAGTGAGAAAGAGAAATAGATAGATAGATAGATAGATAGATAGATAGATAGATGAAAAAAAAGAAAGGACGAAAGAGAGAAAGAGAGAGTGAGAGATAAAGAGTAATAGAGAGAAAGAGAGGTATTGATAGATAGAGAGA
>CM042165.1:46294743-46309743 GCA_023376005.1 Doryteuthis pealeii | reverse complement strand
CTCTCTCTCTCTCTCTCTCTCTCTCTCTCTCTCTCTCTCTATCATCCGAGAACTCTCTCTGAACTCACCCTTGTTTATATACCCAATGTTGATATGGGTATATAACATGTGTGCACATGCGTTTCTTTCCTGCTGTCTATCTAGTTTTCTATCTCAATCTATCTATCTATCTATCTATCTATCTATTGCTCTTTCCGTCTATCTATCTCTGTTCCTATCTATCTGTCTGTCTATCTGTCTGTCTTGAAATAAGTTTCTCTATCAATATAATAATTTTATTATTTTATACACACGATAACGCTAATCTGTTTCAATCGAAAAAAAGAAAAAAAAAGAGTGAGAGAGAGTTAAATCAAGATTTTTATACTTTTTACATATTGAACAATTACAATAGCTCTTAAGTAAACATATTAAATGTTGTTATAATTAGATCCACAGGTCCTGTTAGTATAAGTTATTCTGTCGGTGATTAAGAAAAGAAATCGTCTGCATATTGACTTTGGTGGGTGAGAAATATTTGCCCCCACAAACTGACACTCTTTCACGACGATTCAACTTTATCCACCACCAAATTAACTCCCCCACCCCCACTTCTTTTTCTATACATATATAAACGGCAGTTGGTATGTATGTATGTATGTATATATGTGGAAATGTCAAATATGTGGTCGGATTCTGCTTTCTAGGGTTGGATATGTTAATCACAGGAAATCTCATCAGAGACAATTCATGCACATTCCAGGAACAAATAATATGTCTTGTGCAATCTGTAACAAAATCTGTAAGTCAGCTTCTGGTCGTAAGAGACATATGGTAGTGCATAAGCATCAAATTTTTTTCATCTGATCTATCCGATACAATGGAAAGGGCGTCCTTCCTATGTCATATTTTCATCAAACATTGTGGGTCTACAGCGAGATTGATGAGTCAATTGAGGGCTCATGAGAGGAAAGGTTCTGGTGGTGGTTATAGGATTGTTAGGGACGGCAGCGATCTGTAAAGATCATGCTACTTCTATGTATGTCCGGATGAAACTACGAAAATAAAACAAAGTAAATGTATATACACATTAAATATCACCAGGTCTTGTTTCTTGTGCAAAAATTATGAAGATTTGATTTATATTCGAAGATATCTAAAAAATGAAAATATACATAGAAATAACATTGAAATTAAAATATACATAGAGGTAGCATTGAAATTAAAATATACATAGAAATAGCATTGAAATTCTACTTGAAAATGTCCAGCATTTGTAAATCTCAAAAGTAAAGAGATCAATACACAAGGACTTCTTTTTTTCGCTCTCCGCCACTACCCAGTTGATGCTGGGTAGCCGCTTCCAGTTGTATATATATATCTTTTCCTTGTTTATTTTTAATTTGACTGTAGATTTCTGTTTT
This sequence comes from Doryteuthis pealeii, assembly GCA_023376005.1. NCBI lineage: Eukaryota > Metazoa > Mollusca > Cephalopoda > Myopsida > Loliginidae > Doryteuthis > Doryteuthis pealeii. The sequence goes on along the minus strand of CM042165.1, from coordinate 46,308,340 downwards.
TGCTTTCATCTTATTTGTTGACACGAATGTCAGATTAATTAGCAGTTGGGCGCTTAAGAAAATAAATCTCATACCAGAACTAGGGGGGGGGTAGAGATTAAGATGAGAAAAAATAATGTGAAAAAGGATGGGAGCAAAAAAGAAATAGGAACAGAGATAGATAGACAGAAAGAGCAATAGATAGATAGATAGATAGATAGATAGATAGAAACAGAGATAGATAGATAGATAGATAGATAGATAGAACAGAGATAGATAGATAGATAGATAGAAGATAGATAGATAGATAGATAGATAGATAGATAGAACAGAGATAGATAGACAGAAAGAGCAATAGATAGATAGATAGATAGGAACAGAGATTGATAGACAGAAAATAGATAGATAGATAGATAGATAGATAAGAACAGAGATAGATAGACAGAAAGAGCAATAGATAGATAGATAGATAGATAGATAGGAACAGAGATAGATAGATAAATAGGAACAGAGATAGATAGACAGAGAGAGCAATTGATAGATAGATAGGTAGATAGATAGATAGATAAGAACAGAGATAGAGACAGATGGAGCGATAGATAGATAGATAGATAGATAGATAGGAACAGAGATATATAGACAAAAGGAGCAATAGATAGATAGATAGATAGATAGATAAGAACAGAGATAGAGAGACAGTATAACCAATAGATAGATAGATAGATAGATAGATAGGAACAGAGATAGATAAACAGAAAGAGCAATAGATAGATAGATAGATAGATAGGAACAGAGATTGATAGACAGAAAGGTAGATAGATAGATAGATAGATAGATAAGAACAGAGATAGATAGACAGAAGGAGCAATAGATATATATATATATATATATATATAGATAGATAGATAGATATGAACAGAGATAGATAGCCAAATAGGAATAGAGATAGATAGACAGAAAGAGCAATTGATAGATAGATAGATAGATAGATAGATAGATAAGAACAGAGATAGAGAGACAGTATAACCAATAGATAGATAGATATATAGATAGATAGGAACAGAGATAGATAGACAGAAAGAGCAATAGATAGATAGATAGATAGATAGATAGGAACAGAGATTGATAGATATATAGATAGATAGATAGATAAGAACAGAGATAGATAGACAGAAGGAGCAATAGATAGATAGATAGATAGATAGATAGATAGATAAGAACAGAGATAGAGAGACAGATGGAGCGATAGATAGATAGATAGATAGATAGATAGGAACAGAGATATATAGACAGAAGGAGCAATAGATAGATAGATAGATAGATAGATAGATAGATAGATAGATAGGAACAGAGATAGATAGCCAAATAGGAACAGAGATAGATAGACAGAAAGAGCAATAGATAGATAGATAGATAGATAGATAGATAGATAGATAAGAACAGAGATAGAGAGACAGTATAACCAATAGATAGATAGATAGATAGATAGGAACAGATATATATAGACAGAAGGAGCAATAGATAGATAGATAGATAGATAGATAGATAGGAACAGAGATAGATAGACAGAAAGAGCAATAGATAGATAGATAGATAGATAGATAAATAGGAACAGAGATAGATAGACAGAGAGAGCAATTGATAGATAGATAGGTAGATAGATAGATAGATAGATAGATAAGAACAGAGATAGAGAGACAGATGGAGCGATAGATAGATAGATAGATAGATAGATAGGAACAGAGATATATAGACAGAAGGAGCAATAGATAGATAGATAGATAGATAGATAGATAGGAACAGAGATAGATAGCCAAATAGGAACAGAGATAGATAGACAGAAAGAGCAATAGATAGATAGATAGATAGATAGATAAGAACAGAGATAGAGAGACAGTATAACCAATAGATAGATAGATAGATAGATAGATAGATAGATAGATAGGAACAGAGATAGATAGACAGAAGGACCATAGATAGATAGATAGATAGATAGGAACAGAGATAGATAGGAACGGAGACAACCTAGGAATTATTTCAGTTGCAGCTAGATTTAGGCCTTTCTTTTTCTTTTTCTTTTATTCATTTATTTATTTTTTATTTATTATTTTTCAAGAAAAATATCTCCAGAACTAGATATAACGGGTAACTAAAAATTCTTCTCGTCTCGATACCTGCCCTGGAGAATCGCGATCAACTCCCCTCAACTGGTATCAGAAGATAATAAAGTTGTTGTTTTTTTTGGGGTTTTTTTAAAGACCCACTGTTCCCCTCATATGGGGATCATTCCCGAGTAATCCTGTTCCGTTATGAACAACGAAATAGGATTTAAGAACATTAGTGCAGAGTTAGCCACAATTTTCAAAGATGAAAACGACGTAGCTTAACTTGAAGCCAATGGGCCATCCCAAGGATCGTGGACTTCGATTATCATTGATTATTTGATTGACTAATTGATTATTTTCAACGGCATATCAACCCGTCTAGGGTCATTTTATGCTTAGAGGTTAGAGAACTGTGTTGGTGTTTTCTTGATATAAGGTGTGTGCTAGATGCCTACTTCTAATTATAGACTCGCCGAAAACTATGTGACCAACCTCTTGGCCAATCACTGGCAGTACTCTGCTGCTGAGACAATACTTAATGTGAGCATACTGAACATACTGGCCATAATTACTTTGAACCTTCGTGGACGACGGACCTCATAGGATTATATCACTGGACCCTTGAGACTACGCAGGATAGGACTTATTCACTTACCAAATGATTCTATAACTCAGGACTTATTCACTTACCAAAGGATTCCATAGCTCAGGACTTACTTTAAATCCTTTTCAACTGGCCAAGGATGGCGTTCAAACACTTAACAAACTGCATTAAAGGAAGAAAAGAAAAAGAAAATGATAGGAAAAGAAGAAAGAAAAAGGAAGAAGAAAGAAACGAAATATAGGAACGAAAAAAAAGAGAGGAAAGATAAAATGAAATATGGGGGGGGGGAGAAGAAAGAAACGAAATATAATCAGGAAGGAAAATGAAGAAGGAAGAATAAAACAGAGAGGAAAGAAAAACAAGAAACAAAATAGAGAGAGGAAGGAAAAATTAATAAAGGAGAAACGAAATATTAAGAAGGAAAAAGGAAGAAAGGAGAAATAAAATATATGGAAATAAAAAAAGAAAGAAGGAAAAAGAAAAAATATGAAGTAAGTAAAAATGAAAATGTGGAATTTGCGGAGGGGGGGGAATATGCCGTCTACGAATTCCCTCAATGAAAATGGAATAGAAAAATCAACCGCCACATTTACAAGAGAGAAAAAAATGTACGATTTCTAAAATTGTAGACGTTTGCTTTTTTTTCTGATTGGTTAATAAATGTGGCAAGATGGTAAATGAAACGAAACATCTGATTGGTCAGAATTCTAAATGAAACATATTCACAAATTAATAAGTTCATAATCACGCCATTATTATAAAAATGAAAGAAAAAAAGAAAAAAAAAGGTTATGGCATCTTCACCATCTGGTGTTTATAGTTGGCGTGTTTATCAAACAAAGTTGTTTATTCATTTTGAAAGAGGCTACCCTGCCGGTCCTGGTAAAATAGACAAACCTGCTTTTAACCTTATTATGCCGGTCCTCGTAAATTTCAAACCCCAACTAATCCTAACATTACCTTTTATAAGGAAAGACGTTAAACGTGAAATACCCGGATGCTAGCTTTTAGAACCAGCAAAATAACCTATTTGATATTTTTCATTCAGAAGAATTTTCTATCTTTATCCTACACAAATATCTTTAATATTATTTGCATTCATGGACCAAGTTACCTATAAGCACCCTAGGGTGACCTGGATTCAGAGGGACATGTTTTGCTTTGCACAGTCAACATCCGGTCGTTTGTTATCAGACGATTTTTAGACGATTTTTTAAATATAAAACTAACTGCTAACCCTAACCCTAACAAACAACCGGATGTTGACGGTTCAAATCGAAACATGTCTTTCTGAATCCAGGTCGCCCCTGGGTACTTAAAGGTTACTTGGTCCCATTCATAGTAAGAAAAATATTTACAGCGACAGTTGATTAAGAATAAAGTAAGTTTGTTTATTTTACGAGGACCGGCATGATAAGCCTAAAAGCAGGTTTGTCTATCCGACCGGAACCGGCAGGGTAGCCTATTCAATTCATTTTGGGGTAGATCACTCCTTTCTTTTTGTTGGTGGAAAACACAGCTGATGCTGGTTGGTTGGTTGGTTGGTTGGTTGGTTGGTTGGTTTTTACGGAATGTCAACCCTTGTGGGGTCATTTTATGCCAAAAGTGTTTTTGTCTTATTCATTCTTAATGGGTACACAATTTTTTTAAATTCAATTTTTAAGCACATTTTTTTTCTATTTAACCTATTCATGGGATCCTAACAGGTACTACCACTCCGGGTCAAATTAGATCTAGGGGTTATGGTGATCAAGGGGTACTCCACATTTTCCAGAGCTCCAGAACTGGATCTTCACCATCAGATAGAGTTTAATCTCATACCCAGGACAATAAGACCCTCAACCACTGCCCTCTAGCACATATATGATAAAAGGATTGTAGGTTTGCCATAAGGCCATCAGGTTGGGACATTCATATACGTGCTAGGGCTTGACGTGACCAACCGATTGGTCTCCGACCGACAAGACTGGGAAAGACAGCTGATATCCTAACCCAAGAATGACTTGGCGCGAATCGTCCATCACATGGAATGGAAGACATATCAAAAATTGAGGTTGAAAGAGATGCATAGTAGATATTGATTCCTCAAAATGGTTTGAGCCGAGTTCAAATACCGACCGTAGCTTTGCAACTATTAGTATGAAACACAGGACTGTGTAAGTGCAACATCTTCCATACTACTCAGTTTCATTTCAAGGGCTTGGACGAGGCGGAGGTCATTACAATCATCACAGCATATAAAATAATCCCAATCTGTTTCTCTGAATGTTTTAGATGAGGCTTGATAATTTGTATTATTTGGATTATTGGGACTATTGTCCTCATCTTTATGGTTATCTGCACAACGTTTCGGTCGATGTGCCCTCCGGTCTTCTGAAGAGGGCACATCAGGCGAAACGCTGTGCAGATAACAATAAAGATGAGGACAATAGTCCCATTAATCCAAATAATACAAGATCCCAATCTGCTTCTCTCTCTCTCTCTCTCTCTCTCTCTCTCTCTCTCTCTCTCTCTCTCTCTCTCTCTCTCTGGCTGGCTGGCTGTTTGTCTGTTTCTGTCTGTTTCTGTCTGTTTGTCGCTCTCTGTGTGTCTGTCTCTGTTTATGTCTGTATCTCTCTCTCTCTCTCTCTCTCTCTCTCTCTCTCTCTATCTATCTATCTATATATATATATATATATATATATTGTGTGTGTCTGTGTGTGTAAACTTGATGGCAAGCCTCTAAAATTAGTAAACCAGTTCACGTACCTAGGTAGTAATATCTCTTCTACAAAAAGCGATGTCAATGTACGCATATGGAAATCTGATCTCTCTTATAAGATAAAGCGACAATTCTTCCAAGCTATAGCTGTAGCTGTATTCATGCCATGTACTATGAAGTAGATATTCATTAATAAACTTACACACTTACTGAGAGTATTGTGACATCATCAGTGACGTAGTTTCGGTTACAAACAGACAGACACCGAATCTCTATTACGATAAGATATCTGTCTCAGTATAGGTGTGCTCTTATGTTAGTTTCTGCAAATTAAAAAAGAATATCAGAGACGCTAATATTTGGGGCGGGGGGTGCCAGGTGTTTCGTTAATAATTCATGGTAAAAATATTTCCCTCGAGATTGTACACACCTATTTATTTATTTACCGACGTATTAATCCAAATAAAACAATTCATTTGCCGGGTGTGTGCCAGTTGAATAATCTGCAAAGACGGCGAAATGGGAAGATTGGAGGAAGTGGAGGTGGAGAACATCACAGGCTTCATGCGGCCGGATCAAAATAATCTCTCTCTCTCTCTCTCTCTCTCTCTCTCTCTCTCTCTCTCTCTCTCTCTCTCTCTCTCACACACACACACACACACACACACACACACACAGAATATGTTCCTTATCTATCTATCCATCTTAGTCTGCTCATATCTCTCTTCCTATCTCGGACTCTCTCTCTCTCTCTCTCTTCTCTCTCTCTCTCTCTATCCCTCGCCGTCTCTCTCTCTCTCCCTCCCCCCTCTCTCTCTCACACACACACATACAGGGTATGTCCCCTATCTATTCATCTTAGTCTGCTCATATTTCTCTACCTATCTCAGACTGTTCTCTCTCTAACTGTCTCTGTCTCTCTCTTTCTCTTCTCTCTCTCTCACACACACTCACACTCACACACAAGCACACACACATAGTATGTTCCCTATTTATCTATCTCAGTCTGCTACATATCTCAAAATCTTTCTGTATCTCTGGGAGTGTGGGCTACCCCTTCATCACCATTACTCCCAGGTCCACCCTGATCCGGAGAAAAACACCTTAACTCCCCCCTCTCTCTCTCTCTCTCTCTCTCTCTCTCTCTCTCTCTCTCAGCGCATTTGGGTACAATCCTCACATTGTATCACTTTCTTTTTGTGCATATATTTTTACACATCTTTCTCTCTCTCTCTCTCTCCCTCTCTTTCTCTCTCTCTCTCTCTCTCTAGTCACTCTTGTCACTTCTCGACCAATCAGAAGCCAGCTGGTCAGCCTTTCTCACGTCATCCAAAATTCTAATTAAGTTCCACTATTACATAACGCACAACTAAAGTCTTTTTCCACATCTCATTTTTTCCACACCGGTCACGTTTTTTTTGGCTGCCTCCTTGGTGTCATGGCTAACTTTGAAATCGTAAAGCATAAGATCTCGAATTAGAATTGCACGTTCATCTGTGCGGTTTTCAAATTGCACATGGAGTGAAGCAATGCATAACATGTCAGCGTACCAACTACCACTATACTGCCAACGACGGTTGGTACCGCCCACGGCTTAGACTGTTTCGGTCACGTGATATGCGCATAACCAAAATGTTGCAAAACTTTTAACTCATCCTCGTCGTCATCGTCGGGACGTGCTGGCAGCACGGTTATCCTGGGCTCCCCTACCACTGCCAGCAAAGTAAAAAAAAACTGATGTTTAGTTCATTATTATTGAGCAGAAGGACTCAGACCCGGAGTGGTAGTACCGTTAGGGTCCCATTTATGGGTTAAATAGAAAAATGTATTTAAAAAATGTATTTAAAAAAAATTGAGTTAAAAAATAAGAATTTTCAATAACCCTCAAGAACGAATAAAACAAAATGTCTTCGGTATAAAATAACCCAACAAGGGTTGGACATGCTGTAAAATCTAATCAACCAATCAGGCAACTAACCTCCATCTTGTGTTCAAATGCATGAACTCAGTTTTATTTCAGTTCACATAGAGGACAATGCCTCTTGCTGCCTTCTCCAGGTTATACAACTGGAATTTGGCTTGTGCAGGTGTATTTACGAGAAGCACCAGATCATCTGCGTAGTCCTCATCTGTAATAATCTCTACGATATATTGGTTTCTTGCCTTTTAAAAAAAAATTGTTAGGTTGAAGCCTTTTTCTTTCACCCGATCTGAAAGTTTATTCATCACGGTTCCAAAAAACTTTGACGAAGAAGTATCAATTTTTCCTTAAATCAGTTATTCAAAAATATATACTATAATATTTACCACGTGAACTAAGATGGAAATAGAATGAGAAAGATATGGTATATAATTTTGTTTTTTGCCCAGGGGTTTCTTGAGACATGTAAGCTATACATATATACATATATAAAGGGCTGTTGTGTGTATATGTATGTCTGGAAGAAACTTCGAAAATAAAACAATTAACGACAAAGTATATATATATATATATATATATATATATATATATATACATTAAGTATCACCAGGGCTTGATTTTTGAGCAAAAATAATAGAGATTTGATTTATATTCGTGAAGATAATTAAAAAATAAAATTTAAATGATAACAGCATGGATTCTTTTTTCATTTAATATTTTAGATAGTAGACATTAACATTTCTTTTCAGAGTAGCTGGATCAATGCAAGGTTTTTTTTTTTGGTTTTTTTTTACATAGGGATTTATATGGACATCCCACGAGGATTCAACTCACAATTCAGTAATAATGGATCTGCGGGACTAACTTTTAAAAATCCCCCCTCTACCCAGGCGACGCCGGGTAGCCGCTGCTAGTCCATTTTAAGGGTTACGCAATGGTAAAAACGTTAAGAAATGAAGCGCCTAGCTTTTCGTAAATTTTTCGACGAATTCTTACTTTCGACACTTTGAAATTGGAAATCTCCGAAAAACTTCTTATCTCAAATGTAGGGAAAGAAATGTAGGGAAAGAAATGACATGATCTTTTGTTGTTGTATTTTTTTATCTCAACGTTGGCGATAATTTTATTGTCTATCTTTTTTCATTCTTTGATAAATAAATTGCGCTATCAGCTGACACTAATTGCTGCGAGTATCAAATTCCTTTGCATCTGGGAGGCACAAAAATATAAAGAAATTTGGTAAATATCACACGAACGCATACGCATACGCATATACCCTCGTATAGTGGAGGCGCTTGTATTGTTACGGTTACGGTTATCGTAGTAGAAAATGGACACTGCAACCTGGGGTCAGCCGAAATGTACGCAGGCCGACCAAGATACACTCATGGAATGTGACTAAATAAGGTTTATTTTTCAACATAGTTCTCCCTTGAAGTCCACACACTTCTTCTTCTGTTGGTGTTGCAGGGCTTGGATCCCATTGGTAAAAAAAGTAAAAAATTCCTAGGCTGACCAAGATACTCTCATGGAATGTGACTAAATGTGATTTATTTTTCAACATAGTTCCCCCTTGAAGTCTACACACTTCTTCTTCTATTGGTGTTGCAGGGCTTGGATCCCATTGGTGAAACGTCAACTTTTCATAGGCTGACCAAGATACACTCATGGAATGTGACGAAATGAGGTTTATTTTTCAACATAGTTCCCCCTTGAAGTCTACACACTTCTTCTTCTATTGGTGTTGCAGGGCTTGGATCCCATTGGTGAAACGTCAACTTTTCATAGGCTGACCAAGATACACTCATGGAATGTGACGAAATGAGGTTTATTTTTCAACATAGTTCCCCTTGAAGTCTACACACTTCTTCTTCTATTGGTGTTGCAGGGCTTGGATCCCATTGGTGAAACGTCAACTTTTCATAGGCTGACCAAGATACACTCATGGAATGTGGACGAAATGAGGTTTATTTTTCAACATAGTTCCCCCTTGAAGTCTACACACTTCTTCTTCTATTGGTGTTGCAGGGCTTGGATCCCATTAGTAAAAAAAAGTCAAAATTTCATAGGCCGACCGAGATACTCTCATGGAATGTGACTAAATGTGATTTATTTTTCAACATAGTTCACCCTTGAAGTCTACACACTTCTTCTTCCATCGGTGTTGCAGTGCTTGGATCCCATTGATCAAAATGATCATCATCAGCAGATATGACATCATCATATAAACTTTTCAGCCTATGAATTATTCAACCCATCCCTACCCCGCCACCCTATTTGCATATTGTAATTCTGATGAAATATATAGCTAAAGTATCCGATCGAATAGAAGAGAAATAAAACCTAAAAACAATTGTAGTGGCAGTTTGGTTTGGTTTGGTTTGGTTTGGTTTTACGGCATATCAACCTCAGTGGGTCATTTAATGCCGATAAAGTTTTGAAATAAATCAATTCTTAATGGATAATACAATTTTTTATAAATACATATTTCTATTTAACCCATAGATGGGACCCTAACAGGTACTACCACTCCGGGTCAGAGTGGACCAGGGAGAAATGGTGATGAAGGGGTGCTCCACATTCCCCAAACCTCCAAAACTGGAACCTCACCATCAGATAGAGTTTAACGTCATTCCCAGGACATGTAGACCCGCAGCCACCGCCTTCTAGCACCCATATGATAAAATGGGTTGGGGATTACCATAAGGGCAATAGGGTTGCTAGGGCTTGACGTGACCAGCCGATTGATCGGAAGGGGCCTCTCCGACCGTCCCTCTAGACCAAGATAGGACCAAAGTGGAGTATTGCAAGTCATGCTCATCCACCAATTGTAGTGGAGTATTTGTATATTTCCTAGCAAAACCTGGGAATATACCACAGTATGATAATATACTTTTTCTAGTGTAAATAAATGACCGTTTTCGCTCAATAATTTTTTTAGAATAAATTTTGGTTAAACTTGCTAATCGTCGTCAAAATTAAAACGGAAACTTATTTGGTGGTGATCCATGACAGTTTAACTACAGTGTATGAATTAACTTTTTTGCGAATTGGGTTACGGTTTTGGGGTTTGGGGATTAAGGTTGTTTTTAATTACGTATTGCTTTAAAAAACAACACCAAAAACCTTTAATTAACCATTGAAATTAATTATTGAATCCAACGGTAGACACATTAGTCTCAGTTGTTTGTGTTAGTATTGCAATGTATAATTTCAATTAAACTTGGTTTAAAAAAAATATTTTTCAACATTAAATGTATAGTAATTTGGGTTTTTGTTTTTGTTTTTTGTTTTTATTTATGCAAGAAATAAATAATTTTTGGATAACATATACAAGAAATAATATTATTTATTTATTTACTTATTTTATTTAAAAATACCCAGTAATCTTTTTTTTTTTTATTTTTATTCTATCTTCTCGGCGTTTTTGGCTGTAAGGAAATCGCGGTAAAACAAACCAATTACATTTTCTGAAAAATTAAATGTAAGAAAATTTCAAAATAAATTGGAAATTTAAAAAAAAGAAAAGAAAAAAAAAAGAAATGGTATAGTTTAAAGAGTTAATTTTTTTTTTTTAGTTAAAGTTTAGGATGTAAGAATGAAACATAAAGAAAGAAAAATACCCAGTAATCTTTTTTTTTTTTTTTTTCTTTTATCTTCTCAGCATTTTTGCCTGCAATGAAAGCGCGGTAAAACAAACCAACTCCATTTTCTGAAGTATCAAATTCTTTATTGAGAGAACAAAATGGCCGATCATGTCCCAACTTCTTTTGTTCGGTAAGATCACATATTTACCGCTTCTTCTTTTTCTTGACCAGGTGACATCATCATCATTACCCACAGGGGGGCGGGTCGGGTTGTGTATGTGTTGTGTGTGGGGAGGGGTTACAATAAAAAAGATTTCTCTGGCAAGAGGAGACCGATAAAGAATGGAATAAATTCCTTTCATCTCCAACCTATTAAAATGCGAAATAAAATGGTGACGCGCACCTGGTGTTTTGATGAAGCAAAAAGGATTCACAAAAGTCAACATCTACGATTTTTAAGCGGAGTACAGCTGGTTTCAATTAAGACTTTTCTTTCTCCTATGCCGGTTTGCAAGAGCAATATTAAAGGGTCCCGTCTACCCTGCGAATGCAAAGTGTGATTTATAGTGAAACTTGACAAATATTTCGGACCTTATGATATTAAGGCACCCCTTTTGCGATTTCGATTCGTGGGATATTTTTCCATTTACACCGTCAAAATCCGGTTAAATATTTACGGACGATTTTTAGATTTTTTTAAATTATAAAACTAACCCCTAACCCTAACCCCTAATCCTAACCCTAACCCTAACCCCTAACAAACAACCGGATGTTTACGGTGTAAGTGAGAAAAGTGTCCCCACGAGCCGAGACCGCGGAAGGGGTGCCTTAAGGTCATATGGTCCAATATTTCTAAATCGTAGTTTTCTTTCTCCTAAACCGGTCGCCACAGCAGAGTTAAAGGATCCCGTCTACCCTACGAATGTAAAATGTGATTTTATCGTGAAACTTAGAAACATTTATAAATCGGAGAGTTTATTGTAGCCAACTCAGCGTATGAGTAGCACAGGGATCTGTGCGGCAAAGTGAAGAGCTGATGGTAGCTTGGCGCTCTACCTCGGACGCCAAAACAATCTCCTCGGTTCTAGCGCTTAGTGAAAAGGGGATAGACTCCCTCGCTGTCTGGCTGATACCGACCTCAGGCTACCCGACCAGTTTACTTACTTATAAAATGATATTCAGCGTGGGCAGACCCCACAAAATTATCAATCATTTGTGTGTGTTTTTTGTTGTTTCTATTATGTTATTGTTGTATCGCGAGGTGGAAAGATACACAGAAGAATAGTTTTGCTTAATACATTTATTAAGCACTAGTATCCGGTTCCAAACGGATACATACAAACACAGAACAAATAAGTACAAACAATTAACAAGACAAAACTTACACTAAATAAAGGAGGGTCAATTCGGTATAGCCGACGCAGCAAAGTCTGCCTGAATATTATTCAGCTAGTTAATCCACTTTAATCGTAGGCTATTTTGTGGCGGTGAGATCGGATTTCCATATGACTGACAATCTGTTTATAGCAGACCATTCCTTTCCTATGCGGACATTAACACCGCTTTCTGTTGATGAGATATTACTGCCTAGGTATGTGAATTGTTTTACCGAGTTTAGGAATTGATGCACCACCTGGACCCTAACGAAGCGCCTAGAGAATAAACTAGATGGAAGCTGCACAAGAATGCTGCGTGCAATCTTAAACAAGACGTGGAAAACAGCTGTACGACCACCTGCCCCATATCACACAAACCATCCGTGTAAGGCGAACAAGATACGCCGGACACTGATGGAGAAGCAAGGATGAAGTCATAAGTGATGTTCTTCTGTGGAAGCAATCACAAGGGCACGCCAGCGTGGGCCGTCCAGCAAAGACATACATTGACCAGCTCTGCGCGGAAACTGGATGCCGCGTAGAGGAACTCCCACGTTCTTCTATGGAAGCCATCACATGGGCACGCCAGCGTGGGCCGTCCAGCAAAGACATGCATTGACAAGCTCTGTGCGGATACTGGATGCTGCGTAGAGGAACTCCCAGGAGCAATGAATGATAGGGATGGTTGGCGAGTGATTGTCATGGATATCCGTGCTGCCAGCGGGACATGATGATGATGATTTTATGGCTATGAGCCAGTTCATCTGGTAGAGTGCTGAAGGGGTGTTAGCTACTCCACAACAGTTATGACCGTGTTGGAACTCTTAAAGCATAAGTTGCCAAACTATACGTCATTTCACTTTCATCTGAGCAGCTTTCATATCACACAAAGAGTGATTGGTTTGGTTTGTTTTGTTTTACGGCATATCAACCTTAGTAGGGTCATTTAATGCCGATAAAGTTTTGAAATAAATCAATTCTTAATGGATAATACAATTTTTTTATAAATACATTTTTCTATTTAACCCATGGATGGGAGCGATGGTGATGAAGGGGTGCTCCACATTCCCCAAACCTCCAAACTGGAACCTCACCATCAGATAGAGTTTAATGTCGTTCCCGGGACATGTAGACCCGCATGAATAATAAAAAGGGTTGGGGCTTGCCATAAGGCAATAGGGTTGGGAAAATCATATAGGTGCTAGGGCTTGACGTGACCAGCCGATTGATCGGAGGGGGCCTCTCCGACCGCCCGTCTAGCCCAAGATAGGGCCAAAGTGGAGTATTGCATGCCATGAACTGCTCATCCACCCGGGCTCTATCC
>CM042165.1:46284743-46289743 GCA_023376005.1 Doryteuthis pealeii | reverse complement strand
ACGAATTTTATAATGCATCAGTTATTTTATTTCAAAACTTTCTGATTTTTTCAGGTCACTTAACTTTGACCCCATCCCCCCCCCCCCCACATTGTTTTTGGGGCGCAAAATATCAGTGTGGTATATATGTGATTGATACTATTTTCTGCACAAATAAAAGGACAAAAGGCCGAAGGTGTGAATATAAGAAAATACATTTTTTAAAGAATCTGCTCGGTTAGTAAATAAGTACCGAAAATGGGAAAATAAAATGAAAATAAAAATTCAAAAAATGATTTTTGGAGATTTCTTTTTACTAATTTTGATAATCATTTAATTGGCTATTATTTTATAAAAGCAAAAGATATACATCAATATTTGTTCCGGTTAAAAAGGGGGGGGGGCGTTAAATTTCCAATACAGTTTTCGACCCAAAAATATGGGTGATTGATACTAAAGTAAAGTAGTTATTAAAGTATTTTTTTTTTTTTTAGAATCTAATAATATGACATTTTAAACTTAAAATCGAAATTGACCGAAAAAATCGTTTTAAATGTATTAAAAATAAAATACATGTGTAATATTATTTTTCTTTTTTTTTTTCTTTTTTTTTTTTTTTTTTTACTGATGGTAATTATGTTACTACTTTTCGACTTAGACAAAAATTTGACCCTAAATAATCGATTTAATTAATTCGTTTTTAAAATTGGTAGCAGCCGGATTTTTGGGTATACCTAAGGTACTACCACTCCGGGTCAGAGTGGATGTGGGAATGATAGCAATGAAGTTGGTTGGTTGGTTGGTTGGTTTTATTGCATGTCAACCTTTGAGCTATTTTATATCGAAGACGCTTTTGTTTGATTCATTCTTGATGGATACTCAATTTTTAAAAAACTCATATTTAAAAATTCATTTTTGAAATCTATTTAACCCATAGATGGGATAATAACAGGTACTACCACTCAGAGTCATAGTGGACATGAGAGTAATGGCAATAAAGCTGGCTGGCTGTTTGGTTAGTTGGTCGGTTGATATGTCAACTCTTTTGTTATTGTATGCAGAAGACGTTTTTGTTTAATTGATTCTTGTTTGACATTCAATTTTTTAAAATTCATTTTTTTTTAAATTCATTTTTGATCTATTTTACTCATAGTTGGAATATTAACACTCCGGGTCATGGTGGACCTGGGAGTAATGGCAATGAAGTTGGTTGGTTAGTTCGTTCGTTGGTTGAATTTAACGGCATGTCAACCTCTTGCGTTATTTTATGCCGAAGACGTTTTTATAATCTCAAAGGTAACGTCTCCAAAATATATAGAAATCACAGAAACGTTTATCCTTTATCATTGATTGGTTGGTTGGTTTGTGGTTGGTTGGTTGGTTTTAACGGCATGTCAACCCTTGCGTTATTTTATGCCGAAGACGTTTTTATAATCCCAAAGTAACGTCTCCAAAATATTTAGAAATCGCAGAAACGTTTATCCTTTATCATTGGTTGGTTGGTTGGTTGGTTGGCTGGTTGGTTGGTTGGTTGGTTGGATTTAACGGCATGTCAACCTCTTGCGTTATTTTATGTCGAAGACGTTTTCGTCCAAAAGAAAGAAAAACAAAAACAATACAGATTGGCAACGATAGTGTCGCAGGAGTCGCTGGATAGTTCAGCATCACACCATCTTAGGGACTCCAGCTCCGGATTTAATTTCGAGATTTACTTCCTGGGCCATTCTTTGGGCAGTAGAGGTTTTATCAACACTTTTCCTTGTCTTGATGGATTGCCATCCCATGCTAAGTTGCTCCATCTACACCACTGGGGGATTTATACGAGCAGTAAGTACCCCCTCCTACTACTATCAGTGTGAATGATCGTTGGAGTTTATCTGCTCTTTGATAGCTCTTATACTTAGTGATGCTAGGTGTCGCGACAATCATATAGGTGCTACGGCTTGACGTGACCAGCCGAGTGATCGGCGGGGGCCTAAGTTTTTTTTCTATGTGCCTTCCCCCTCCCTCCACACATCATCAGAAATTATTTCAACTGGGCTAAGAGAAATGTTTGTCTTGTAATTCGCACCGAAGAAGACCGGTGAGGCGTACAAGAGAAACTAATTCAAGAATAAGAATACTTTGAAGAATATTTAGATATGTTTGTTTTAACTTTAGTCTCACTGTTTTACCAACACCTTCTGTTTTCACACTAGCGACAACAGATAGTTATAAAAATGCTATCCTTTTTTTTCCTCACCCACACAGTTTGGTTTGATTTCTTTGTTTAATGGGATATCAACCTTCGTGAATTATTTAATGCCAAGACCACCCTTGTCGAAGAACAGTAATGATATACTATTTGTTTGAATTTTTTTTAGATAAGGCTTGATGTGTATCATTTTGATTTTTCGGACTATTGTCCTCATCTTTATTATGGTATGTAAAATCACGATTCAGCCGCTGTATATTCCGGTCTTCCTCAGGTGTTCCCTGTGTATCCAAGCATAGCAACGACCCAACATCGGAAATCATTTTGAATAGTTTGGCTGTTGATAAAATAAGGCGTTGAAGAACTTTTGAAGATCTCATCTATTAATAATGGAGATTCGCTTCCGGTTTTTGTCTGTAATAAAAACTACGTTACTGCTTACGTCACATTACCCAAAATCGTCATAACATAGAATAAATACACTCAAAATTTGAACATGCAACATTAAAAAGTCCTCATTGTTTTTTTAAAACAAGTTTTAATAAATACATGACTGGTATTATATATCTATATATAGTTTGTTTTATTTTAATACATATTTAAAGTTTACATTTCAAATTGTTTTATTTTTTAATCCTTTAATGAATTTGATGATTTTACTTACTTAGGGTACAAACTCGCTGACATTGAATTTTTAACTCCCACCCCTCAGGCAATATGTTTCAAAAATCTAATTTTACATCGCCCGGAAGGTGTTTTTTATTTTGCTCGTTCAAATAATGACATCATTGCTTTGCATGCCTGTCATTCCATATGCATCAAGAGAAACATCATGATCATTAAAAAAAACAGTTTGAAAAATTAAAATCATACAGTAATGGTACTATTTAACCCATAATTGGGGGAAGGGGGTTCATACCTTTCCCAAGGTTATTAGTCCGAAAGTGAACGTAATCTAGGGGAATGGAGTGCGAGCGGTTTAAAGTAGGCAAATAGTTAAGAATATATTTCTTCTAAATTAATTGAGTTGTGTATCTATTTTATGTGTTTAAGTACGGCCCGCTAATATATATACGGCCGCGCATGTTACATAAGCAGACAGATTTCTAACAGGTCGATCCGGGTTAAATCGAACTTAACAGACCTAAATTCCACCATCGTATGTCACCCCGCCGAAAAAAAAACTACCAAAATATCAGGGAATTAACCGAATTCAATGAAATTTTCAGTGTTGATATATTAATGAATAAGATATATAATGCTCTAGTTATTTTATTTTAAAACTTTGACATTTTTTCAGGTCAGTTAACTTTGAACCACGTATCTTTCAGGCGTAACACAGATTCTCAAAGATACGTGCTTCAAAGTTAACTGGCCTAAAATAATGTAAAACTTTTAAAATAAAATAACTGGTGCATTATATCTTTTATTCATTAATATATCAACACTGAAAATTTCATTAAATTCAGTTAATTCCCTGATTTTTGGTATTTTTTTTTCTTTCGGCGGGGTGACATACGGTGGTGGAATTTAGGTCTGTTAAGTTCGATTTAACCCCGATCCGTTTTATAGTCAATTTACGTCTGTTTCGAAAAATGCTAAAACTCTATAAAATCACACAAACTGATGTCTTCGGGGTTTTTTTTTCAGAAATATAATAATAA
The DNA here is from genome assembly GCA_023376005.1 of Doryteuthis pealeii. Classification (NCBI taxonomy): domain Eukaryota; kingdom Metazoa; phylum Mollusca; class Cephalopoda; order Myopsida; family Loliginidae; genus Doryteuthis; species Doryteuthis pealeii. The sequence goes on along the minus strand of CM042165.1, from coordinate 46,285,906 downwards.
AAGATTGTAAACAAACTAACATAAAAAATAGTTATAAAAAATGTATCCACTTATACAAAACAAACCAGAGTAAAAAAATTTAAAAAAAGAAAAAAAAAGAAAAAAAAGACAAGAAAAAAATTACCAACAATTTATTTATGATTTCAGGTTCTAACACAAAAAAATTAAACCTTTTCAATGTAAAATATATTCCCTGGTCATGGTAGGCAATGATAGTGATGATACTACAGTGAAGCAGTATTTCCAGAGGAGGACTTAAAATTTTGCACCGAATGAAGTTCGAAAACCTAGGGTAAAATGTTTTGTTTTTTTTTAAAGCGTAGGTCAAAAGATAATTTTTTAATAATTTAATTTAATTAATAGATTAATTTAATTAATATTTTGTTTGTTAACAATCTTTTATTATTACATTTCTGAAGGAAAAAAACAAAAACAAAAAACAAAAGAAAACAACCAGTTTGTGTATTCTTGTAGAGTTTTAACATTTTTTCGAAACAGACATAACTTGACTATAAAACTTATCGGCCTGTTAATATTCTGTCTGCATTGTGACATGCGCGGCCGTATATATTAGCGGGCCGTGCTTAAACACATAAAATAGATACACGACTAAATTAATTTAGAAGAAATATATTCTTAATCTTTGCCTACTTTAAACCACTCGCAACTCCAGTCCCCCTATGATCTTTCACTTTCGGACTAATAACCTTGGGAAAGGTATAAACCGCTCATCCCCCAGCTATGCGTTAAATAGTACCATTACTGGGCCATGGTTTAAGAAATAATTACTAATTATTTGATTATTAACAAAATAAAATACAAAGAAATCTTCTTTTTTTTTATTATTGGCAGTTTTCAAAAATTAAAGATTTGTCTACTTTTCCATCAATTTGTTTTTTGTTTTTTTGTTGCTGTTTTTTTTTGTTTTTTTTTTTACATTGAATATAAAAAGATATGAAAAGTGGCTATAAAAGTAAGAAACATCTATATATTAATACTCTTGTTCCTTAATCTTCCGACCGTTATCATCTTGCAACACACTCTTTGGTTAAAAACGAGACCGTCCAAATTGTCCAAGATGAAATGCGAAAATGTAAATCATTATCATCTGGTGTTGCTTATCCGTCGAATTTTAATTTCATATGAGTATTGTCACCTCAGCT
>CM042165.1:46262243-46279743 GCA_023376005.1 Doryteuthis pealeii | reverse complement strand
AGGGGTGAAGTTCACCCGAAATATCGGAAAAGATTAAACCAGGAACAGAGCAACAGTTGAATATATAAAAATTCTGATTTTTGTTCTGTTTTTCTTGTTTTCTGTCGTCGGGTGGCCTAAAGTCAGTATCAGCCAGGCAGCGAGCGAGTCTATCCCCTTTTCATCAGCGCTAGTCCAAGGAGATAGTCCAAGTTTTTTGGCGTCTGAGGTGGAGCGCCACACCTATCATCAGCTCCTCATTTTACCGCACAGGTCGCTGTGCTACTCATATGCTGAGTTGGCGAGGACCGGACCTTGTGGTTCCTAGTCGGGCGCTCTACCGACTGAGCCAAACCAGCCCTAGCAAATTATTTACAAAATATTATTTACAGTGCGTCCATTAAAGTCGTCTGGTTTAGTTACATGTGTAACAAAATTATGAGAACGTGAGAAAAGAAAATGTCGGACATTATAAAACAAAGTGGACATTTATTTTTATTATCCTTATCTTTCTTTCTTTCTTTCTTTCTCTAAATTTTAAAATAGCTTCGCAGTATTTCGCGTTATCAATGTATTTGTTTAAGGTTGCCTGAGAGGTATTTTATCAGTGGGGTACAAAGCCAGTTTGGTTGTTGTTCTTTTTTATCCACTAGGGTCTGAGATTGTGGAGACAATATCTCTCTATAAAGTCGTCTGGTCGTGTTAGCTTTCGCGCGTTTTGTGTGTTAAAATAACAACCGAATAATTTCACCATTTGTCCGTTTAACATTACCTATCTTCTTTTGTGTCTAACAGCTTGCATTTTGTGCCTTAATTAGCTCTTTGCCTACTTTAAACCGCTCACAGCTGCACTCCCAACATTCCCAAAGCAAAGTACAAAAAAACGATGGCTAGCTCATTATAATTGAGCAGAAGGACTCAGATTACAACAATAATAGAGTAGATACTTCCAAACTGTTGTCTCATTTTCATTTTAAAAACGAATTAAAATTGATTAAATCGATTATTTAAGCTCAAATTTTTGTCTAAGTTGAAAAGTAGTAACACAATGGAGTACAAAATATATTTGTGTTCCAAAAATAACGGGGGATGGGTCAAAATTAAGAGACCTGAAAAAATTAGAAAGTTTTGAAATAAAATATATATAAAGTCGACGGGGCGGCCTAAAGTCGGTATCAGCCAGCCAGCGAGGGATTATATCCCCTTTTCAATAGCGCTAGACCAAGGAGATTGTTTTAGCATCTGAGGTGGAGCACCACACCTACCATCAGCTCCTTACTTTACCGCACAGATCCCTGAGCTACTCATACGCTGAGTTGGCGAGGACTGGTATCGAACTAGGAACCTTGTGGTCTCTAGCCGAACACTCTACCGACTGAGCTAACCCATGCATTAATTTCATTAAAATCGGATAATTCTTTGATTTTTGGTAATTTTTTTTTGTTGGGAATTTAATAACTTAATCCCACAGAAAAAAGAGACATACCTTTTTGTCTTTAGCAAGCGCAGTTATTCATTGAGACATATTCCAATTGAGATACCTTCCATTGTATTAACGAGGCAACACATTACGACTGCTTTTCATAACACGAGTGTTTTATTTATTTAAAAACAATGACTGAAATTAATAGGTCAAAGGGCAAGTAACTCACCGTGCAATAAATGGATTAGGGCAGATAAATTCTGACCCTTATTATTATTAGAGTCTGTTAGTGTTAATTTGTACTGACTAAAGTGAATTTCAACATTTTTTTCAATCGGAGGCGATTTATTTTGTAAAATAGGTCTGTGAAGTCAAAATTGCCAGATCCTAAATAAGGCTTTATTTTAATACAATCAGTTTTGAGGTGAATTGATAGGGAACTTTGAAATATCCCATCATGCATGTAAAAAAATACCAATAAATTTTGGTACAGACGTGGGGGAAATTTCGTAGTTAAAGAGTTAGACGCTCAAGGCGGCTCTCCCACCACACCCGGGCAAAGTACAAAAACCGATGGTTCATTATAATTGATCAGAAGGATTCAGATTACCATAATAATAGAACTTTATTTGAATAGAATGAGTTCTGATGTGAATAGATAGTGAACTTTTAAATATCCCATCACATAGGTAAAAAAAATACCAAGAAAATTTGGTACCTGCCGTGGGAGAAATTTGGTAGGCAGAGTTAATTGACCCCTTCTATCTATATGCTGATAACTAATTTGAATACCTAGGTCGCCCCATCGTGGTGCAATGTGGTTAGCAGTCTAGTTCCACATATTCGTTACCCCTGAAAAGTGAGTTCGATCCTCGCTGGATACCCTTGTATGGTTCAAGGTTATAACAATGTTATAACTTGTTGAAACGAAACAAACTCCGACACGTGGGCTGGACATGACATTTTTTATAATAAACAGCACATTTATACGATAAGATACAGTAACAATGAAATACATGTACATGAACATACAACAGTAGAGATTAAAGGACTGGAGAGTTTATACATTAAAAATCAGTTACTAGTGATGAGGGGCCAAAGCCCCCAGCAGAGTTGCATAGCGTTGGGGGCAGAAGCCCCCACCGAGAAGGGTGTGACAATGTGTCTAACCCATGTGGTACCTACGAGAAGAGGTAGCAAAGAGACAGGGAGTTTCAAAACCCGCGCTTAAATAACAGTTCAATAACAGTGGTCGTTCGGAAACCCAGTGGGAAGATAACTCTTCCAGTCAAAGGGAAGATAATCCCAACACCCTTTACTTGTGACCTTGTGTCACTTAACGAACGGGTTGGGTGAAAAGGCACCTCATGTGATGTAATGCTTAGCAATCTGGATATTGTTAGTGTGAGTTCGATTCTCACCGAGTGTCCCATATTTCCAGCCTTGTGTCACAGCTAGTTTCGCAGATCCATTACTACTGAATAGCGAGTTTGATCCTTGATCCTTGTTGCTTGCCCCATACTTGCAGCGTTGTCTCACAGCCTACCCGTGGCATTTGGGTTGGGCAAAGAAGGACGTCCCATCGTGGTGTCATGGGACACTCAATGAGAATCGAACTCGCTAATAATGTCCAGCTAGCTAGCCATTATCCGTTTGACACAGGTAGGATGAGGCGCAAGGTCGCAAGTAAAAGGCATCCAGCGAGGATCGAACTCACTATTCAGTAATAATTGATCTGCGAGACAAGCTTGCTGAACATGACCTGTTAGAGTCCAATCTATGGGTTAAATAGTAGAATGTGTTTAAATGAAAAGAAAAAATTGCGTATCCATTAAGAATGATTTAATTCAAAACTTTGTCGGCATTAAATGACCCACCGAGGTTGATATGCCGTAAAACAAAAACCGAAAGTCAAACAATCTACCCCAGGGATAAAATAAACGTTCCGGTTTGAACTCCTGTGAAGGCTCCTGATTTTGACTTCCGGTTTTTGTCTGTAACAAAAATTACGTCACTGCTTACGTCACATTACCCAAAATCGTCATAACATAGAATAAATACACTCAAAATTTGAACATGCAACATTAGACAGTCCTCATTGTTGTTTTTTTAAACAAGTTTTAATAAATACATGACTGGTATTATATATCTATATATAGTTTGTTTTATTTTAATACACATTTAAAGTTTACATTTCAAATTGTTTTATTTTTTAATCCTTTAATGAAATTGATGATTTTACTTACTTATGGCACAAACTCGCTGACATTTAATTTTTAACTCCCACCCCTCAGGCAATATGTTTCAAAAATCTATTTTTACATCGCCCGGAGGGTGTTTTTTTAAATTTTGTACTAGTAACAATAAAGATGCGGATAACAGTCCGAAAAATCTAAATAATATAAATGATCAAGGCTCCTCTAAAAAAATAAGACAAATAATACTGGTTTAAAAAAAAAATTATTTTTATTGTTACTCTGAAATAGAAATATTCTTAAGTACTCGGAAAAACAACTTCATTTCATATTCCACTAACATCTGTCCAGTAGACTATGGTAAAAAGAAAATTATGCTCCTGAATTCACAGTCTATCGAAATGTAATGCTTTTTATTGTAATGCTTTTTATTATTATTATATTTTTTTTAGTAGTTGGAATACTCTTGGGAAAGGTGTGAATCCAACTAGTCTCTCTCCAGCTATGGGTAAATAGTAGGCAAGACTAAGCTTTTTAACCTTGATTTGGCAACCAGTCTAGGAGAAGGAAAACTCTGAATTCAAACCTGTTAAACTCCGCTTGGGATGGTCACTACTAGGATAGGCTCAGTCCTAATTAGTGATATATTTCGGCTAGGAATCCCAAGGTCCATGATTCGATACCGGCACTCGCCAACTCAACGTATGAGCAGCACAGGAATCTGTGCGGTAAAGTGCCGAGCTGATGGTAGGTGTGGCGCTCCACCTCAGACGCTATAAAACAATCTCCTTTGTCTAGCACTAGGGAAAAGGGGATAGACTCCCTCGCTGTATGGCTGATACCGATGTTATGTCGCCCCGACGATTTTACTTACTTTTTACTTCCATTCAATATGACGGCAGAAGGGCTGAACTTGCACAAAGGTGTCAAAATTAGGGTGACCCAGAAAAAACAGAACCCACAAATTTTGTAATAAAACTGTTAATTTTAACTATGGGGGTCTGTTAGGGTTAGGGTGTAGGGTTAGGATTAGGGTTGGGGTTTAGGGTTAGTTTAATGGGAAAATGAATAAATAATTTGGGTTCTGTTTTTTCTGGGTCACCCTGTATACCGGTGACCCAGAAAAAACAGAACTCACAAATTTTGTAATAAAACTGTTAATTTTAACTAGGGGGGGTCTAGGGTTAGAGTTAGGGGTTAGGCTTAGGCTTAGGGGTTAGGGTTAGGGTTGGGGTTGAGGTTTAAGGTTAGTTTAATGGGAAAATAAGTAAATAATTTGGGTTCTGTTTTTTTCTGGGTCACCCTAATTTTGACACGTTTGTGCAAGTTCAGCCGGTAGAAGTCCATTTCGAAAATTCCTCGTTTTAACTCTATTCTGGACGATGGTGACCTCTCATAGATGATAGTACATCACATAAAATTAACGTGTGTCCAGTAGGGGGTGGGGAGTCGGGTAGGGGTGGGGGCTATGGAAGTGATTCTCAGTAAAAGCAGACAGTGGGAGACAAATGCTAAAATATTTTCATCGTGTAGGTGGCCATGACTTTTACAAATAAACAAGAAGGACCAACTACGAAGTATACCGGGGGGGTGAGGATGGGGGGGGGGCTTATCAAGTGAGGATTACTTTTACTGCAGCCGGCCAAAAGGTCCCTTCCCTGTGTGTGTGTGTGTGTGTGTGTGTGTGTGTGTGTGTTTTTCTCCCTGGGGATCCAAAACGCTGGACGTTTGATAAAAGATGACAATATACAAAACAAAAAAAGATAAGAACATTTCAAAGGAAATAAATAAACGACGGATAATTTTTCATCGGTGATTGGCCCCCTACCCCCCTCACCCACCCCCACCCCCCCTAAGAGGATCAATTTCAGTAAACACCAATGTCTCGTGGGTGACATGCCTTTACAGATTTCAGTGGAGTTCTGGCACTGAAAGAATTTATTTTACAGTTCTATTTAGAGTACCTCTCTCTTTCTCTTTCTCACTCTCACTCTCACTCAGTTTTTTCTCTTGTCTGTCTGTCTCTCTCTGTCTCTCTCTGTCTCTCTGTCTCTCTGTCTCTCTCTCTCTGTCTCTCTCTCTCTCTCTCTCTCTATATATATATATACATATATATATATATATATATATATATATAAAGTGTGATTATGGGTTCAACAGGAGAAAATTGAATATTTCATAAAGGTCTGCAAAATGGATTGTTTTTTTTTAAATTATTATTATTATTTTACATTAGCGACACGTGTTTCAGATGTTCTGATATCTCCTTCAGGCATTAATTAACCACATTTTGTATATATATATATATATATATATATATATATATATATAGTGTCAAATCAACAAAAAAAAAAAAAACCTTAATACTGCAAAAAAGAACAAAAGTCGTTACAATATTCACCAATGTAAAATCGAAATATTGATCAGTATCAGCTATGATTATATTATAAATTGTTTTCTTTAACAGCATTGTGTGATGTTTTCATCCCACCTTTTCATACTCATATTGTCGGATTCATTTCCTTTCTTTTATATGTATATATACTATATATATATGTGTGTGTGTGTGTGTGTGTGTGTGTGTGTGTGTGTGCGTGTATCCAAAACTTGGTAGTAAGAGATGATTCTATATGTGATTTCTAAGACACACCGTATAATTATTGTATGATCCATGTGTACAAATACATTGAATCTTTAAATCACTACAGAGAGCTCAATGTATAATAATCTTTTTAGAGTGAAGGATTGAGTAAATCCGACATATTGTAGTTGAAAATAGAGGGAAAAGTGGATATAACAACACAAACAACTAATTTCAATTGATATTTCGCCCTCGGTTTTACTGAAGTTTCTTCAGAATTTATTATGACAATAAATTCTGAAGAAACTTCACTATATACCGAGGCGAAATATCAATTGAAATTAGTTGTTTGTGTTGTTATGTCCACTTTTCCCTCTATTTTCAACCACACACACACACACACACACATATATATACAAGGTGCGTCAACAAAGTATCGAGATTTTCGGTACTTTTTGACACACCTTGTATTCAGAAAAATTAACGTTTCATTCATTCTTCATTTCTATCTTGGTAAATACAGCTTCAGTCTCAATACTTTTTTTGACATACCTTGTATAAAAAAAAGGTTTAAAAAATCGTCCATTTTGCGGTTATAGATCTATTTCTACCCTCAGGTATCTGTGTATACCTATGGGTTTCATCAGACCGCTTTAGAATAAAGTTAGCGGTCTGATGAAACTATACACAGATACCTGTGGGTAGAAATAGATCTATAACTACAAAATTGACGATTTTTAAGCTTTTTTCTTTAACAATAATATTGCTCTAATCAATAATATTGAACATCGAGCTCTCAAATTGAACCTGAACAACAATTTCGTTGTTGAAAAAAAAAAGGTCCCACTTAGAATCACCCTAATATCAACTAATCCTCTGAATTATCATCAAATAAATAGATATGTAAAACCTTTATATATTTATTTTATCATATTATATAACAGCTCTATTTTTATATTGATCACTCTTCCAATAATACTGCATTTTGACACACCGTTCCAGCAAAAGCTGAAACAGTGACAATCCCACACTATAGTATATATATATATATATATATATATATATATATATATATATATAGGGTGTCCCAGAAGTCGCGCACCATATAATTTTTTTTTTTTTTTTTTTTCAGATCACCAGATTTATTACCTCTTGACTATTTCCTTTGGGGACATCTTAAATCTGTTTTTTTATCAGAATCGTCCACGCACTCTTGATGATTTGAAAGATGCGATAATAACTGAATGTCAAAAAATCACCACTGAAACCCTCAACAGTGTAAAGACAGTTTTATAAAGAGAATTGATGTATGTATCAATGGAGAGGGTGAACAATTTGAGCATCTATTATGATTATGATGAATAAAATTGATATTCATATGTCTTTTTATACTTTTTATATGTATTTTCATACATGGTGCGCGACTTCTGGGACACCCTGTATATATATTATATATATATTACTAAATAATAAAAAAATAATATAAAACGCAAGGAGTTACACAGTTAAGAAAGAAAACTTTAACTTAACAATGAGTCCACATTCTGTTGTAGTGTTCTAGCTTCAAAGATAATGGCCTGACATGCTGGATTTTTTAAATATATATATGATTAAAATTTCTATACTTCCTTGCGTATTTTTTAAAAAAATCACAATGTACCATATTTATCAATCAGCCCCCGAATTAAAATAACGAAACGCATAAAATTCTCTGGGACTTTGAAATAAAAACGGATCACCTTATCTCAGCAAGAAGACCAGATCTAGTGTAATAAATGTTGGATTTTGTGTAAAGTATTCAACTCTGTTACAAGATGAATGCAAGACTAAAACTAGAGTTTGGTAGGTGGCTTATATGGAGCTTTGGATTGTTCCATTATGAACTCAGGCAAGTTCATTTCCTGAATTCTGATTGGCTGTTGGATTTCAGGGTTAGTAAGAACAGCCACCTCTTTGCATTATGCCAGCAGCATGCAAGGACTGTATTAAGTTACAGCTTGCCTGTTGTTCTCGTCTGCTAACTCGACGGTAGTTAGAACCCCACTGCGATGGTGAGTATCATTGTTTCTATATCTGGAGGATAACTTCTACAATAAACAAAAAAAGAAAGAACTTGTCAACTGGTGGATTTTGTTGTTCCAGCAGATCACAGGGTGAAGCTAAAGGAAAATGAAAAAATAGACAAATATCTGGATCTTGCCAGAGAACTGAAAAAGTTATGGAACATGAAAGTGAAAGTGATACCAATTGTAGTTGGTGCACTTGAACAGTCCCAAAAGGATTAGAAAAAGGTTTGGAAAGTTTGGATATCAGAGGAAGGACTGAAACCATTCAGAACACTGCACTGCTGCAATCTGCCAGAATACTCAGAAGAGTCCTGGAGACCTGAGGAGACTTGCTGTCACTCAGACTCCAGTGAAAGCTAATGTTGATGTGAAAACTCAAAAGGAGTATAATAATAATAATAATAATAATAATAATAATAATAATAATAATAAAAAGAATCACGTTGGAGACCTTATTTATCATAGACCCCCGGATAAAAAAAAAACCCAAAGAAAACAAAAAAAAACTGGAGACCTTACTTATCAATCGGCCCTCAGATTTAAAAAAAAAATCACGCTGCAGACCTTATTTATCAATCGACTCAGGCAATGTCCTGATTTAATTATAATAAAACATCTATGTTTCTCGGGCAATTCATTAATAAGGAAGTCATGTTTTGTTGCTTTGGCTGTGAATGCTTTGGGCCTGTTAGTGTTACAAATAACAAAAAAAGACTCTCTCTATTTTATTCCTGTTTTGTGGCATATTGTTATCTTTTATTTCTTTTTAAGGCATTTGCATGTCGTTCAATGTTTTTCTCATTTCTCTTCCGATCCACAAATTCATTTCACTCTCACAGACTCAAATGATCAATTGAGTTTCTGTGGGAAAAAAAACAAAAAACTCTTTCATTTCTCTTTTATATCAACGCTCCGTATCGCCCCTTTATTTTATTTTATTTTTTCTTTGCTATTATCGTCCGATTGTATTTGAACGACTCTTCCAAATCTGGGTTGCTTGGTAAAAATAGGTATAAAGACTCTTTAAGTACTCGTGTGCGTACTACTACTACTACTACTACTACTACTCTCTCTTTCTCTTTATCTCTCTCTCTCTCTCTCTATCTATCTATCTATCTATCTCTTTCTGTTTGGCGTTCTCTCTCTTGTTTTCTCGCTTTCTCTTTCTCTCCCTGTCTCTCCCCCTCTCTCTATCTATCTATCTATCTCTTTCTGTTTGTTGTTCTCTCTCTTGTTTTCTCGCTTTCTCTTTCTCTCCTGCCCCCTCTTATCTATCTATCTATCTCTTCTGTTTGTTGTTCTCTCTCTTCTTTCTCTTTCTCTCCCTATCCCCCCCTATTTTCTCTCTTTCCCTATCTTTCTATATCTCATTCTCTCTCTCTCTCTCTCTCTCTCTCTCTCTCTCTATATATATATATATATATATATATATATATATATATATATGAGAAAGAGAGAGGGGGAAGTCACGGAGAGAAAGAAAGCAAGAAAGAGAACGACAAACAGATATATATATATATATATATATATATATATATATATATATATATATATATCTGTTTGTCGTTCTCTTTCTTGCTTTCTTTCTCTCCGTGTCTTCCCCGCCTCTCTCTCTCTCTCTCTCTCTCTCTCTCTCTCTCTCTCTCTCTCTCTCTCTCTCTCTCTCTCTCTCTCTCTCTCTCTCTCTAAGCGCATTTGAGTACAATCCTCACCTTGTATCATTTTCTTTTGTGCATATATTTTTACACGCTTCCTCTCTCTATCTCTCTCACTTCGCACACACACACACACTCTCTCTCTCTCTCTCTCTCTCTCTCTCTCCTCTGTATGTATGTGACGTCTATTTACCTCTGTATGTAAGTGTGTGTATATGTGTGTATGTGTGTATGTTTGTTTGTCTTTTTTCTCTGTAAAAGTGCTTGACACCAAATGTAAGCAAAGCAAATAAAGTGTCTCTTTTTGCATCAAACATAAAAAATTGTAATTCTGTCTGAAGATTCAACAGAAAGATGTCTTACTTAAGCTGTCATTTTGAAAACGCTTCAGTTCACCCGTAAGGTAGACATACCTTTTCATCTAAAAAGCTTCTTTTACTTTCTTTAAAAAAAAAACCCCTTCATTTTCAGACTAATACCCTTAAGAAGGGCCGGCATAGCTCAGTCGGTAGAGCGTTCGACTAGGAACCACAAGGTTCCTGGTTCGATACCGGACCTCGCCAATTCAGCGTATGGGTAGCACAAGGTTCTGTGCAGTAAAATGAGGAGCTGATGGTAGGTGTGACGCTCCGTCTCAGACGCCAAAAACAATCTCCTTGGTCTAGCGCTAGTGAAAAAGGGATAGACTCCCTCGCTGTCTGGTTGATACCGACTTTAGGCCCTACATTATTGATTTAGGTTTTAATCACGAACGCAAGTCCCTTCTTTTACAATTCAACTCCTAATTTCTAAATATCTTCCCAAATATAAATCAAATCTTCATTATTTTTGCACAAAAAAAACACGTTCTGGTGATAGTAAATGTGTATATATATTTACATTGTCGTCAATTGTTTTATTTTCGTAGTTTCCTCCAGGCATACATACATACACATATGTATATGTGTACATACATAGATGAACCCCATCATCCCCCAGCTATGGGTTAAATAGTACCACTACTATTCTTCTACAAGGATGGCTTTGGCATTAAATAACCCACAAAGGTTGATAAACCAAACCAAACCAATTTGTTTCTATCTATCTCATTCTGCTTTTTTTTTTTACGGCATATCAACATTTTTGGGTCATTTAATGCCGAACCAAGTCATACTGATATTCGGTTTCATACAGCACTTGCCGTTGTTTAAATGGTCACCCATCTAAGTATTGAGAGGCTCATCGCTGCTTAACTTTGATGATCTAGCGGGAACCGGCGGTTTCAACGTTACTTGACCGTAAGACCTATTCATATCTATCAATCTATCTGTCATGGCATGTTCACATCTATCTATCTATCTATATTTTTTTTTGGGGGGGGGAATACGTGCTTAATTGAAGTCATACCTAATTGATAATTAATTAGTTGACAATTAATGAATTAATTAATTTTCAATTAGGTATGACTTCAATTAAGCACTTATTCTCCCAAAAAATTGTCGGCTATCGCCATCTCAAACAGACTGTTTGTTTACTTTCATATATATATATATATATATATATATATATATATATATATGTGTGTGTGTGTGTGTGTGTGTGTGTGTATAATATTATGAAAATTGAAAAACACACAAGTTCATAAAACTCGGGATCTCGAGAAGGCTCCCGTGACGACAAGAAGGTTCCCGAGTCCGAGAAGGTTCCCGAGTCCGACAAGAAATACCCAAAGAAGGCCGGAGGGCACATCGACCGAAACGTCGTATAGATAACAATGAAGATGAGGACAATAGTCCGAATAATACAAATAATTCAAACTTCTTTGTTCATTACTTGTACTGTTTTGCTTGTTTCATTGATGGTACATTTCACATAAAAATTACCCCCGACCAACATGTGGTTGGCACATTTCCATCCACTAAGGACGATGGTGTAGTGTCCCCCCAAAAAAAATTATCTATATCTGCGCAAGTGACTTGCAGGCCAATTCTTGAATGACAGTCTTTGGTGCACAAACTGTGATGCTTTCTTGGGCTGCTGGCCTTTCTCCCTCTTTCTGGCTCTCTTTGCTCCAACCAACATACAACACATATATAAACCTTTTTTATGGGCGGAATTTTTTATTAAGTCTGGAAAACATTGATTTTCCTTTTCAGTGTGGTTTCATGCCTGTACACTTTTATTTAAAAGAAAAAAAAAATATTTATCTGAATTTTTGAGATGAGGCTTCATAATTTGTATCATTTGGTTTATTCGTCTATTTGTTGGAATACTTTGGTGATATAAGCCGTGCTGCGGTCTACCACTTAAATTTATAGACTCAGCGAGGTCACGTGGTTTAAACCTCAGCCAATCAACAGCCCGAATACGTGGTTGGTTAACTACTTAATCGTTGATACTGACATACGTCCGTTTGGAAGCATTGACGAAGGACCTGCAAGACTGAGGAGCACAAAGGAACAACCAATAGATTCTTCACTAAGGATTGCGCTCTGCTTAACACAAAGGATCTCCACTGGACAGCACTCTTGGTTGAAGCCTAAGGATGGCCACAAAAATAGTAAAACCATTGTTCTCATCTTTATTGTTATCTGCACAACCTTTCAGCCGATGTGCCCTTCGGCCTTCTTCAAGTATTTCTTGTCGGACTCGAGAACCTTCTCGATAACCTTCATGTCGTAATCGGGAGCCTTCACGGAACTTCGAACCGAACCCTTTATTTAATCCACTGGAGTAGACTGTTTTCATTCCGCTAACCATAACTGGGTACATGTGTTAAGCTGTGTTAATTATTCTATGTTACTTGACCAGGATTGAACCTGCAGCCTAGAGATAACTGTCACTTAGAACTGTATTAACTCAACGCCTACGCCATTTGTCCAATTGGACGTTGTGCAGATAACAATAAAGATGAGGACAATAGTCCGAATAATCCAAATAATACAAAAGATAATTTGAATTGACTATCTTCCTGTATAACTCAATGAATGGTCCCTATTACTAGTATATCACAGTGGCGTCTCCTTTAAATGGCGCCCAGGGAACAAGTCCTTACCTGTCCACCACAGATTGTATCATCTTCGACTTGTTATAACGTGATAGTGTTGTTGTTTTTCTTTTTTTCTCTTTTGCCCTTACTTAGGTTAAACGGGCGATCGGAGAGGCCCCCTCCCCTCTGATCAATTGGCTGGTCACTAGACTTGTCCCAACCGTATTGCCTTATGGCAAGCCCCAACTTTTTATCATATATTTGATAGAAGGCGATGGCTGCGGGTCTTAATGTACTGGGTATGACGTTAAACTCTATCTGATAGTGAAGTTCCAAGCTCGAGGGAGTGTAGAATACCCCTTCATCAGCATTATTCCTAGGTCCACTCTGACCTGGAGTAGTAGTACCTGTTAGGGTCCCATCTATGGATTAAACAGAAAAAAATGTGCTTTATAAAATTGTAACATAAATAGGAAAAAATTGTGTTAGATGAGAATGGAAAAGTTTAAGGATGAATCATCATATTTTCTAGTGGCGAAGTGGGAGAGAGGAGGAGTGAGAGCTGAGAGTGTGGCTGAGTCTGGTACAATGCGCTGAGAGAGCAAGACATGAGCTTTTGCTCTCGGCATTTGTAAGTTTGTGTGGAAATAAAAAATCTCATGATAAAAAAGAAGTAGCCTTGTGTTATTGCTAAAAACTCTAAATGTCACAAGGCAAGGTACCCCTCAGAACCCCAAGCTGGTTTCCAGACTCCAAACATCCAGGAATTGTCGGCCAACTCGACATCAGCCCAGCAACCAAGAATCGAGTCTCTCCAATGTACAACCGGTCGAGAGATATAAGTATACAAGTAAATATTTATTTATCAACATATCATCACTCCATTCGGAATGAGTGGCATAACGTAACAAACGTTGACACGTCATCTCTCCATTCCGACGATGAGAGCATAACGTTACAAAATGTGTTTAAAAACTTAAGTTTAAAAAAAAAATTGAGTATCCATGAAGTATAAATATAACAAATCTCTTCGGCATAAAATAACATGGAGCTCTGGGGAATGTGTAGTACCCCTTCATTACCATTACTCCCAGGTCTACTCTGACCCGGAGTGGTAGTACCTGTTAGGGTCCCATCTATGACTTAAATAGAAAATGTGTTTAAAAAAAAATTGTTAAAAAAAAGAGTTTTAAAAAATTGAGTACCCATAAAGAATGAAGAATGAAGGAGATACATTAACATCATATATATATATATATATATATATATATATATATATATATATATATATATATACACTGCGTTTCAAATTATTAACGAGGTAACATTTTTTCATTTTTTACAAAAAATACCGATTGGAATTTAACAAATTTTCACAGTATAATGAAAATAGGTGTATGCAGGCTGTATAAAAACTGTATTGTTCTGCGCAACAGGAAACAAACAGTGGCCATTTGCAATATCAACACTATATAGAAGTGTCCCAGATATTAAACAAGTGCCATTATACTCGTGCAATTATGGGTCGCAAATGTGACTTGACCCCTTCTGAGAAAGATATCATAACATCTGAACTTTCCAAAGGCAAGTCTACATTAGAAATATCCAAAATAATTGGAATATATCACCAAACTGTGAAAAGATTTGTTGTAGCTCCTATGAAGGTACGTAAGAGGGCCGATAAGGGTCACTCGAGGATTGTTTCCCGACATTCTTTGTCACGAATGAAACTTAAAGCTGTCAATAACCCAGGCCTGACGAGTGGAGCACTTTTCAGAAGCATTGGAAAAGCCACAGTGCCCAGAAGTATTCGCTGTCGTCTTTTGAAAAAGGTCGAGACATCAGTGAGACCAGTGACAAAGCCTCGATTGACAAAAATACACATACAAATACGTATGAAATGGGCAAAGGAGAACATGAAAGTCGATTTCTCAAAAGTACTGTTCAGATGAAACTCGTTCAACACTTGATGGCCCTGATGGCTGGAGCAAAGGTTGGGTCGTAAATGGACGAGATCCTCATCACCGGTTTAGACGCCAACAAGGAAGAGGAGGTATTATGATTTGGGCTGGTATTATTGGAGGTATCATGGTTGGCCCGTGGAGAGTGCCTGAAGGTACGAAAATAACCGCAGATGTTTATATAGCCTTCCTCAAAGAGCACCTGGAATCTTGGCTAAAAAGGCAGAGAATCACCTTCAGGAGAACCATCATATTTTTGCAAGATAATGCTCCTTCGCATTAAGCACATAAAACTACGGAGTACCTGCAAAAATTAGGCTTCTGTTGACCTCGGAAGATGAACTGGCCGGACAATTCTCCAGACTTAAACACAATTCAAAATTTGTGGAGCATTCTGAAACGACGTGTTTATGAGAATGGACGCCAATTTAGAAGTAAAGATGACTTGTGGCAGAAAATAGTCAACGTATAACGTGAAATTACATCAGAGGAGATCCAGAAATTGACATGTTCGATGGACCAGCGCCTTTTCCAAGTCATTTTTAAAAAAGGATCACATATCTCATATTAACTAACTTCACTATCATTTTTTAATACTTTTTACTTTTTTATTTCGATTTAATTTTATCTTAGTTACTGTATGTATCCATAAAATGTATAAATGAAATATATATATATATATATATATTATATATATATATATATATATATATATATATATATGTAGATGGATCTAATGACGTACTCAGAATGTCATTAGATCCTATATAATAAAAAGGTTTCACTCTAAAAAAGACAAAAAGCTGGTAATATCCCGCATAAACTATTACAAATGCAGACTACGTAGATGATCTAGCTCTTCTCGAAATACACCTGCAAAAGCCGAATAACTACTGCATGGCATCGAGAAAGCGGCAAGAGTCATTTGCCTCTATGTGAAAACTGTGTATATGTGTTTTAAACAAAATGGAGGCATCTCAACACTGGATGGTAAGCCTCTAAAATTAGTGAACCAGTTAACATATTTAGGTAGTAGTATCTCATCTACAGAAAGTAATATCACTATATGCAGAGGAAAAGATTGTGTTGCATAATTGATGGTCGTACTGTCAATTTTGAACAGTTTGTGTAGAAAATATTATTTGAATTCAAATCTGGACGTTAGATTTGACTGACATTCCGTAACCTTAGTTTGATCCTTCTCTCCTTGTTTTGGAGTTTGAACCGTGGGAAGGGATATTCAGTCGTCAGTGATGTAAAAACGCAGTTAGCTAGGCTCCCACGTGTGGTTATGGATCCAGATCTTAAGAACTTAAGAAGTTAAATAAATATGTGAATGTCTTGTGTTGGTCACTAAAAACAAACCGATAACACAAGACGTCTCTAAGAATATCTTAAGATTAAGAAACCGTAACCAGAGAAACAGCTAAGAACACAGATAGACCAATAAATGAATTAACTAAGATGCTACTCAGAAGTAAGAAAGTGCTACTTAGAATCGTAAGAAGAAATTTTAAAAAATACGTAAAGACGAAGATTAAATATGAGAGATACAATACGATAGTATACTTGTATGTCAAGACAGTTACACGTATGTTAAGTGCTATGTAATACATGTCTTCGGCATAAAATAACCCAACAAGGATTGACATACCGTAAAATCCAACTAACCAACGAATAACAAAAATGAACTATTTAAGAAAGAAAGGTTTAGCTCGGGTTGGATTTTATGGCATGTCAACCCTTGTTGGGTTATTTTAAGCCAAGGATGTTTTTGTTTTATTTGATTATTCTTGTTGGGAATTCTTTTTTTTATCTCATTTTTTCATCTATTTAACCTATATATGGGACCCTAACAGGTACTACCACCTAACCACACTCCCCAGAGCTCCATAAATTCAACCAAACAACCAACCAACCAATCAGCCAATCAACTTTTGGCTAAACTTGCAAATCGGTCGTAAAATTAGGGTGACCCAGAAAAAACAGAACCCACAAATTTTGTAATAAAACTGTTTTAACTAGGGGAGGGGGTTAGGGTTAGGGTTTAGGGTTAGGGTTAGGGTTTAGGGTTAGTTTAATGGGAAAATAAATAAATAATTTGGGTTCTGTTTTACTGGGTCACCCTAATTTTCCGACCGATTTGCAAGTTTAGTTCGACTTTTTTTTCTTCTTTTTCGGTTTATTCTGGGCAATGCCAGATCCCCTTGAATTGTTACATTCCGTCACGCTTGTTACGCTTGTTTTTTTTGTTTTTTTTGTCTGTTATTTTTTGTCTGTTTTTTTTTTTTCTACACTGAGTTGCGTTTTCGCGTTGGTCGTCGTCGTCGTCGTCGTAGTCGTCAGTCACAAATCCTCGTCTGTTCTGGTTGCACAAAAAAAAAACAACAACAACAACAAAAAACGCGCAGTTTCGTGAGAGAATCGGCGGGACTCACCAAAGAAGAAGAAGAGGATTATCACGAGAAATGTTCGTGACAAACACTCGGGGGGGGGGGGGCTGGAGATGGGGGGCTGAAGAGGGGGGGATAGTGATGAATTGAAGTGGAATAAGTATTAGTGCCACATAAAAGATAAGAAAGAACAAAATACCTGACAAGTTCAAAATAACATTTCCCAGCCTATTGTACATATAGTCGGTGGCCATTGTATATCACACATACATATAAGCA
>CM042165.1:46252243-46259743 GCA_023376005.1 Doryteuthis pealeii | reverse complement strand
TTCATTAGATTGTATTAATTCTTTCATCTCGTAAATCAATTTCCTCGTATATCAAATCAATTTTCCTCGTTGATATAAACTGAATATCATCAATCCCGTTCCAACACTCCCAGTGGTACTTTGACTTACGACTTTAATTCATTTCTTTCGTAAATCATTTTTTTCGTATATCAAATCAATTTTCCTCATTGAAATGAACTGAAATGTCATCAATCCGTTCCAACACTCCCAGTGGTACCTTGACATACGAGTTTAATTCATTTCTTTCGTAAATCAATTTCCTCGTATATCAAATCAATTGAAATGCCATCAATCCGTTCCAACACTCCCAGTTTAATTCATTTCTTTCGTAAATCAATTTTTTCGTATATCAAATCAATGTTCCTCATTGATATAAACTGAAATGCTATTAATCGATACCAAAACATCCTAATCTTTTCTTTTTTTTAAATAGGGGAAATAGCATTATCTATATATATATATATAAAAGGAAGTTTGGTATGTACGTGTCGACGTATAACTCTGGAAAAGGAGGTCACTCAGATTCGAAATCTTGCATACACCTTTAAACCCTTCTAACAAAGACACACGCCAAATTTGGTTTGATTTTTTTTTACTAATTAAATAATAATTAATTAACCAAAAATCAACCTATTTGCGCTGCCTGCGTTCTATCATAGCTATAACGCAGTTTCGGCTTAATTTTAGCTCGGATTCTTTCGCCTATTTATGGTCCAATCTTTATATATATTCCGGTCATGGATTGGGTACTATTGCTAGTATTGTATAAAAAAAAACATAATAACATAGAATGTAATGAATTATGTGCTGCAATATGATTTAAATAGAAATGGTCACCCAATTTAGTAACGAAGAGGCTCACCGTTGCTTAACCAAAAATCTTAGTTGTTTTGTTTTGTGGAATATCAACACTCTTTCCGTCATTTAATGCCGAAAACACCCCACGAGGAGGCAGTTGTAGGGCCACTTGCCCCCTATCTCCCAAACCATCCGAGTGAAACGAACAAGACATGTAGGTCTGCTGGAGAAGCAAGGATGAATTCATAAGTAACGTTCTCCAGTGGAAACCAGCACATGGATATGCTAATGTGGGCCACCCAGAAAGGACCTATATTGACAAGCTCTGTGCGGATACTGGAGGCTGCGTAGAGGACCCCCCGGGGACAATGAATGATAGAGAAGGTTGGCGAGAGATAGTCATGGATACCCTTGCTGATTGCTCGACATGATGATGATGATGATGATGATGATGATGAAACTGAATCAAGTCATTTTTGATAAACAAAGGTCTCAAGTTACTTACAGTAACTCCTGTTACTTAAGTGGTCAAACAATAAAGTATTGAACTACTTGATGGATTGAGAGATCGATAGATAGATAGACAGTGGTTGGTTTGGTTTGGATGTTTTGTTTTACGGCATATCAACCCTTTTCGGGTCATTTAATACTGAATCATTTCCTTTTGATAAACAAAGGACTCAAGTTGCTTACAGTACCTGCTGTTGCTTAAGTGATCAACCAATTAAGTACTGAACAGGCTCATCGCTTCGGTGATCTAGTGGGAACCGGTGCTTTCAGCGTGATTTGACCCTCAACTAAAATAAAAGGGAGGGGCATGGATATCAATTTATGTAAAGTCTCCCGAATACAACATGAAGACTCCCAGGTTCGGCAAGAATGTTCCCGATTTCAAAGAGAAGCTTACCGAGTTCGACAAGAAACACCTGAAGAAGGCGGGAGGTCACATCGACCGAAACGTTGTGTATATAACAATAAAGATGAAGACAAAAGTCCGAAAAATCCCTATAATTCATTCAAAAAAAGATTTGGTATTAAATATCAGGGGGTTGATATGCCATTGTTAGATAGTCGTATATTTCTTTTCTTATTTCTTATTTCATTCTTCTTCTTCTTCTTCTTCTTCTTCTTCTTCTTCTTCTTCTTATCATTTAATTCTTTCTTCTTCTTCTTCTTCTTCTTCTTCTTATTATTATTATTATTATTATTATTATTATTATTTCACTCCATTCGAGTTTTTCACACCCACCTTAGCCGGTGGTTCACTGGAGGCTGAGTGACAGCAAGTCTCATCAGGACTCTTCTGAGTATTCTAGCTCTAGTTTCCAGTTCATCCAGACTCTTTTCCAGACCTTTGGGGATTGTTCGAAGGGCACCAATTACAATTGGCATAACCTTCACTTTCATGTTCCGCAGTTTTCTCACAGACTCTCTGGCAAGGTCCAAGTATTGTCTATCTTTCGCTTTCTTTCACTTTCACCGGTGATCGACCGGGACGGCAAATTCCACAGATGACAAGTTCTCTTCTTCTTGTCAATCAATACTAGGTCTGGTTTCCTGGTCGAGATTAGGTGATTCGTCTGTACCTCAAAATCCCAGAGAATTTTGTGCGTCTCTTTCTCCAGGACAGATTCTGGTTTGTACATATACCATTTAGTTGAATGGTGAATTATTATTATTATATTTTATATTATATTATTATTATTATTATTATTATTATAGTTTTTCACACCAGCGTTAGCTGATGGTATTTCACTGAAATCTGAGTGACAACAAGTCTCCTCAGGTCTCCAGGAATCTTCTGAGTATTCTAGCGATTGCAGCAATGCAGTATTCTGGATGGTCTCAATTCTTCCTCTGATTTCCAGATCCCCCAGTCTTTTCCAAGCTATTTGGGTTCCTAGTGCACCAACTACAATTGGTACACTTTGATTCTATCGCTTTTTCAATTCTCTAGCGAGGTCCAGGTATTTGTCCATTTTTTCGTTTTCTTTCATCTTCACTCTGTGTCTGCTGGACCGCAAATCCACCAGTTGACAAGCTCTTTTTTGTTAATCAATACTAGGTTTGTCTCCTGGCTGGGATAAGGTGATCTGTTTATTTCAAAGCCAGAGAATTTTATGCGTTCATTTCAAGAACAGATTCTGTTTATGATATACATTTTGTTGTATGGTCAAATTTTAATTTTTACATAATTTCAGTGGATCCCTTCCAACCCAGTCGTGCCAAGTTTTATATTCCCGTTGTGCTAGTTTGCTACATTCCTTAGTACATGGTTTACAGTCTCATCTGTCCCCACATAGTTACATTTACTATTTTTTGTGTCTTATCAATCTTTGCTTTGAATAATTTGTTCTAATGGCATTATTTTGTGCAACAATTATTATGATTCAGTTTCTCTCTTGAGGTTTCCTCTTCTTAACCATGTCCAGGTTTTTCATGTGAACCTCTCCATTTGTCGTTTGGAGTTCCATATTATTGTTTTTCTTTCGTTCGTTGTTTTTCTAGTTTTCATTGTTATCTCTCTCTTTNTCATCTATTTATCTAATTAAGGATTATAAATTAAATTAACCAAATCAACCTATTTGCGCTGCCTGCGTATCATAGCTTATACAGCAGTTTCGCTTAATTTTAGCTCGGATTCTTTCGCCTATTATGGTCCAATCTTATATATCCGGTCATGGATTGGGTACTATTGCTAGTATTGTATAAAAAAAAACATAATAACATAGAATGTAATGAATTATGTGCTGCAATATGATTTAAATAGAAATGGTCACCCAATTTAGTAACGAAGGGCTCACCGTTGCTTAACCAAAAATCTTAGTTGTTCTGTTTTGGAATATCAACACTCTTTCCGGTCATTTAATGCCGAAAACACCCCACGAGGAGGCAGTGTAGGGCCACTTGCCCCTTCTCCCAAACCATCCGAGTGAAACGAACAAGACATGTAGCTGCTGGAGAACAAGGATGAATTCATAAGTAACGTTCTCCAGTGGAAACCAGCACATGGATATGCTAATGTGGGCACCCAGAAAGGACCTATATTGACAAGCTCTGTGCGGATACTGGAGGCTGCGTAGAGGACCCCCGGGGACAATAATGATAGAGAAGGTTGGCGAGAGATAGTCAGGATACCCTTCTGATTGCTCGAATGATGATGATGATGATGATGATGATGAAAACTGAATCAAGTCATTTTTGATAAACAAAGCTCAAGTTCTTACAGTAACTCCTGTTGCTTAAGTGGTCAAACAATAAGTATTGAACTACTTGTGGATTGAGAGATCGAGTAGATAGATAGACAGTGGTTGGTTTGGTTTGGATGTTTTGTTTTACGGCATATCAACCCTTTTCGGGTCATTTAATACTGAATCATTTCCTTTTGATAAACAAAGGACTCAAGTTGCTTACAGTACCTGCTTTGCTTAAGTGATCAACCAATTAAGTACTGAACAGGCTCATCGCTTCGGTGATCTAGTGGGAACCGGTCTTTCAGGTGATTTGACCCTCAACTAAAATAAAAGGGAGGGGCATGGATATCAATTTATGTAAAGCTCCCGAATACGACATGAAGACTCCCAGTTCGGCAAGATGTTCCCGATTCAAAGAGAAACTTACCGAGTTCGACAAGAAACACCTGAAGAAGGCGGGAGGTCACATCGCCGAAACGTTGTATTATAACAATAAAGATGAGGCAAAAGTCCGAGAAATCCATAATTCATTAAAAAAAAATTTGGATTAAATATCAGGGGTTGATATGCCATTGTTAGATAGTCGTATGTATTCTTATTTCTATTTTATTCTTATTGTTTCTTCTTCTTCTTTCTTCTTCTTCTTCTTCTTCTTCTTCTTCTTCTTCTTCTTCTTCTATATCTTACATCTTTCTCTTCTCTTCTTCTTTTTTTTTTTATTATTATTATTATTATATTTATATTTCACTCCATTCGAGTTTTTCACACCCACCTAGCCGGTGGTTCACTGGAGGCTGAGTGACAGCAAGTCTCATCAGAAACTCTTCTGAGTATTCTAGCCTCGTTTCCAGTTCATCCAGACTCTTTTCCAGACCTTTGGGGATCGTTTCAAGGCACCAATTACAATTGGCATAACCTTCACTTTCATGTTCCGCAGTTTTCTCTCAGCTCTCTGGCAAGGTCCAAGTATTGTCTATCTTTCGCTTTCTTTCACTTTCACGCGGTGATCGACCGGGACGGCAAATTCCAGAGATGACAAGTTCTCTTCTTCTTGTCAATCAATACTAGGTCTGGTTTCCTGGTCGAGATTAGGTGATTCGTCTGTACCTCAAAATCCCAGAGAATTTTGTGCGTCTCTTTCTCCAGGACAGTTCTGTTTGTACATATACCATTTAGTTGAATGGTGAATATTATTATATAATTATTATTATTATTATATTATTTATTATTATTATTATTATAGTTTTTCACACCAGCGTTAGCTGATGGTATTTCACTGAAATCTGAGTGACAACAAGTCTCCTCAGGTCTCCAGGAATCTTCTGAGTATTCTAGCCGATTGCAGCAATGCATATTCTGGATGGTCTCAATTCTTCCTCTGATTTCAGATCCCCCAGTCTTTTTTCCAAGCTTTTGGGTTCCTAGTGCACACAACTACAAAGGTACACTTTGATATTCCATAGCTTTTTCAATTCTCTAGCGAGGTCCAGGTATTTGTCCATTTTTTCGTTTTCTTTCATCTTCACTCTTGGTCTGCTGGAACCGCAAATCCACCAGTTGACAAGCTCTTTCTTTTGTAATCAATACTAGGTTTGTCTCCTGGCTGGGATAAGGTGATCGTTTTATTTCAAGCCCAGAGATTTTATGCGTTTCATTTCAAGAAAGATTCTGGTTTATGATATACATTTTGTTGTATGGTCAAATTTTATATTTTTACATAATTTCCAGTGGATCCCTTCCAACCCAGTCGTGCCAAGTTTGTATTCCGTTGTGCTAGTTTGCTCATCAATTCGTTTACATGGTTTACAGTCTCATCTCTGTCCCGCAAGTTACATTTACTTTTTGTTTGTGTCTTATCAATCTTTGCTTTGATATAATTTGTTCTAATGGCATTATTTTGGCAACAATTATTATGATTCAGTTTCTCTCTTGAGGTTCCTCTTCTTAACCATGTCCAGGTTTTTATGTGAACCTCTCCATTTGTCGTTTGGAGTTCCATATTATTGTTTTTCTTCGTTCGTTGTTTCTAGTTTTCATTGTTTTTTCTGATTGTCTATATATTACATCTGCTGTTGTTGGCTGCCATAAGTAATCTTTCTTTGATCTTTTTTGTGTATTCTTCGAGTCCATGGATTGTGTCCTCTACGCAGTCCTTATTGTTGGCAAGACTTCTTCCCCTTCCTTTCTTGATACATATAGTCTATCTCTATCTGTCTCTAGGTGTAAAACCTTGTGCATTGTCATTAATTTCTAGTTCTTTGGTCAATCTGTCTGAGTTTTCTTTTATCCATTTAAGAATGGTCAGAGGATCTTATAATGGATACATTCCTTTGATGAGATATTTGGCTGTTGAGCTTGGTTTCTAGGAGTTTTCTTGTTCTCCCGAAGTATTTTTTTTAACTTTTCCTTTCATTTCTGTTTGCTTGATATTGTCTGCTTCTAAATTCCTAAGTATTTGTAACTTTCTTTTTCATCAAGTCATATTTTCAAATATTAAACATCTTGCCCTGAAGAAGGCCGTTTTCTTTTTTTGTATATTAAAATTTTCTATTTTTCTTTATCATTATCTTATTTCATATTACTATTTAAAATAGTAATAAATAGAATACAATGTGTACATGGACAAACTCTCGGCGCGAAACACGTGTTGCATTTCATTAAACCATTTTTATCCATTCAACATTTCTTCCTTTATCATATTCATCTTTTCAACATATTGTCGGATTCATTTCCATTTTTCAATTTAAACAACACACACACACACAAAAAAACATATATATATGTATTAAAGAAATGGATACAAAGAAACTACTCGAGATTCACCATAAGATACATAATACAGGTAATAATATTACAAACTGATAAAATTCGAAAGAGAAATCGTAATCTGGTTAGCCTTCTAGATCGGGTTTACGTATTTATTTCAGTTTGGAGGTTTAACCCTTGAAGATCCTTTGATAATACGTAGTATAGGTTCTATTTTGTATCCATTCTTTAATATAATTTTTATATCATATTTGATGCACATTTTCGGTCTCTCAGGTCTTATCGCTAACTAAGAATTCTGTGTCACACTTTCAACATCGTGCCGTAGATCACCGGTTAAGCCACGCTTTTTTCTTTATATAGCTTTTCTCCTATATCATGCATATATATATATATATAGTCATACATCTCTATGATATCATCTTTGATTATCTAAGTTAGTTTATGGACTGCTACTATTAGCTTGCATGGTGTGAATTCCGCACAGGGTGATTCAGCTGGTGCTCTCATTCGCTCTCCTAAGGTGATCGAGAAATAAATATATATGAATCATACTATATAATTCGCCTTCAGACGAAAAGCATTATATGTATTTTTAAAAGATTTTTTTTATTTTACTTTAGCGGACACGTGTTTAGGTCTTTTCTGGGTATCAGGCTTTGATTAAACAATCGCCCATCTTCTGTGGTGTCGTCCGTGATTTATATATATATATTAATTA
>CM042165.1:46229743-46239743 GCA_023376005.1 Doryteuthis pealeii | reverse complement strand
CTCTATTTTTTAAAACCAACCAATAGTAATTCCTCCATTAAAGTGAAAAGAGTCTCTTTCGAGTACTGATCGATTTCATCTTCTATATCAGGGGTTCCCAACCTTTTTTAGCTCATGGCCCACTTTGAAACCAGAATTTAAAAAAATTATTATAATATAAAAAATATTTCCATTTTACATAAGATATTTATTCAATCAAGATACAACCATATTGACGCAGACTCTTTATCTCAAGTATCTAAACTACATGTACTTTTCAGTTCCAATTTAACGACTATTTATCATCAATATTTAATTTTGCAATTTTGCAATTTTCCTATATATATATGTGTATGTGCAAAATAGAATTATAATATTTCCTTAGCCCACCTGAAATTTGCTGTGGTCCATTTTGGCTATGTGGCCATAGGTTGGGAACCACTGTTCTATGTGACAATGGTTGGCATTCTGGACGTCATTGTGTTTATCAATACTTCTGTAGATTTTATAAAGCTATTTTAAAATTACTAGTAAGAATATGCACCCTCCGCCGGGTGTAAGTATTTAAGTTTTGATATATCAAACTAGCAGGACCTGTGGATATACCGCAATATGATAATTCAGTTATTACAACGTTTTATATGTTTACTTAAGAGCTATTGCTAAATAGTTCAATACTAGCTTTTGTTCTCATTATCAGTTCGTCTTGTTTACATTTTCTTTCTTTCTTCTTCTTTTTTTTTTTTTTTTTTTTTTTTTTTTTTTTTCAACCACTAGCTGAAACGGAAAATTCTACACTGAATATTATCTACTTAATAGCAGGATCTGTGGACATACCCCAGTATGATAATTTAATTATTACAACGTTTGATATGTTTACTTAAGAGTTATTGCTAAATAGTTCAATATAAAAAAACCTACAATAATCTTGATTTAACTCTCTCACTCTTTTTTTTTTGTTCTTTCCTTCTTTTCATTATGTTCGATTGAAACAAATTAGCGGTATCGCTTCCGCGCGCTCACCACTTTCTTTCTTTTTTCTTTTTTTCTTTCTTTCTTATATTTTTTCTGTGCAGCATACTCTTTTCCTTTTCTTTCTTTCTTTCTTTCTTTCTTTCTAATAAAAACGGAATGGTCCATTATTTAGGAGGGGTGACGACACTCATAAAAAAATAAGATATCGGCGGAGAAGTGACACCAGATAATCAGGATTTACATTTGTGCATTTTATCTTGGACGATCTGGATGGTCTCCTTTTCAACCAGGGAGATGGTAACGGTCGGAAGATTAAGTAACAAGAATATTAATATATAGAAGATTTGAAAGACTAACGAAAGTAAATAAGAACGTACATAAAAAGATTACACTTATTTGAATTATATTTTGACTGGTTTCTTTATCAAAATCATTCATAGGAGCGTTACATGGCTATTCAAAAACATAGTGAGCCAAACGCCTCTATAGAGACACAGTATAGTAGGGTCCGAGTAAAGGCACACGTATAAGCCTATTGTTGGGGGGAAGGGGACAAGACCCTCCATGGTCAAACGGACAGAGACACTTGTCTAGTGCATGTCTGGAGAGACCTGATGAAAGAGAAGCTTAGTTTTCCCGGGGTTGTGTTTAAATAGCCAGGCTGCAACGCCACATAGTGGCAAACCCTGGCGACAAGGGAAGGTAACCCTTTGCCAATCTCTACTCCATCCAAACAAGCGGAGACAATCGCTACATTATGTTAACCTTTATTTCTTTGCGGTATATGAGACACATAGTGTTATATGGGTGCACTTCCAATATGTGATCTACTAAGGGTTTGTGATCTACTATTGATCTACTATTCATGGCATATGATCTACTAGGAAAAAAGAGAACAGGGTTAGGGTTAGGGTTTAGGATTAGTTTAATGGGAAAATGATGGTTAGTTAATCGGTAGATCACATATTGGATTAGAAACCATTCAGTAGATCACATATTGGAAGAGCACCGTTATATATATTTACCAACCCATCCGCACGAACAGGATGCGACACAAGGTCAATTTCTTAGGCGGAGTTTAACAGGTTTGAATTCAGAGTTTTCCTTCTCCTAGACTGGTTACCTAGTCATGGTTAAAGAGTCCAGTCTGCCCTGCTATTTATCCATAGCTGGAGGGAGAATTGGATTCATACCTTTCCCAAGGGTATTAGCGCCATGTGAAATGCCAACGGCTTCGTCCAAGAATTGAACTCGCGTTGACGAGTCCACTTCCTACGACTCTAACCATTAGACCACGCGCCTCCATAAGAACACCGTTATATGTCTTTTAATGGCTAGCACATCTTCAAATCTGTCACTTCAGATGAATTTTTAGTTTAGAAAATTAGAAGTTACTGGCAGCTCCTAAGGGTGTCGTATGAACACAATTATTGACTTTAGTGTAAATTTCCATATATGAATGCCGAATAAAGTCATTTTGATAAACAAAGGACTCGGGTTGTTTACAGTACCTGCGGTTGCTTCTGTGGTTATCCAATTAAGTATTGAACAGACTCATCGCTGTTTAACTTCGATGATCTAACGGAAACTAGTGTTTTCTGCGGGAATTGACTGTAATAGAAAGAAAGAAAGAAAGAAAGAAAGAAAAGATAGGAACAGAATAGATATATAGATAGGAATAGACTCCAACAGCGTAATGTTAGAGATGTTCAGGTCAATTTTGAGAGTTCGATGTTCAATATTATTAAACAGAGCAATATAATTGGTAAAGAAAAATGCTTAATAACCGATTTTTTTAACTTTTTCTGGCTAAACTTGCAAATCGGTTGGAAAATTAGAGTGACTCAGAAAAAACAGAACCCACAAATTTTGTAATAAAACTGTTAATTTTAACTAGGGTGGAGTTTAGGGTTAGGGTTGGGGTTTAGTGTTAATTTAAAGGGAAAATAAATAAATAATTTGGGTTCTGTTTTTTCTGGATCTCCTGTATACAGGGTGACCCAGAAAAAACAGAACCCACAAATGTTGTAATAAAACTGTTAATTTTAACTAGTGGGGTTTAGGTTTAGGGTTAAGGTTTGGTTAGTTTAATGGGAAAATAAATAAATAATTTGGGTTCTATTTTTTCTGGGTCACCCTGTAATGTTTTAATTTTCCGACCGATTTGCAAGTTTAGTCCTTTTTCTTAACCAATTATATATATATATATATATATATATATATATATATATATATATATATAACACGGGTGTTATATTTATAAGTAAACAGTGCTCAATATCATGGATAGAGCATTTATATCTAAGTTAGGGTAGCGTGAACATGGAGTCAACGGCGCCTGGTTACTGACACCGCAGTCGAGAAACTGTCAGTAACCATGTTCGCGCTACCCTAACGCTAAGCAGCTACCCGGCGTCGCCTGGTTGGAGGTGGGTGGTAAAAGTTAGTCTTAAAGATACATTATTACTGAATCATGAGTTGGATCCTCGCAGGGTGTCCCATTAAAACCCCTATGTAAAAAAAGACCTTGCGTTGATTCGGCCTGGTGGGGCGTTAAAAGAAGAAGAAGAAGAAGAAGAAGAAGAAGAAGAAGAAGAAGAAGAAGAAGAAGAAGAGAAAAAAAAGACACGGACAATCTGAAAAAAAAAAATCAGTGTCTCCTATTTGAAATATTAAATGCAAAAAAAAAAAATTCATGGTGTTACTTATCAAATTATATTTATAAAAGGGTTTTGTAATTTGCTTGAAGCATTGTGTATATATTGGTTTGTTGGTTGGTTTTGAAGGCTGTCACAATGCGAGTGTAAAGAAAAAAGAAGGTAACTATGATGTTTTTTGTTAACCTGTCATTTATTTCTCAATATTTCGGGAAGAAATTCCCATCCTCAGAAGAATACTGGAACTGAAGTTGTCTTAGCGGCTGCTAGATTCGTTCTGTTTTGGGTCTTCCAAATTCTGTGTGTGTATGTGTATGGTTGGGGTGCTTGCTTATGTGTGTGTTTGTGTGTGTAAGTGTGTATGTGTGCGTGCTTGTGTGTGTAAATGTAAGCGTATGTGTGTGTGCGTGGTGCTTATTTAAATTATATTTGTTTAATTATCTTCACGAATATAATTAAAATCTTTATTATTTTATTATTGTTTAATCAACTAACAGTCAAACTTTCACAAAAATTTCGATAATTATTTACCTTTTGATGAAATTATGTTTGAAATAGGTTTTCCTGAAATATATTATGAGAAACCTATTTCAAACATAATTTCATCAAAAGGTAAATAATTACCGTGAAATTTTCGTGAAAATTTGACCGTTAGTTGATTTTTCATGGATTTTTTTTTTTGTCAAAAGCGGTAGTCATAACTTGTTTTTGGGTACGTTAGATTTCAATTGATTTAACGGTGCGAAAATGTAAACATTGTTTTCGTCCATATTTTTTTTAAATCTTCAGGAGATTTTTTTAATGGTTCTTCTTTTGAATGGTCAAAATTTTGAAGATAAATAATAACCTTTATTCAAGTTTCATTGTGTTAAATATAGGGGGGGGTAATTTGACACGGCAGATTGGAGATCCCTTACTGCCCTTTATATATATATATATAGATCTATAGATAGATAGAATGGATAAGAATATCTTTGTAGAAATGTGCCATGGTATTTTACATGGCTCTAAAAAAAAATGATTACGACGGCGATGATGATGTTGATGATGAAGTCACGGTAATGGCGGCGGGGTGATATTATTCTATTTAAGGTGCCGGTCTTTCGTCACTCCAATTTCGGTCTTAAGATCTTTTTTTCTTTTTTTTTTTTCTTTCTTTTTTTGACAAATTTGAAAAGGCGATTTTCCCTGTTTTGCCAACTAGACGATACATCCGGGCTATTAATGGTGAACGCTCCACTTGTTTCGTACACAGACGTTCAAAGATTTTCAAACACAATTTTGACACAAAACATCTCATTATTCTTTGTGGACACGTCTCCGCCCCGAAATGTTAGATCACTACGCGGTGGAGGCGGCGGCGGAGAGTGATGTGGGGTATGGAGATAAAGTCGAAAAGGAACTGGGGTCTAGAGAGAAAGGGGGGTTAGAAAAGGAGGCAGAGAGAAACAGAGAAAGAGAAGGCTTAAAGGGTAACTGAGACCTAGAGAGAGAAGAGACTGACAGACAGAGACAGACAGACAGAGGTCGAAAAGTAACTGGGATCTAGAGAGAGATGGGGGGGGGAGACAGAGAGACAAAGGTTTAAAAGTAACCGGGACAGAGAGAGTGAATGTGTGAGAGAGAGTGAATGTGTGTGTGTGAGAGAGAGAGAGAGAGAGAGAGAGAGAGAGAGAGAGAAAGAGAAGGGAGAGGGGAGAGAGACAGACAGACAGAGAAAGAAAAAGACAGACAGAGAAAAGAGAAAGATAATTGGGACCTACGGATAGATAGATAGAGAGAGAGGGGAAGAGACGGAGAGGGGTGGGTGGGAGAGAGAAATGTGCATGAAACACAAAAAAGATGTAAATGTCTAGAACAAGAAAGAAAGAAAGAAAGAAAGAAAGAAAGAAAAGTGGAAATAAATAAATAAAGAAAGAAAGAAAGAAAGAAAGAAAGAAAAAAATAAAGGAAGAAAGAAAACGAAAGAAAGAAAAAAGAAAGAAAGGAAGAAAGGAAGAAAGAAAGAAAGGAAGAAAGAAAGAAAGAAAAGTATCGTTTTTATGGTACATTGACTTCTACACGAATGTTAGCTTGGGTTATTTGTGGCACAAATCTCAAAATATGGAGCACCCAGTGAGGATTGAACTCATCAACAATAATGTGCTAGCATTTTCAATTTTGTTGTTGAAAAATATTTTTTCTTTCAAGACGATTATTATAATTTGTAATAGCCTAAATCAGACATGTTAAACTGAGTAGCTCCCTAGGGTCGCATGGATTACATATGTATGTCATGAGGGCCGCATGGATTACATATGTATGTCACGAGGGTCTCATTGATTACATATGTATGTCATGAGAGCCGCATGGATTACATATGCATGTCATGTCTGCCAACTCTCGTGGTCTGAATCACCATAACTGTCATTGATCACCAAATAAGTTTCCGTTTTAATTTTGACGACGATTTGCAAGTTTAACCGACAATTTTTGGTATGTCTGGTTTTAATGTCTATACAGTTCCGATTTTGGTCCAAGACGACAAGTGCTGATCTGTCAGCCTTGTTCTATAAGAAGTTTTAGTAAATTTCATGAACGAAAATAACTATTCACACACATGGGTAGAACCAAACATTGCTATGATCCTTGAGGCATATTGTCTGAAGTCTTTAAACTTTTTTGAAGGTATAAAAAGTTTAAACGTTTACACGCCGTTCCATCAGAGACCAAAGAAAAATGAAAGGAGCACATGCAAAAATTGGCAAAGAACAATAAGACACAATATATTATTTTTAAGACATGGTTTTATTCAGGAAGTCGAGAGTTGGGAGGAGAGCAAAAGGTGGAAAGTACATAGGCCTATATATATATATATATATATATATATATATATATATTAAAATAAGTGTATTTTGTCAGCAATTTTTCTTTTATACAAGTTTTGTTGAACTGTACAGACAATTCCTGTCGGACAAGTTTTTCGTTGATCCGTTCCAATTTTCGGGCCATCTTTCTGGTGTCGGGGTGTAACTGGTATAACAGTCCCCCAAAGGTTTCAAAACGAGCGCTTTCGGCAATACAATTTGCCATCCTCAGGAGAGAAACAATGGTATGATTTCGATCATACCATCGTTTCCCACCTGAGGATGGCCCGAAAATTGGAACGGATCAACGAAAAACTTGTCCGACTGGAATTGTCTGTACAGTTCAACAAAACTTGTATATATATATATATATATATATATATATATATATATATATATATCAGCAATGGGAATATTCATCGGGACAATTCGAACCCACATATGTACATGTAAATTGAATGAATATGAAAGTGGCAATATCTATTAAAAATTCCATGACGGAATATGGCACTTATCTTCGTTTTAGTTGACTCGTTTTCCATTCGGCTCATATGGGTGGATGACCATTATGGGTCTAATTATTTCTGTCCGCATGAAGGTGATATCGGGATCCCAACTATCTGAAGTAGTAAAATTTTCTTCTAGGCCGCATGAGGACGATTTCGTCCGCCCTCAACGAGGTGTTGAATCCAACTGTGTTCGCCGAAAGGGTCCGGAGTGAAAACTAACTAGTGATAAAAATCTCCCCCCACCCCAAAAAAAAAGATAGTGATGCGTATTTTCGTTCATCTCTTTGTCTTCCTTTTCTTCAGAGACCGGCCTACGTGACAAATAACCGGTCAAAGAAATTCTGCTTCAGATTGGGGTCATTTAGTGGGACACGTACCTCAGTTCTGACGTCACAGAGTTTCAAGAATGTTCTGGGGTGTTCCCTTTTAACTTTCGAGTTTCGTTCTATAATCAATTTCGAGTTACTCGTAATACGTGACCCCCCCCCCCCCCAGTTGAAGATATTTTGCTTTGAGTGAAGAATCCGACTGCATTTCTAAACAGTTCTATATGTAAATTTTTTTCTGCATTAGTGCGAACCACACCTGTGCTTGCGAGGGCCATATACGGTCATGCCTGGCCTAAATGACATTCTAAGATTTTAAAATTTCATCTTTTTATTTCATTTCATCTATTTATTTATTAATTAATAATTTTATCCCAGAAGCCAGAAAGAAACAACATTGGACTAATGTTATGTTATTTATAGCTTTGGGTTATTTGTGGCAACAATCCCAAAATATTGGAGCACCAGTGAGGATTGAACTCATCAACAATAAATGTGCTGGCATCAGTGACTCGTAAACCAACAAATACATCGAGTATATATATTTACCAAACCCTCCACACGAGCAGGATGTGACACAAGGTCAATTTATTAGGCGGAGTTTAACAGGTTTAAATTCAGAGTTTTCCTTCTCCTAGACTGGTTACCTAGCCACGGTTAAAGAGTCCAGCTGCCCTACCATTTGTCCATAGCTGGAGATAGAGTAGGATTCATTACCTTTCCCAAGGTATTAGCGCAAAGTGAAATGCAATTACACATCCAGGATTTGAACTCGGGGGACGAGTCATTTCCCATGACTTTAAAACCATTACACCACGCGCTATATATATATATATATATATATATATATATATATATATATATATATATATATATATATATATATATATATATATATATATATATATATATATATATATATATATATATATATATATATATATATATATATATATATATATATCTATATATTATATATATATATATATATATATATATAATATATATATATTTTTTTACTTGAAGCACTTATAACGTATGTAACTCGATACTTTTTCTCATAGAAAATGAACTTGACAAGTGTATCCCAGCAAAGGATCGCTCGCGTGTGTAGAATATCGTACAGACTGTTTCGACTTTATTAAGTCTCATCAGCGATATATACTAAACGATTTCCCCTCGACAGAAATCCAAAACCGGGAACCTCCACCAGGCATAGTCAAACACTAGTGAAACACTATATCGCCTCGGCCACAGTACACAGCTAACAATCCCAGTGAAATTAAGCTGTCAAATGATACTACACGCCTCTACCATAATAGATAAGGGGGCGTTTTGAGAGAATAATAAACAACAGGGAAATCGTTAGTATATATCCGCTGATGAGACTTTAATAAAAGTCGAACAGTCTGTACGATATTCTACACACCGAGCGATCCTTTGCTGGGATACACTTGTCAATTTCATTTTCTATAAGAAAAAGTATCGAATTTTATGCGATACATGCGTTGTAGTGCCTTCAAGTAAAATTAATATATACTTTATTCAGCAACGCTTCTAAATAAACAAACACCACAAAATCTTATATATATATATAATATATATATATATATATATATATGATGTAACCGCGCTTCCTACATCGAGTATATGGTGATTGCCACTTCTTTACTGAGAAGGCCATTTCTACAAGTAGTTCGGTTGGTGAGTACGCAGGGACCCCAATTTTTTAAAATGTTCCCTGTCACACATGAACCAGTTTGTCGGCTTCCTCTCGCATGCAACTGTACGTGACAGAGAGACCCAGCCCTCGACATGCAGGCCCTGCCACACAGGTCACGTATATGATCAGTCTTAAATGTGGAAATGTGTCCATGCCATCCTTCATGTGCTGATTACATAGAGGCCGCTTCAATATGGGGTGATTGAGCTGCCTTACCTCAAATCCTCACAACTACCATTGGCCAGCCTTTCCAAAACATTGTGTACCTGGCCTCCACTTGTCAATTGGTCCTCATCACCTATAGCGGACTTCCAAGGTTCGCGATGTCTTCCCCATATCGAGAGTTCTTTTGCCACTGATGCCAGTTTGTTGTTCGGGGTTTCCGATCCCTCAAAAACGAGGTGTCTGAACATTCCAGGGTGCTAATGTTAGCCTAGGTTTGTGTGTAATATTTTCTTGTTTCCACCTTGCTAATGTGAACAGCCGCAGGTTGCTGGCCAGCTGGATAGGGGAGAACAGGTATTTGTTTAGGTCAACCTTTTCTATACCCTTTCCAAGTGTCTGGGTGGGCATTACTACCCAAGGGCAGCACTCAACTACTCACGAACCTACACCGGTGCTCTTAGATTCACAGTCTCGTGTGCTTCCCAGCCGTATGGGCCGCACACATCCACACCGTGTGCCGTGCGCGAGTCGAGCCCGGGACTGTTAGAACTCTATCACTGCACATGTTTTTACTAGTTGTGCGCTTTGTGTGAACACACACAATCCACGCTCCCCCTCCCAAAAACGCGTTATAAGTGACAAGCCCCGATCGGCCAGATGACAGAGTAATTTTGGGGTGATGCGCAGGTGCATGATTCTGACCGTGTCTACCGGTCCCTTTCACGCACCGAAGAAGAAAAACTTATTTTTTAAGTTAAGTATTAAACTTAGTATAAGTCCACGGGTTTTACGATTTATCTCTCTCTTTTTTTTTTTCTTT
>CM042165.1:46173149-46229643 GCA_023376005.1 Doryteuthis pealeii | reverse complement strand
TTGTGTTGAGAGAAATTCTGAGCATGAGAGGGATTAATTTTATTTCTGCAAAAATGGATACATTGCAAGATGGATACTGCAAGATGATACATTGTCTCAAGTCATTACATATTTCCTGTCTATGATACTCAATTCAAACGGAGTTCTTTCTTTTCTTCTTTTTTTAATTGTTTAAAGTATTTGATTGTTTTATTTTTTGTTTTTATTATTATCATCATCATATATAATTTTTTTTATGTGGGTGTGTTTGAAAAGGAAGGAATCTACTGGTTTTGTAAAAAGAGAAAATAAAGGAAAAAAACGGGTTTTCTTTTTATCCATTCTAGTATATTTTCTGGAAGGGTAAATTTTTAAAGGGATAATTCTATTTGGAATCATCGAAATCTCACTGTACAACCATACTGTATGCTCTTGTAGGTGCAAACATATATACTCATACAAGGATTTTTATAAATTCCTAAGAGTGCTCAGTGTATAATAATCAATAAATCAAATTATTTACAGAGTAATATTCAACTTTCAAAGAAAGAAAAACATCACAAACCATCATCCTGTAATAATCTTATTTCGACCAGAAACTCAAAATGAGCCTCTTCAGACATATTCTATTTGTAAAATCTGTCTGAAAAGGTTAGACTCCTTTGTGTGTGTGTGTGTGTGTGTGTGTGTGGTAATGTGTGTGTGTGTGTGTGTGAGAGAGGAGAGAGAGAGAGAGAGAGAGAGAGAGGAGAGAGAGAGAGAGAGAGAGAATATATCAGAATGGGGAATAACGAACATAACCAATTCAATTTAATTGATATTTTGTTTCTATTGACTTCAGAGACTTCATCAGAATGAATTTATTAGTTTAGAACAGTATGGCATATAAATGTGGAAAATGTAAAGGGGGCGGAGGGGGAAGGAAGAGAAAGGAGGAAGTAAGAGGTTTGTCACAGATGTAGGTGGTTCATAAGTTCAGGTGGGGTAAGGATTAAAAGCTAGTATATAAAAAAAGAACATGAGTAAAGGGAGATAATCCTGTACCATTTCTCATACGGTTACTTTTCCTGAATGATATAATCTTATTTTCTTACTATCGAAGTACAAATCCCACCGTAGTGTAATGGTTAGTAGGGTAGGTCGATTTTGAAACTGTAACGTCTCCCATGTGGCAAAAATTGCAAATTAACATAAACAATTATTTCTCAAAATTATTTTTTTTCAAAACTTTGCCTTCGTTTGAGAAAATAGATTTAAATCTTCTAGAGTGTTACAGCTTAATTATTAGATAAAAAACCGGCATATCAGGTGTCAGGGTGATGGGGGTATATTTTCAATTTGAATTCTAGTTATAATATCTTATTCGTCTTGTTTAAAATTACAACCTTTTCTGTTTTAAATATTGAAATTGCTATATTTTCTAACCAATTTCTAGGCTAAATTTTGCGAAAACAATGATTTTTAGTGCATTTTTGTAGACGATCTTTAATGCTATTTCCACAAACAATGGTGCAAGTAAAAGATCTAATTTTTGGTATCAGTATTTATTATACTGGTCTTCGGCCAGTGGACCAGTAAAGTAAAATTAATAGCGTCGATCCCAATAGGCGCCCCCCTTTGAGGGGAATACCTACAGGATCGACGCAATTTTTATGTCTACCACCCAGGAGCTTCGGCTTGTGGGTGGGTCCACATAAAAATGTCCTTGTGTCATGCAGGAAAAAAGAAGACGGGTTGGAGTTGGGGTTAGGGTTAATTTAATAATTTATCAGTCAAGAGTGGTTCCCCTTCGTTTATGTTGGAGTTATAGAAAATAACCCATAGTTCTTTGTCTTAAAATTAAACAAATTAATACATCAGGTACTGTTTCTCTGAATTTTTGAGATGAGGTTTGATAATTTGGACAGTTGTCCTTATCTTTATTGTTACCTACACAACATTTCGGCCAATGTGCCCTCCAGACTTCTTCAGGTATTTCTTGTTGGACTCAGGGACCTACTTGAACTCTGGAACCTTCTCTTCGAATTCGGGAACCTTCATGTCGTAATCAGGAGCCTTCACAGAACTTTGAACAGAAACATGAAGGTAACAATAAAGATGAGGACAATAGTCTGAATAATCCAAATAATCCAATACACCAGGTTTTTTTTTTTTTATTGCCCTCCTCTTCTACACAGTCAACATGTCTTGTACTAAATAAGTATAAGGGTAAATTCTAGAAAAATTATCTGGTTTATTGGTCCCAAAAATTCACTCTGAATTGTCCAGTAGGACACATGGCGTAACTGTTATATACCCCTTATAAAACATTGGGTATATATGATGGGGAGAGAGGGTAGAGAGGTAGAGGTAGAGAGAGAGAGAGAGAGAGAGAGAGAGAGAGAGAGAGAGACAAGGGGATGATAGATGAGTGCTCTTACTTGTTACTCTCTTGGTAATTCCATGTCAAATCATCCAGGCCATGTTACCTACCCACTTCAATTTTTCTGAAATTTTGTCCAAGTGAGGATTATAATAAAGTTAAACAATCCCCAAAATTTGAGCTTCCAATTCCAAAAATTGGCAGAGTTATGGCGATTTTTAGCTCTCCAAATTTGAAGAAGGTCGTGAAAAATGTCAATTTTTTGTAATCTATTTTTGTCTGTAAAATGAGTTGGAGCACTTCCCTATTCTTGAAAAATTGTTTTATAATATCATTTTAATCCAGTTAGACAATTGTCTAATGTTAACATAGTTCACACACCTGGAAAAAAATTCAGAAAAATTGAAGGGGGGACGGGTGACTTAAATTTCTGACCGCCATTCTTGGCCAGTTGTAAGAACTTAAAGTAAGTAAGTCCTGAAATCTAGAATCCTTTGGTGAGTGAATAAGTCCCGCAATACAGAATCCTTTGGTAAGTCCTATGAGGTCCAGTGAGATAATCACATGAGGTCCGTACTCCACGAGTGTCCAAAGTGCAATGCCTAGATATTCTCAGACCTTCAGTATATATAATAATATCAGCAGCAGAGAGCTGTCAGTGACTGGTTAATGGGTTGGTCACATGACACTCGGCGAGTCTATATGTAGAAGTGACCGTCTGGCACACGCCTTATATAAAAAAATTCCAGGGCACCTCACGTGGTGTAATGGTTAGCAAGTTCGCCTTGCAGACCATTGTTAGTGAGTTCGATTCTCATTGGGAGCCCCATACTTCTGGCCTTGTGCCATATCTAAGCTAAGCTTAGTAAATAACTATATAAAAAATTCCAGGGCACCTCACGTGGTGTAATGGTTAGCAAGCTCGCTTCGCAAACCATTGTTAGTGAGTTCGATTCTCATTGGGAGCCCCATACTTCTGGCCTTGTGCCATATCTAAGCTAAGCTTAGTAAATAACTATATAAAAAATTCCAGGGCACCTCACGTGGTGTAATGGTTAGCAAGCTCGCTTCGCAAACCATTGTTAGTAAGTTCGATTCTCATTGGGCGCCCCACACTTCTGGCCTTGTGCCATATCTAAGCTAAGCTTAGTAAATAACTATAAAAAATTCCAACATGACAATTTTACTTTTTTCTGGATGATTTGACATGGAATTACCCTTCTACTTACTTCATTGGCCATTTCCTCTTGTTGATCCAGTGGGCTGTTTTCATGGGTTGCTTTCTTTTTCGGGCTGGGTGTCTGTACATTATGCTACTTAATCAATAAAGCAAGACTTGTTGTTGTTGAGGGTCACGAAAAATGGCGACTTTTTGTAAATTATTTTTGTGTGTAAAACGAGTTCTTGAACTTGCCTATTCCAAAAAAATTGGTTTATAATAGCATTTTAGCCCAAGGAATCCAGAAATGCTATAAAAAAAAGTCTTAAAGTTAACCAATTTTAACTTATTAATGATTTGTAAAATTTTAACTACTCTAATTACCCACTCATTGTATCAGAGAATTCAGTTGTATTTCTTTTGGTATTAAGTTCAGTTAGCGGACCATATGACCTTTAGGCACCCCTTTTTGATCTCGATTAAGAAAGGACATGTTTTTCATTTACACCCTCAATATCCGGTTGTTTGTTAGAGGTTAGTTTTATAATTTAAAAAAAAATCTAAAAATTGTCTGTTAAGACAACAGGATATTGACGGTGTAAATGAAAAACATGTCCTTTCTTAATCGAGATCAAAAAGGGGTGCCTAAAGGTCACATGGTCCCAGTTAGCAACTGATTTCAGCTAAATTACCAACGTCCTTAAATGCATTCTACGTTGTTTTTCATTGGTCAGTGCTTGTTGCTGATTTTGGGAAAGTCTATAAATAAAAGTGGTGACTGTTATTAAGTCTGGTAAGCAACTGATTTCAGAACAATTACCAACGACCTTAAATGCATTCTACGTTGTTTTTCATTGGTCAATGCCTGTTGCTGATTTTGAGAAAGTCTATAAATAAAAGTGGCGACTGGTATTAAGTCTGGTAAGCAACTGATTTCAGAACAATTACCAACGACCTTAAATGCATTCTATGTTGTTTTTCATTGTTCAGTGCCTGTTGTTGATTTTGGGAAAGTCTATAAATAAAAGTGGCGACTGGTATTAAGTCTGGTAAGCAACTGATTTCAGAACAATTACCAACGACCTTAAATGCATTCTATGTTGTTTTTCATTGTTCAGTGCCTGTTGTTGATTTTGGGAAAGTCTATAAATAAAAGTGGCGACTGGTATTAAGTCTGGTAAGCAACTGATTTCAGAACAATTACCAACGTCCTTCAATGCATTCTACGTTGTTTTTCATTGTTCAGTGCCTGTTGTTGATTTTGGGAAAGTCTATAAATAAAAGTGGCGACTGGTATTAAGTCTGGTAAGCAACTGATTTCAGAACAATTACCAACGACCTTAAATGCATTCTATGTTGTTTTTCATTGTTCAGTGCCTGTTGTTGATTTTGGGAAAGTCTATAAATAAAAGTGGCGACTGGTATTAAGTCTGGTAAGCAACTGATTTCAGAACAATTACCAACGACCTTAAATGCATTCTATGTTGTTTTTCATTGTTCAGTGCCTGTTGTTGATTTTGGGAAAGTCTATAAATAAAAGTGGCGACTGGTATTAAGTCTGGTAAGCAACTGATTTCAGAACAATTACCAACGTCCTTCAATGCATTCTATGTTGTTTTTCATTGTTCAGTGCCAGTTGTTAATTTTGGGAAAGTCTATAAATAAAAGTGGCGACTGGTATTAAGTCTGGTAAGCAACTGATTTCAGAACAATTACCAACGTCCTTAAATGCATTCTACGTTGTTTTTCATTGGTCAATGCCTGTTGTTGATTTTGGGAAAGTCTATAAATAAAAGTGATTTAAAAAATTTTTTTTTTACAAAATCCAAATAAGAACAAATGAATTTTTTTTTTTTTTTTGCTCTTGATTACAATAAAACTAAAACATTTGCTTTTTATGTACAAGCAAGTCAGATATCTTTAGTGAATTTAAAGTGGCGCGACAGCAAAGAGAGCCAGAAAGAGGGAGAAAAGCCGGCAGCCCCAGAAAGCATCAGAGTTTTTTGTGCAGTCAGTGCACCAAAGACTGTCACTCAGGAATTGGCGTGCACAGTCACTTGCGCAGATAATTTATTCTATTAATTTTTTTTTTTTTTTGGTCACTACTCCATCGTCCTTTTGTGGACGGAAAGATGCCAATCAATCAATCAAATCATAAAAAAAAAAAAAAATAAATTATATACACAACTTATATGACGGACTTTTCACTGATTCGCTTTGTAATCATAAAAAAAAAGGATAAAAAAGGGGGGGGGCAATTTGCAGGGTTGACTTTTATTACATTGCAAATTGAATTTTTTATTTTTATTTTGCCAAGTAAAAAGTAAAGTCGTTGGGGTGGCCTAAAGTTGGTATCAGCCAGACAGTGATAGTTATTTAGTGTAAGTTTTGTCTTGTTAATTGTTTGTACTTATTTTGTTCTGTGTTTGTATGTATCCGTTTGGAACCGGATGCTGGTACTCAATAAATGTATTAAGCACACCATTCTTCTGTGTATCTTTCCACCTCGCGATACAACAATAACATAATAGAAGCAACAAAAACACACACAAATGACTGATAATTTTGTGGGGTCTGTCCACGCTGAATATCATTTTATAAGTAAGTAAAGTCGTTGGGGTAGCCTGAAGTCGGTATCAGCCAGAGAGTCTATCCTTTTTTCACTAGTAGTGCTAGACCAAGGAAATTGTTTTTTGCGACTGAAACAGAGCGCCACACCTACCATCAGCTCCTCACTTTACCGCATAGATCCCTGTGCTACTCATACGCTGAGTTGGCGAGGGCAGGTATTGAAACCAGAACCTTGTGGTTCCTAGTTTGATGCTTTACCGACTGAGCTAAACCAGCCCAATCAAAGTTAAGCATTTATCTTATTGAATTATAGTGGCTTTGTTGCCAGGTGAATTTAGTTTTAATGTTTATTTTTATATCCAAATATGATTAAAATTCTTATGTAACCCAACAATAGTATCATGAGATTTTATTTTGAGTATTCATGTAAGAATACCTTTCTTATGAATAATGATTATATTAATATATTTAAAAAGATTAAAATTATTTACTAGTTTTCTCCAGTCTTGGTACAATACTAACAAACGTTTGGTTAGTACGTTTTTTACTTCAGTAATGCACTTTTTTTTTTAATACTCTAGAGCATTTTTTACTCATTTAATAAACATATTTTACTAATATATTATATAACATTTGATAAACATTTTACTAATATA
This sequence comes from Doryteuthis pealeii, assembly GCA_023376005.1. Lineage (NCBI taxonomy): Eukaryota > Metazoa > Mollusca > Cephalopoda > Myopsida > Loliginidae > Doryteuthis > Doryteuthis pealeii. The sequence continues at coordinate 46,222,916 of CM042165.1, read as the reverse complement.
TTTTATAACATTTAATAAACATATTTTACTAATATATTTAATAATTTAAAACCAAAATAATCTAAAAGGGTTTTATAATTTGCTTGAAGAATTGGGTTTATATTGGTTTGGAGGTTGGTTTTGAAGGCATTCACAATGTAAGTGTAAAGAAAAAAGAAGGTAACTGTGGTGTTGTTTGTTAACCTGTAATTTTAAAAATAATTCTCAATATTTCGAGATAAAAAATCTCATCTCCAAAACTGAAATTGTTGCTAGTGGCTGTCCATTTGGTTTTGTCTCATGTCTTCCAAATTCTGTGTGTGAGGGGGTATTGTTTATGTGGTGTGTGTGTGTGTCTGTTCAACAGTGTCTGATTATAATTCCTGGTCTGGCTCACCCTCCAAGCATAAACTTTTTGTTTATTAACAGGACCATCTGATTCTTTGGTTCATTCTTATATCCAAAAATGATTAAAATTCTTATATAACTGTAACTCAACAATAGAATCATGAGATTTTATTTTGAGAAACACAAGTCAGAGTGAAAATGGAGTCTGGCAGAATGCGTTAACAGAGGAAGACATGAAATATCTTGCTCTCGGCAGTTGTATTTATATATACAACAAAATAGTGGTGAAGAGGAAGGTAGATTTCTTTTAACAATTTTGGATGTAGTGAGTGAACAGGACTGTCCTTTCCACCTTAACAAAAGAATAAAAAAATCTGAAAATCCTTTTTGAATTTGATAAGCAAGTATGTCGGTAGCAACCAGACAGCGAGGGAGCCTATCCTATTTTCGTTAGTGCTAGACCAAGGTGATTGGGTTTGTCGAGGTGGAGCGCCACACCTATTGTCAGCTCCCCACTTTACCACACAGATCAGATAACCTAAGACATGCTACTCATATAACTGAGTTGGTGAGGACTACTATCAAATCCAGAACCCTAGTGAATGCTCTACTGATAGAGTTAAACCAGTCTGTAAAAAAAATAATAAATAAATAAAATAAAATACTGCAATGCTGCCCCGACAGGGGATCGAACATCATACCATCTGCCTCACCAGAGATATGACAATAAGTAAAATTATTGAAATAAATACAATTAGTGTATGAGAAACAACAATTCTGTTTATCAGGTTCACAAAATGAAATCATTAACAAGGGGAATAACTCATGAATTTTTTTTCAACAGAGAAAAAGTAGGTGTAGCTGAGATTTGCCTCAAAACAGCCCATTTTATTAGTGCGATATTTACTGCTCATCTCACTCAGACACAAGGTCCTATTAATGTGGGACCACCCACAAACTGAAGCTCATGAGATGCCAATGACAAAAAATATGTAGATGCCCTTGGAATTCCCACTAAAGGGGAGTGCCTCAGGCACTGGGCAATAAACCCAGCCCTGCCCCCTTTAAATCAAGAGGGCAGGTGTTGCCTTGGGAGATGGCTCCCTGGGATCATGCCATTAATTTTATTAATAGTCCAGTGGCTTTGACCACTGGACCCATATCATTAATAGGTTTAAAATCTTGTGATATGTTATGTCATTAATAAATAAATGTTTACTTTGTATATGTTGTGAATAATTTGCATACCGGTTTTCATAAAATCATGTTTAATAAATACTTACTAGTTTTTTTTTCTAATATTAGTTTTATTCTTAAACGTATTAAAAGTAATCCTATGCATAATTTTATATTGAAATCAATTAGAATAAAATAAGAATAAGTATAATCTTTTTTGTGTTCATATTTAATTTCATTAGTCTTTCTAATTCAATATATTTAATTATATTAAAATTTAATTACTTGTGACGCATATTTTTGCTAGTTCAACTAAATAATTTTGAAAGTAAACTTTGAAACACGTGTCTGTGGATAACTGATAAATACGCTTCCCACTTCCATGGTTGAGCACTGTGGGGGTGGGGGGCATCAATTGTAACTTCACCATTTGGCATTAGCCGTGACCCATCTGTTTACAGATTTGAGTTCTCCGGTGATTGTAAAAACATACCGCTGTAAAGTATGTAGCAATTAATTGTTCATCATAGACTGACAGCCGCTGATGGTCATAAGGGTAAGGAACTTGGCAGACGAAAATTCTGTTGGTTAGAGGTAGCTGTTAAAATGTCAAGCCGCACTGATGAGATGTAAACTTTGAAACACGTGTCTGTGGATGACTGATATATGATGGACTCTCCCATCGATCGACGTATGAGTGTTCATACAATGAACATCCACACAGTGATTTCTTTATAGTGGTGAAGGCTTGTGTTGGACCATCCACACTTTTTGGCACAGTCGATAGGAAAGAATGGTGCATCAAGGGTTGCCACAAACCCAATCAACGACCGACCTCAGGAATTTTGAATTCAGAGTTATCCTTCTCCTAGACTGGTTACCTACCCAAGGTTGAAGGGCCCAGTCTGCCCTACTATTTAACCCATAGCTAGAGGGAGAATATATGGATTCATACCAAGGGTATTAGCGCCATGGGAAATGCCAACAGCTTCGTCTAGGTATTGAACTCAAATCGACGAGTCCATTTCCCATGACTCTAACCACTAGCCCACGCGCCGCATATATATATATATATATATATATATATATATATATATATATATAATATATATTTTCCATCCATTTCAACAGACATACGTGGTGCCAACTGATATTAATCGAAAACTCGATTAATTCAACGGATGTAACCCTGACGATTTAGATGATGAAACTCGAGTAGGTTATTTTTATATCCATTTCTTAAATAAATTTTGCTCTACATTGTATTGAGCACTTTGTATTTGTTTTTTCATGGTCTTAACCCCTGGATACTGTGCGCTCCCAACGATTGTACTTGTACCCACCAGTAAGCCACTACTCATACATATATATATATATATATATATCATCAAATGTTGCTAAACACAATGAAATAGAATGTAATGAATTATGTGCTGTGTTTTAATGCTTATTTTTTTAAATAAATATTTTTCTTTGGTGTAATAAATTTTGAAACTTAAATGTTTTTAGTGAACTTATTAACATAAGCGTATCTCGTACCTCAAATTTTAGGTCTCAACACAAAGCAAAGAGTCGGCCGAGTGACAGCTTGGCACTCGTAAGTCAAAGTACCACTGTTATAAGTGAGATCATTAAGATTTTAAACATTTTAGAAAATATTTTATTACATATGTTTTAAATTTTTTTAGCTAACATCACACACAACCTCCCCACCTAAAAAAAAAAGTGTTATTATAAGAGCAATAATTTTTAAATTTTTTTTTAATTTTATTTTTAAAATGATTTACTTCCTGCCTCCCCACCTAAAGTTACGTTCAATTTTTTTTATTTTTTTTTTAAGTGACATGGCTGAGAATGGTGCAAAACACACAGAGGGCCAGGTTAGCTCAGTCGGTAGAGCGTTCGGCTAGAAACCACAAAGTTCCTAGTTCGATACCGGTCCTCGACAACTCAGCGTATGAGTAGCACAGGGATCTGTGCGGTAAAGTAAGGAGCTGATGGTAGGTGTGGCACTCCACCTCAGATGCTAAAAAACAATCTCCTTGGTCTAGCGCTATTGAAAAGGGGATAGACTCCCTCGCTGACTGGCCGATACCGACATTAGGCCGCCCCGTCGACTTTACTTTTTTTATTGAACAAAAAGAAAATTTTCAGAAATACCAAAAGAATCGGAAATTTCTTCTAATTTTCGTGATTCCTTGATTTGATATCCTAAATTTGTGATTAGTCTTTTGTTAATGACTTTTGCAACAACTAAAGGAACGTTAAGGGACATTAAGGGAGTCCAGAGGAGAGCTACTAAATTAGTGAATAATCTAAAATCCCTTTCATATGAAGAAAGACTTAGGAACATTGACCTACCAAGTATGGTTTTCCGACGTATGAGAGGGGATATGATCGAAGCCTACAAATACACGCATGGTTTCTATTCAGCGAACTCTGACCTACTAAACATTGCTCAAAATACCTATACAAGGGGACATAAATTAAAACTCCTTAAAAAATCTTGTAAAGCAAACGCAAGACAAAATTATTTTATCTACAGAGTGGTGAATACATGGAATAAACTACCTTCATCAATAGTGAATGCCCCATCTCTAAACTCCTTCAAGGCAAAGTTGGATAATCTGTGGAATGACATTAAATATTCAGTGGATTTAAAATGAATATTTGCAAGGAACAGCTGACAGGTCTCAGACCTAATATACTAGCTGAAAGGATATTATTATTATTATATTATTATTAACAATAGTCAAGGGAAAGAATCTCTTCCTATGAGCTATGTATGTCTAAACCTTTGAAGTTTCATTAAAATTTGTGGCAATTATAAAAAAAAAAAAAAACTTATTAACACAAGCATATCTGAAGCTCAAGTTTTAGCTCTCAACACAAAGTAAAAAAAAAGGGAATTTTCACCTTTAGTTGGCTAAATTCCTAGCAAATAAGGCAATTAGAGTAACCTCCCTTGACTTTCACTTTGAAACAAGCCGGTAGCTATTTTGAAAGTCTCCGTGCGAAATGAACAAATCTTAGAAGCGTTTCGAAAAAAATATACAACTGCATGCTTTAACATAAAAATATCATAAAATGTGTTCTTAATAACAATTAAGTTCATTTCAGATAATTTTATGCTAGGAATTTAGCCAACTGACTGATTTTGAATCAAGATGGTAGCCATTTTGATTGTGTCCATGTGAAATATACAAATCTTAGAATTGTTTCAAAAACAATACAACTGCAGGCTTTAACACAAAAATATCATAAAATGCGTTCTTAATAACAATTAAGTTCATTTCAGATAATGTGCATGCACAATTTTATGCTAGGAATTTAGCCAACTAAAAGTGAAAATTACCGTAAAAAATTTGACCAAGTGCCAACTTGCAACTCGGAAAACTAGTATGTCAATTTACCATTGCACTTTCATTATCTTTTTAATAAAAAAATAATAAAAAAATGAATTTGTTTGAAATTTCACAGCTCTGATAAATTACAGCAGAGCTTAATGACCTTCTTGAGAACCAAGTTTCCTCAAAAACTGTAAGAAGGGAGCTGCACAAAGCCGGATTTGACAGAAGCAAATAATAAACCCATTATGACACAAGGCCAATATATATATATATATATATATATATATATATATATATATATATATATATATATATATATATATATATATATATATATATATATATATACACACAACAGACAGGTAAGTTGTGGAGGATCCTATTTGGGATCATCGATATCCCCCGTATATCTACAATGCATGCATATGCAGATACACACCAATAGATTTATACAAGTGTTATGTCAAATCCCTAAGAGAGCTCAATGTAAGATAATTAATAAATTATATAGAGAGCAGTATTTACACTTTCAATATGAAAGAAAAACTTAAACCGTCATTATTATTATTATTATTATAAAAAAAAACTTTTATCAAAAAGGAAACTTACTACTACTATCACAATTTATTTTCAAATTGTTAGAACCTCTTTAATAATGGTTTAAGCTTTTCTTTCTTATTGAAAGAATATATATATATGACAAGTAAAGGATTGAGTAAATCCGACAAAATGTGGTTGAAAATAGAGTAAAAATGCGGATCAAACAACACAATAACTAAATTCAAATGATATTTCACCTTGGTTTGCTACAGAGCTTTGTCAAATTTATTCTGAAAGACAAACTAGGATCTGCAGGCTACTTTTATGCTGAAAAGGTAATTTTGGGGCAGGCAGAAGATGAGGGGAAGGCGTACTGAGTGATGAGAATTTGAGGGGAAAGGAAAGAGGGGAGAGTTGGATGTGGTTATGGAGGGAGGAAAAATGAAGAAGGAAATGGGTTTATTATTTTTATGGGGTCATTTATTGCCATTGTAGAAATTTGATAGTCTGGTAGGAAGTTAGTGTGTGGCGACAACTGTCTGTGTGGGTTTGAGAAGCTGGGGGATTGGAAATATTTTTTGTTTTTGGTATATTTTAGAGATTTTGTGATTTTAGAATTTATTTATATATATTGTTTTATCCACATTTTCCTCTATTTTCAACCACACACACGTGTGTGTGTATATATATATATATATATATATATATATATATATATATATATACACACACATATATACATACACATTCTTCTAATGCTGCTACCATATTTCCGCCATAATATCATATATTTCATAAAATATAGAGCTTATATAGTTGTAGAAAAAACCTTTTTCTCACTACTACGGTTTCGGTGTTCACAGTAAACCTTCTTCAGGGTGTACCGTGAACATCGAAATTGCGGTAGAGAACATTTTTTTTCTACAACACACACACTTAAGGCCATATTTACCAAGACCTTTCTCGTTTCCCAATGATACCTGTGCATAAGGAAAATAATGTCTGAAACAAACCACAATATTTAATGAGAAATGACAGAAGAAACATAAAAGAATTCTCCAAAGATCCTCCCAGAACAGAAACATTCTTGCTATCATCAAATCCCTTATTCCATCTTACACCGGAAGAAAATACTAATTTGCAAAGTCTGTATAAACCAACGACCCAGCATTGCCTGGGTGTAGCAGGGGAGGGCTAGTTTATTCATTTGTTTACTTCTGAAATTTACAAATGCAGGACACCTTTGAATCGAATTTCAATGCTATTTCTATTTTAATTTTTAAATATCTTTGAATATAAATAAAATCTTCATAATTTTGCACAATAAGCAAGAACCAGTGATATTTAATGTGTGTGTGTGTGTGTGTGTATATATATATATATATATATATATTTACCAACCCCTCTGCACGAGCAGGATGCGACACAAGGTCAGTTTCTTAAGCGGAGTTCAGCAGGTTTGAATTCAGAGTTTTCCTTCTCCTAGACCGGTGGCCTAACCAAGGTTAAAGAGCCCAGTCTGCCCTACTATTTACCCATAGCTGGAGGGAGAGTAGGATTCATACCTTTCCCCAAGGATATTAGCGCTAAATGAAAAGCAATTACCACGTCCAGGATTTGAACTCGGGGCGACGAGTCCATTTCCCATGACTTTAACCATTACACCACGCGCTTCCTACTAGATAGATAGATAGATAGATAGATTGATTATTACCATATAGGTAACCATCTAAGAACATTGCTTAACTTTGATCTGATTGGAATTTGTATTTAAGTCATTTTTTGTCTGTAAAGATTATAAATATAAATATTTATTGTTGATATAGAGAGTAAACTTTATGCTTTCAAATTTATATAAAACTAGGAGTGGCTACCCAGCATCGCCTGGGTAGGGGTGAGGGAAAAACTTGGTGCATTGATTTGTTTACTTTTGAGATTTACAAATGCTGGAAATTTTAAAGTAGAGATTAGAATGCTGCTTGGTCTTAAACATTTTAACAACCTTAACAATGAGCACCTTGTGCCACCCATAACTCTACATATTAAGCTACATTTAAAAGGTAAAAAACGAAAATAAAAACAGAATATCATAATTAGTATTATTCGGACTATTGACCTCATCTTCATTGTTATCTGTACAACAGCGATGTGCCCTCCGGCCTTCTTCAGGTATTTCTTGTCAGACCCGGGAACCTTCTTGTTGTAATTGGGAGCCATCACAGAACTTTGAACCTAATCCTTTATTCAGTCCACGGGGGTATCCTGTTCTCATTCCGCTAACTATAGCTGGGGTAGAGGCGTTAAGCTATGTTAATTATTATTCTATGTTACTGAAGATGAGGACAATAGTCCAAATAATACTAATCATCAAGCCTCATCTCAAAAATTCAGAGAAATAGAATATCATAAGATAATTTTAAAACTAATTACAAAAAGAACCGCCATCTGAGTGGTGTAAAATTTAATTTTTGCCAGTTTTTTTTGTAAAAATAATGTAAACAGGTCTTTGAAATCTTATATTTTTTTTTTAATAATAGATCTAAAAAAATAAAAATTCAAATAAATGTTTTTTCTCTCTAATAAAATCAAGTTTCTAACAGTTAAATTCAAATGGATTCAAATAGTCAAGGTTTGTCGGATGTAGCAGCATGTGTCAAAACTTGTTTTGATAATCGTCTGTCATAAAATAAATTTTTTTTACGACAGACGATAATCAAAACAGACGTTTTTTTTCTTTTCTCACTGTATAATGAAAGATAAAATTTAATGTAGAAGAAGATTATGTGACCATTTCTTGTTTGTAAATAATTTCCTCATAAAACTCTAAACGTTAGATAACTTTAAATATATATTAAAAATAAAACAAACTATATATAAATCAATAATACCGGGCATGTATTTATTAAAACTTGTTTTAACAAACAACGTGGACTGTTTAATGTTGCATACTTAATTTCTGAGTATGTATAATACAGGGTTGTTCTTTATTCCATGTATTAATGATTTTGACTATAAATCAAACTCATTGATAAACTTACGCAATTCCTGAGGGTATTGTGACGTAAGGAGTGACAGTTACAGACAGACACCAAATCTTCATTATACATAGATATTCAGCCGATAAATATTCCAAGACTCAGCTCCATAGTCTCAGTTGGCGGAGTGGCCTATTATTGGTATCAGTTGGACTTTGAGGGAGTCTATCTCCTATCCTATTGGAAATTTGCATTGATGATAAGTGGCTAACATGCTGCTTTTAAACCAATGGTAACAATTGCACCTTAAATGTATTGTACTCTATAACATAAACACAGCTCTTACACCTGCAATCGAACATTTTATTTACAATTCTCCAATACTAAAAAAAAAATCTAATATATCTATTATTATACTAAAGCTGAGTGATTTAATGTTTGTCTCCTAAAGGCTTTATATATATATATATATATATATATATATATATATATAAAAAGAGAGAGAGAGAGAGAGAGAGATAGAGAGAGAGATGCTGGTAGCTTTTTGATTTAGTGCATCCTGGGATGCAAATATTTACTTTGAATGGGTCCCAACTAAAGCCGTCTAACTCCTACCTTGTAACCTATCCTGTGTAATTCGTTTCTAAGAGACTATTGAAATGTATTTACAGTTACTTTGAAATGGTGAAGGAAGAAAAAAGAAAAACACTGGGACGCATGGATATGATTTTACTGTGTCCTTTTAGATTTTTGTGCATCAGGAATGCAGGGCGCTCATACCTATATATATATATATATATATATATATATATATATATATATACACACACACACACACATAAAAAGGTGTCTGTACTTATAAACATTTAATATTTTCTCTTCTTTTTGTATTTGCTTTGTACAATCTTATTGAGCCGTGAGAACGTTTCAAAACAAAGTCTATTCTTCATATATGATATGATAAATGGAGGTTCAAAAGTTGCATAGACATCATGTTGAAGCAGAAAGATTAAAATGTTGATAAACAAAAAAACAAGAATAACAAACCAAAAAATTCTGACAAAAAAAAAAAAACAAAACAAATGAACAGTAAAAGGAAAAACTGGAAAAAATAGATCTGCTTTTTTAATAGAGGATACAATTCAAAGTTTGTTGGTTTTTTTGTTGAATAAACTAAAAGAAAGGTGGCTAAATTTGGAAACAAAAAATTATAAACATGCGTTAAAATGTTGTTTTTTTTTATGCATTGAAAAAAAAAAAAAAAAAAAAAAAAAAAAAAAATCTTCAGATGAGCTGGATGGAATAAATACATTAAAAGATAAATATTAAAAAAAAAAAAGTTTAAATTAAAAAAAAAAAAAAAGAAAAAAAATTGCTTTCCCAAATTCTGGCAACTTCCTCCAAGATTTACGAGGGTGGGGGTGGGGGCTGAAAAGGCCACGGACTGGACTGAAAAGTTCATATGATGACCTTGTATTTGTTGTTGATGACCTTTTTTTGGGGATCCAAGCACTGCAACACTGATGGAAGGAGTGAGTGGACTGCAAGTATGTGTGTTGTGTGTGGTGTCTATGTTTAAAAATAAACATCATTTGGTCACACTCCATGAGTATCTTGGTCAACCTATGAACTTTTTAGCAAACCCTCATATAAGTAAAAGATATAACAGAAGAAATTTTGCATCTGATGATTGGGAACACTAGATATTTGGTCTAGGATTAATGCTAAAAATCTAAATCTTCTGTTATATTTTTTACTTATATAATTTTGCTCTGTGACTCTCACAATAAGAGCACACATTAAGCTCTGCAAACTACGACATAAAAAAAAAAAAAAAAAAACTTCTGTCATACAGATTTCTTCTCCGGATTTTGGGATTATATATAAATAAAATCCAAAAATCCGGAGAAGAAATCTTCCGTATGACATATATATATATATATTATATATATATATATATATGCACATACACACGAGGGTGGGATGCAAAAGTTTATATGACGACATCAGATCTGTTGATTTTTTTGACCAATGGGATCCAAACACTGCAACACCGATTGGAGAAGTGTGTAGACTGCAAGAGGGACTATGTTGAATAAACCTTGTTTGGTCACATTCCACAAGAGTATCTTGGTTAGCTTATGAACTTTTCAGCTTACCCTCGTACTTTATTAAAAAAGAAGAAAAGAAGAAAAAAAAAAAAAAAAAAAAAAAAAAAAAAGCTTTTAGCGTTGTTTGAAAAAAAAAAAAAAGAAAAAGAAAAAAAAAGAAAAAGAAAAAAACTTTAGATTCATGAATGAAAGTCACATGATCGATAAGGGAATAATTTGATTGGCTGTTGATTTAACTGAGTAAATGAAGTGAGCACGCAATCAAAATAAACACCCAATCCCCTTCAACTGTGATAATCTACTAACACCATTTATAAAGGAGACACAAAAAAGCCAGAGAGAGAGAGAACTTTCATTTATATAACTTGTTTCTGTTAAAAATTAGATCTGTATACTTACAACAAAATGATTGCGAATGTATGTATGTGTACGTGTGTGTATGCTCTGTACTCTTCTGGGAGTGTTTTATATTATTATTATTATATAAAGAAGTACCATTCATCACTAAGTCATTGATAGTCATTTCAAGACAACAGCAAAGGAGAAAGAAGGGCACCAACAGTTAGACATGCTAATAGTAGGTTGGTTGGTTGGTTGGTATTTGTTTTTAAAAATGCATCATGACCTACTAATAATATATACGGCCCCACATGCTACCTAAGCAGGCAGAATTTTAACAGGCTGATTCGTTTTATAGTCAATTTATGTCTGTTTTGAAAAAAAAAAAAAAAAACATTTGGCTAGATGGAACCGTAAGTTCTCTTTGAGAAATACTGTTTCTCTGTAGTATCATCACTCTCGTTGCCTACAATGACCAGGGAATAAATTTCATATCAAAATGGTTTAATTTTTTTCTGATATAACCTGAAATCATAGATAAATTGTTGGTATGTTTGTTTTGTATAACTGCATAATTTTTTCTAACTTTTTTTTTATTAGTTTGTTTACAATCTTTTATTATTACATTTCCGAAGAAAAAAAGACAAATTTGTATATTTTGAATATTTTTTTCTGAAAAATAAATTGACTATAAAACGAATCGGCCTGTTAGAATACGGCTTGCTTATGTGACATATGGGGCCGTATATATTAGTAGGCTGTGAACGCATGTTAAGTTTTTGCCATTTTTTTTTTTGTTGTTGTTTATTTTGTTGTCTGTGCCATCATCTGAAATGAAAACAAATCGTATCTAAATGGATTTTTTTTCTTTTTTAAAGATTTTCTTTTTCGCATGATAAAGAGTTTTGTTGGTTGGTTTCATAAAAGTGATAAATATCTCGTTCCATTGTAAAAATGGCATCAACGTTTCCATTTTTCACTTTTTTTTCTTTCTTTTAAAACAATGATTGTTTTTTTAATTTTTTTTTTTTTTTTTTAATTCTTTTTCTCAAATTAAAAGAAAAAAAAAAAAAAAAAGTTAGTTCGTTTTAAAAAGTTTTTTTTTTTTTTTTTCTTTTTAAGATTTAACCTTCTCTCATTTCAGCATTCGTTCACCTCTCGCTCATTTTTTTTTTTTTCCTTTCAGTCAGTCAACAATCAGTCATAATGATCACACAGATGTTAAAGATGAAATGATTTATCTTTTTTTTTTTTTATGTTGATAGGCAGGGGGGGCTTGCCAGGGTTGGGGGTACAGAGAGGGGAAAGGGTTTAGTAGAACATAGTATGAGCTAGAGAAAAGTTCTCTTAACCCAATCACCTCATCCAACACTAACTTCCTTTTTACTTTTCACTAGTTTCAGTCGAGGTTGAAGTGGAACTTGATGATGAAGCAGTCGTAGAGGAAGTCGTAGTAGTAGCTGTAGTAGTAGTAGCAGGTGAAGAAGGGGGAGGGGGAAGAGTGACCGATGATATTGTTGGGGGTATGATGGGGTGTGCATTTGGAGACTTAGTCACCCGGCGCGATGCTGAAGGGAATGACAAATTTGATGTAGACACGAGGCCACGGTTTGGCAGGCGCCGGAGAGTATTCTTATGCTGATGGTCCCAGTAGGTTTTCGGCTTGTTCATCACCTTTACTGATGGGACTGGAGACCCGAATGGTGTGGTGGAGGTGGATGTTGAGGAGGTGGACGACGATGGGTGAGAGACGCTAAAAAAGTCTTTGTTGGAAGCCACCGCGTGGTGACTGCCGCTGCTGCTGCGAGCGTCACCACCAACGCCGCCTTCACCAGAGAGCAGCAGAAACTCATGATTATCATTAAGCATGAATGTCATTACAGAATCTTGTGATGTGGAGGCATCTGAAACGGTAACATTAGAGGCAGCAATGCGGGGCATTTGGAGATCTTCTTTCTCCTTGCTCACGGTACTCTTTGGAATCGGAACTTCCTTTGTTAGTATGGGCGGCTCAGAAAAATTTTCAGGCACCGGTACATCAGCTCGGCTACGAGACTTACTTTCACTTTCAGATATAGATTTTGTATTTGAACTTACATCGGACGCCAGCCTGTCGTTCCCTGGTTTCTCATCTTTAACAGAAATGCTTTGTACAGCCATATCAGTGGCGGTCGAGGCCATGCTCGAGCCAGTAGAGGAGGTAGTTGTGGATATGGTATTAGTCGGGGCAGACGCAGAGGCAGCACCCCCCCTATTACTAGCAGAAACCCGATTTTCGTTTCCCTCACCATCCCCTTCTTCATCGTCATCCCATTGGAAGGGACGTGCATCAGGATCCTTTAAAGGTTTGCGTACCCAAGATACGTGTTCCTTGTCGGGATCAACAGCAGGCTCAAATGCTTCAGTGATTGGAGTGGGGTCGCTAAGGGTGGGCGAGGGAAGGTTCTTGGTCATGAGGGTCGATTCCCTCTTTTCCACTTTCAAGCCCGGGGATAACACTGCCTTCTGGATGTCCGGTAAGGCCTTTATGATGGCAGGGGCTTGGCTGGCATCGGCAGAGATCCGGAGCCTCTTCAAAGGTGGAGACCCCTGCTGATTAACCATTTTGGCAATTTGATTGGGATCACTGACCACTTTAAGCATACCATCTTGTTCAGTCAAAACAAGTGTCTTTACAACACCAGAGCCACTACCGCTGCTACCAGTGGCAACCAATGGTACGGCTTCGGCACTTCGTTTCAGTACAGTTCGTGGAGTGTCTGGTCTGATTGCTGGCTCGTTGGGGTTATCGGGTGGCAAGCCTAAACATTCAGAAGAACTCACGTTGAGGATATAGTACTCAGGAGTTTTTAGATTGACCCCCTTGTGAGAGGACAGGTGGTACTTGGTATCAGACCAGTAGTAGCTGCAATAATTGCAAAGTTTACACTTGAATCGATCAAGCCCAAGATGCTTAGCAGCATGGCGCTTCAGATGTTGCAAATAGGAAAAGGATTGATTGCATTCTAAGCATCGAAGCGTTTGGAAGTCGGCGATCTCCTCAATCTTGCGATTGTGGTTGCACAATCGGACATGCCGCTCAAAATGCTGCCGGAATGAGTAATAGCGATTGCAAGAGTAACACTGAAAGTTACCAATTTTGGTCAGCTCTGACGATTTGAACATTTTGCTGGGGGTTGTGCGCAACTTTTCCAAGTTGGTAACTGTAGACTTAATACATTCGGATGGCTTGCCGGGCGTTTTTGAAACCCAAAACGTCTCGAGTTTGACCGGTTGGACCATGGTGGGAGTGAATGAGTAATTCGGGTCAGAGTTGCCACTTTCTCTGTTATGTGAGGCACTGAAAGGTCCGCTAGTCAGCCTTGGGGTATTGACAGCAGTGCTGACGCCAGGTGACTGGTCAGCCGTTGATGGCGTGGCAAGAGATGGGCGCTTCAATTGTTCGCCAGATGCTTCACCACCCACCGCAGTTGAAACAGAATTGTCACCCCTTGTTTTCTTCTTCTTCTTCTTCCCAATCGTCTTAAAAGCAACGATTTTGGTGAAGGTCTTTGGTCGTCCTCTGCGTTTTTTAGAGTCGGTATCTTTCACCGTGCTTTCCGTGCGTTTTCGGCACGTCTTAACGTGAACTTTGATAGAACTCTTCTTGGTGAAGGTCTTAAAGCAGAAAGAGCACTTGAAGAGCATGCATTTCTTTTTTATCTTTTTGTGCCTTACTTCAACGACCGACGTCTTGCGCAGTTTCGTCTGCATTTTCTGCAACTGACCTCGCTTCAACCCGTGCTCAGACCGCAAATGCCCAATCAAGCCAGAAAAGTAGCGCAGAATTTTGGGTTTTTTCTTACAATAGGGACATTTATAGTTCTTTTCTGGCAACTCTTTGTCTTTGCTGTGTTCGGAACGTTTGACCGCTTCGATTACAGGGAACGTGGCCGACATATCTTTTTCGTCGACCCAACAATTCTTCATTAAGTTTCGCCACATAGGGAGCAACTGTTTGTCTTTGAGGAAATGAGGATCTCTCAAGTGGAGAATGAGTTCGGAAAATGTTTCAAGGCGAGTCTCCTTTTGACAAATCGGACAAACAAAATGTCCTTTGGAATCTGCCAAATGTTTTGACATATGTTGTGCTAATTTACTCATGTTCATAAGCTCCAGGCCGCAATCTGGACAGCGGAGTCGATTTCTTAGCTCATATCTTTCTGGGTCGTTTAGATCTTTCTCCAAGTCGTCATCATCATTAACCGTTTTGTTTTTATCGTCCAATTCTGCAAGGGCATCTGCTACTTTATCTCCTTTATTCTCGGCGTCAGTGTCGTTTTTGTCTGCCTCTGGCACCTCAGGCAACCCTTTATCATCCGCCTTTGGGGTTTCTGCGTCAGTAGGTTTATCATTTGTGGTTGGCGTCTCACTGGATTTTGGTTTTTCACCATCCTCTAAGAGAGGTTGATTTTTATCTTTGTACCGCTGATAGGCATCAAGAACCCCGGCTATTAGTGGATTCAATGTATCAGAAGCGTCGGCTTGTTTCTGATTTTGGGTCCCCGTTGATTCAGTGACACTATCCTTTTCTGGGGTGAGAACTGGAGGTTCATCAGCTTTATTCTCAGCAGATATAAGTACTGGCTTTGTAAGCAAGGGTTGCTTATCTTGATCAGCCTGGGCATCGACATTTTTGTCTGCAGATGCAGGAGTAAGAGGAGCAGGCATGGAAGTATCAGAAGCAGGAGTAACTGCAGGCACTGGAGGAGTGGGGGTAACAGTAGAAGGAGTAGGTTTATCTGCAGGCGCGGAAGGAGTGGGTTTACCGGCAGGCGCAGAAGCGGGTTTACCTGCAGATGCAGGTTTATCTGCAGGCATAGAAGGAGCAGTTTTATCTGCAGAAGGAGCAGGTTTACCTGCTGGCGTGGAAGGAGCGGGTTTACCTGCAATTGTAGGTTTATCTGTAGGTGCGGAAGGAGCGGGTTTACTTGCAGTCGCGGATTTATCTGCAGGCGCAGAAGCAGCAGGTGTAACACCAGGTTCAGAAGGAGCGGATTTATCTGCAGCCTTAGAAGAAGCGGATTTGACTGCAGGCGCAGAAGAAGCGGATTTGATTGCAGTGGAAGAGGTTGCAGAAGTTGTAGTAGTAGTAGGAGGGGTTACTTTTTCTTTTGGCTCTTCAGCTGTTTTTTTATTTGATTCTTCAGTTTTTTGTCTCTTTGAGGGTGGGGGTGCATCACCCTTTTTCTGGTTGGGACTGTCCACCTGCTTAGCAGCGGGGCCAGTTTCTTTTTTCTGAACAGAACTATCCTCCTTCTTTGGAGTTGAAGAATTATCTCCCTTTTTCTGGTTTGAACCGTCTCCCCTTTTAAAAGGTATTGAGCTGTCTTCTTTTTTCTTGTCCCCCTTTTTAAAAGGAACTGAACTGTCTTCTTTCTTTTGGCTACCACTTTCTTTCTCTCCCTTTTTGAAAGGAACCGAGTCTTTATCTTTCTTGGAAACGGCAGAACTATCTTCCTTCTTTTGGCTGGAACTGTCTTTTTCTCCGATTCTGAAAGGAATCGAACTTTCTTCTTTCTTGTGACTTTCTTTTTTTGTGCTGTTGTCTTTTTTATGACTTGAACTATCCCCCTTTTTAATGGGGGTCTCCTCTTTTCTATCTCTCCTCGTACTAACGGAGCTCCCTTCTCTATTTCGACTGGAACTCTCTCTTCTCGAAGATTCCTCGCGTTTCTGGCTTGAAGAATTATTCTTTTTTGGAGTTGAAGGTGCATCATTTTTTTTGTGACTGGAAATCGTCTCTCCTTTCTTTTGAACAGCAACCTCTTTTTTCTGACTGGAATTGTCCCCCTTTTTAGAAGAGGACGACGATGAGGATGAGCTGCTGCTGCTTTCCTCTTTTCCTTTTTCCGAACTGATCCCTTTCTTTGGTTGACTACTGTCTTTTTTTTGCGGAGAGAGGTCTCCTTTTTTGGGGGTGCTCACATCTTTTTTTGCTGCTGCCTGGGTGTCTTCTTTCTTAGAAATATTTGAACTATTCGTTTTACGTGTGTTGCGTAACTTCATCGGGTCAGTGTTTTCAACAGAGGCAGTCACCCTAACGGTCGTGGTGGGGGTTTTTGTTGGGCTCTTATCAGACACACTTGCTTTTTCAGGTTCTTTTGATTTTGTGGGTGATTTTATGGGTGAGGTTTTCTTGGTCTGGTCAGTCTTTGGAGGCGGTTCTTTAGCTGAGAGTGTTTCTTTAGCTGAGAGCGTTTCTTTTGCTGAGGGTGCCGCTTTAGCTGAGGGCGTTTCTTTTGCTGAGGGTGCCGCTTTAGCTGAGGGGATTTCTTTAGTTGAGGATGCCTCTTTTGCTGAGGGTGCCTCTTTTACTGGGGTAGCCTCAGCAGGCACCTCTGTCTTTTCTGTGGTGTTGGTGGCATTGTTGTCCTTTTCTGGTTTCTCTTCGTTGGTCTTGCTGACTGGCAAAGGAACCGTAAAGCTGACAACATACTGAAGGCAATGGACCTTTTTGTGATTTAAGAAACTGTTCATGACACGGAACAAATTCCGGCAGATTTTGCATTCCAAGATGATATCACACTCATGGCTGAGACAATGCTTGTCTTCTGCCTCTCCCGACTCGATAGTGGATATCATCTGATCCATCACTGTAGCAGGGGGTGCCTTTTTCACCCCACCAGGGGGTACCTGGTTTGCTTCACTCATCTTCAATTGTCTGTAAAGAAAAAAACAAAAAAAGAAAGAAAAAAACATGTGAAACAAAATTTTAATAAATCCAAATTTAATATACAACAAAATGGAAACTGTAACAAAAATTTTCTAAATCATTTCTCTAATAGATATAATCTATAAGACATGTAAAATTTTATTTCTTTTTTAATTTTATTCTGACATTAATTGTTATATTAGGAATTTTCTTATTTTTATATCAAATATATAAAAATAAGAAAATTCCTAATATAACAATTAATGTCAGAATAAAATTAAAAAAGAAATAAAATTTTACATATTCAGTGATGCTGATAGCTTTTTGATCAAGTACACCCTGGGATGCACATATTTGCTTTGAATGAGTCCATGGGAAAATATATGGGTACCAACTAAAGTTCCATAATAAATAGTAGGGTTTTTATTAATGACTAGGGAAACAACTAAAGCCATCTAACTCCTACCTTGTAACCTATCCTGTGTAATTCGTTTCTGAGAAACTATTGAAATGTATTTACTGTTAGCTTGAAATGGTGAGGGAAAAAAAAAAAAAAAAAAAAAAAAAGACACTGGGATACATGGATATAATTTTACTGCGCCCTTTTAAATTTTTGTGCATCAGGGATGCAGGATGCGTACCTATCAGTATCCCAGTATTTTATAAAAATGTTTTATTGATATTAATTGACAAACCATAAATTTTACATAAAATCTAATCATAATAAAATTAATCTATATATTAATACGCTTCTTCTTTAATCTTCTGACTGTTATCATCTTCTAACACCACCAGGTTAAAAATGAGTCAGTCCAAATTGTCTAAGATGAAATTCAAAAATGTAAATCCTGATTATCTGAACTTATCCGCCAAATTCTTATGAGTGCCTTCACTTCAGATAAATAATGGGCCATTTCATTTTTATTATAAAAAAAAAGGGAAGAAAAAGGACATGCTACACAGAAAAATATGATAAAGAAAGAAACAAAGAAAAAATAGAGTAAGGGAAAGATAGAGAGGGAGTGAATGCGCGGATGCGATAATGTTAATCTGTTTCAATCAAACATAATAAAACAGATGAAATGAAAAGAAAGAAAGAAAAAAAAGAAAAAAGAAGAAAAGAATGGGAGAGAGTTAAATAAAGATTATTATACTTTTTACATATTGAACTGTTAAGTAAACATAACGGCCTAAAGTCGGTATCAGCCAATCAGCGAGGGAGTCTATCCCCTTATCACTAGTGCTAGACCAAGGAGATTGTTTTGGCATCTGAGGTGGAGCGCCACACCTACCATCAGCTCCTTACTTTACCGCACAGATCCCTGTGCTACTCATATGCTGAGTTGGCGAGGACCGGAATCGAACTAGGAACCATGTGGTTTCTAGCCAAACGCTATACTGACTGAGCTAACCCGGCCCGTAATAAGTAAATTATCATATAATGTAGTATATCCACAGGTCCTGCAAGTAAGATATTATTTATAATCTGTTATAATTTTCTAAATATATGGTTTTACCAATACAGTAGTAGTATCTTGACATGATTTTAATTCATTCTACTCGTAACTCTTTTTTCTTGTATATCATCAATTTTCCACATTTAAATACTCACTGACAAGTTAAAGCGACATTTCTTCCAGGTCATAATTGTATCAGTGCTATTGTATGGCTGCACCATTTGGACACTAACAAATCACCTAGAGAATAAGCTAGATGGGAGCTGCACAAGAATACTGTGTGCAATCTTAAACAAGTCATGGAAAAAAACACCCCACAAAAAAACAGCTGTACAGCCACTTGCCCTCTATCACACAGACCATCCAAGTAAGACGAACAAGACATGCTGGAGAAGTGAGGACAAACTCTCCTGTGATAGACAAGATATAGGCATGCTGGTGTAAGCCGTCCAGAAAAGACATACATTGACCAGCTCTGTATGGATACTGGATGCTGTGCAGAGAATCTCCTGGGCACGAGTGATAGGGACGGTTGGCAAGAGATTGTCATGGATATATGTGCTCCTAGTACATGATGATCAATGATGAAATAAAGTGAAATGGTATTAATTTGTTCCAGCCTCAACCTCCAATCAGTCTAATTTTATTTGTTAGGTTTTTTTTAAATAAGAAAACTAGTACTGTATTGTATAAAAAATAATAGAATGTAAAGAATTATGTGCTGTAATGTTTTCTTTAATAATATTTTTCTTTTGTGTAATAAATTTTGAAACTTAAATGTTTTTAGTAAACTTATTAACATAAGCGTATCTCGTACCTCAAATTTTAGGTCTCAACACAAAGCAAAGAGTCGGCCGAGTGACAGCTTGGCACTCGTAAGTCAAGGTACCACTGTTATAAGTGAGATCATTAAGATTTTAAACAATATTTTATTACATAAGTTTTAAAATTTTAGCTAACATCACACACACAACCTATGATTTCCTGGCCTTACAAATCTAATTTGCATACAACTTAAATAGTGTGTGTGTGTATATATATATATATATATATATATATATGTGAAAATAAAATGGAAATACATACATACATACACACACACACACACACACGTGAAACATTTTATATTTAACCAGATATATTTTTCTACATAAGATTAAGTTTCAATTTGATAAGTTACTGTAAAGCAAATTCTCCTAAAAGTTAAAGACATTTGTAAATTAGAGTTATTTCCCTTAGTTCATTAAACATAGAAACTTGCAAATGTGCAGAGAGCAATAATTTATTTAAATATGATAGAACAAATAAAAACAAAAATCAGTAAAATTGCTGCCAGTCGGTAGAGCGTTTGGCTAGAAACCACAAGGTTCCTAGTTTGATACCAGTCCTTGCCAATTCAGCATATGAGTAGCACAGGGGTATGTGCGGC
Organism: Doryteuthis pealeii; assembly: GCA_023376005.1. Taxonomy (NCBI): domain Eukaryota; kingdom Metazoa; phylum Mollusca; class Cephalopoda; order Myopsida; family Loliginidae; genus Doryteuthis; species Doryteuthis pealeii. The sequence goes on along the minus strand of CM042165.1, from coordinate 46,202,518 downwards.
AAAGTAAGGAGCTGATTGTAGGTGTGGCACTCCACCTCAGATGCTAAAAAACAATCTCCTTGGTCTAGCGCTATTGAAAAGGAGATAGACTCCCTCACTGACACCGACTTTAGGCCACCCCGTCGACTTTATTTACTTTACTTAAACTGTTTATAGAATTACTTGTTTCCAGCAAAATATCTATAGACAGTACAATACATATATCTATTTACCCAACCCCTCCGCACGAGCAGGATGTGCCACTGGGTCAATTTTTCAAGTGGATTTTAACAGGTTAGAATTCAGGGTTTTCCCCTCTCCTAGACCAGTTGCTGCACCATGGTTAAAGAGTCCAGTCTCTCCTATTTGCCCATAGCTGGAGGGAGAATAGTTGGATAACACATAAGACGATAACCATTACAAGACAAACACCTTTAAATTAAATATATGACAGTCTTCTGGAAAATATATTTGGCTATAAAAATAGACTGAATATACAAACGCACACTATTTTTTTTTGGGGGGGGATAGCTATAACTGTTGGTGGCTTCTACAGATATTATTATTATTTACTCCTTTTGAGCATTAGCTGATGGTCATTCACTGGAATCTGAGTGACAGCAAATCTCCTCAGATCTCCAGGACTCTTCTGAGTATTCTGGCAGATTGCAGCAGTGCAGTGTTCTGAATGGTTTCAATTCTTCCTCTGATTCCCAAACTTTCCAGACCCTTTTGGGACTGTTCCAAGTGTACCAACTACAATTGGTATCACTTTCACTTTCATATTCTATAACTTTTTCAGTTCTCTGGCAAGGTCCAGATATTTGTCCATTTTTTTCATTTTCCTTCAGCTTCACCCTGTGATCTGCTGGCACTGCAAAATCGACCAGTTGACAAGTTCTTTCTTTTTTGTTTATCAACACTAGGTCTGGTCTTCTTGCTGGGATAAGGTGATCCGTTTTTATTTCAAAGTCCCAGAGAATTTTATGTTTCGTTCTCAAGAACAGATTCTGGTTTATGCATATACCATTTTGTTGTATGGTCAAAATTTAATTTTTTGCATAACTCCCAGTGGATCACCTTCCCAACCCAGTAGTGTCTAGTTTTGTATTCTCGTTGTGCTAGTTTGCTACATTCGCAGAGTATATGGTTTACAGTCTCTATTATTATTATTATTATTATTATTATTATTCCTTTAATTATCCTATTAAAATGCAAAAAAGACAATTTTTCAATATGAGGCTTGAAGATTGAAACTCAGTAAATACTATCATATTCATTATATTACATTTTCTTGTTTATCATAAACTTTTTAAAAAAATTTCTGAAAAAACTTTTCTCTTGACCATTACAAAACTATATATATATATATATATATATATATAGGGCCGGGTTAGCTCAGTCGGTAGAGCGTTCTGCTAAAAATCACAAAGTTCCTAGTTCAATACCGGTCCTCGCCAACTCAGCGTATGAGTAGCACAGGGATCTGTGCGGCAAAGTAAGGAGCTGATTGTAGGTGTGGCACTCCACCTCAGATGCTAAAAAACAATCTCCTTGGTCTAGCGCTATTGAAAAGGAGATAAACTCCCTCGCTGACTGGCTGATACCGACTTTAGGCCGCCCCGTCAACTTTACTTTATATATATATATATATGAAATTTAACATTTTGAAAAAACATATGATGTTTGTTATGTGATTGCTGACGGTACTGTTTCGACCAAATCGATAAGTTGGTCTTCATCAAAGAGCGACATAGATGGGAAGTTTTTGTAAACAGTCTTCATCAAAGAGCGACATAGATGGGAAGTTTTTGTAAACAGTCTTTTTAACGGATATCTTTCTTCCCATCTATGTAAGAGTATTATTACATCAAATAGTCCACATTATAAAAAGATAGTTTTGTTGTAATCAGGAGCCTTTAGATAACTTTGAACCAAATCCTTTATTTAATCTATTGGGGTAGATTGTTCTTATTCCATTAACCAGTGTTAAGCTTTGTTAAGTATTCTATGTTATTTTCACCTGTAGTCAGGATTGAACCTGCAGCCTCCAGATGATTGTCACTTAGAACTGGATTAACTCAACACCTATGTCTATTACAGATAAACTGATGATTATGATATTATCAATGTACCGGAGACTGAGTCAGCATCCAAGGAATAGTCAGAGTTGTAGATGGACCTTATACCTTCCAAATTTGCAACATTATTCATTACTAAGATTTTATTACTATTTCTTTTCTTTCTCTTTCTTTTTTACATTTGCTTTAAACATCTAACATATATATATATATATATATATATATATATATTAGAAATTTGCAAATATATAAATTTATCAAAAATACATAATTTTACAAATTTATCTTATAAAACATGCTGCACCCTTAGCATTGTGAAAAATAGAGCCAGTAAAATATGCGCCCTCAGCAGGGTGCAAGTATTTAAGTTTTAATGTAACAAAATATATTAAATTAGAAAGACTAACAAAACTAAAGACGCTTATAAAAAGATTCCACTTATTTTTATTTTAATTAATTTCTCTATAGAATTATACATAGGATTGATTTTTATATGTTTGAGAATAAAATAATATTAGAAATCAATAACACTAAGTAATCATTTATTAAACATGGTTTTGTTCAAATCAGTATGCAAATTATCCACACCATATACTATGTAACCCTTTATTTCTTTTTATATATATATAACACACATTGCAGGATTTAAATGCATTAATAACATGGGCCTTTCGGGGCCTGTGATTGTTAATGTAAATTAAGGGGGCTAAGGCAACACCTGCCTCCTTGATTTAAAAGGAGCAGGGCTGGGTTTATTGCCCAGCGCCTGAGGCGCCCTCCTTGAGAAGGAATACTGACGGGATCAACGCATTTTTTGTGCCTACCAGCCATGAGGTTCGGCTTGTGGGTGGGCCCACATAAAAATGTCCTTGTGTCACGCCCTTATAAGTGGGATGAGTGGCAAATACCATAACATGGGCTGTTTTGAGGCAAACCTAACTCAGCTAAACTTTAATAAATAAGACGTTAAGATTAAATAATGACTCATTGAGAATAACGTAAATAACTTAAGGAATTGTGACATCGGTGGTGACACACAATTTCAATCAAAATAAGACATTTTAAGATGAGGGATCTTTGTGAGATTTCTTTAAATACAGTTTGAATATCACTGTGAAATGATTAGAATAAATAAGCCCCAGACCAATGATAAAATTTATCATGTAGGATTCAAAACTTTAATGAAATGGATAAAAGATAAAAGGATGATTGAAGAAAGTAATGCTTTATTGTTTTCATGCTATTGTACTACAACACACAATGATCAAATTATCAGGTTTTGTTTGGATTTTTACATTTTTTTAATTATATATACATGATCAATTGATTTGTTAGAACATAACTGGTTTTGCAAATTTACTGAAAATTGTCTTTCATTTAATTAAAAAAAAAAAAAAATTATTTGTTATTGAATTAACAACATGAAATAACTAATTTAAAAAAATTAAAATCAAAAACTATCTTATATAAAACGTGTCTTTGGTAAACATGAACTAACTTAAAAAAAAATATCTTACAATGAAATTCTAATGTCAAAAATCGCTGTTTTGTTTTAAAACAACCAGAAATTTGTGGTGAAAAGCAAAAACTATTATTTTGCCTACTGGTCTCAGCTGGGGTGCTTATTAGATACTTGATCCTGAGACTGTTTGGGGATTCTAACACCTATTTCTGATAAATGTGACAGCTAGAAAAGCACATGTTTACACTCTAAAAGGATTATCTGCTTGCAAAAGAGTTAATCTCACAGAAAAAGGGGACTTTTTTCCTCATGCTGTATACCCATAAGATTAATCTTGTTAGAAAGATGGACAATCAAGTTAGTCCAGGAATTGAACTCTGGTTGCTAATGTAGAATGAACATTATACTCAAGATCTGGTGACCTGATGGCAACATTTGGAGGTAGCAATAATATAACCATCACGTCACCAGGTGTCATCCATTCAGCAGGTTGTGGCGATCCACAATATAGAAAGTTGATAAGCATGATGCAGCAAGGCTTCCCAAGGACACATAATCTCACTGCGCCTGAGGTCCACAAATATTGAGAGGTAAACCACCACCTCAATCTGACAGTTGCTACAGAGCATGTTTGGTTATGCTGTCTTTTTTTGTCTGGTGACTGGACACCAATCACAGTCTGCTTGTAAAGGTGAGTATAAAGTTTATTCTACAGTTGTTACATAATTATTAGATACCTAATATTTATGGCAATAATGTAGAAACATAATGGTGATTAGTGCAGCTGATTGCCTTGAAGTGAGTGACGGTGCTTGACCTCACTCTTTACCTTGCCTTCCAGGGATAAATTGTGAGAACCGGAAGGCATAGAAGACCCTGTCTTCCGGTTTAAGGATAGAAGTAACTCAGTCAGTTAAAAGTTAGAAGCCGAGCTCGTAAGATGTGAGTCTCACTGCGCAGATGTCTGGTTTGGGGATTTAACAATAAAATAAGATCAAAAGTAAATCGAAGTCTTGTGTTTATTACCTAAAAACTAACAATGACACAGTGCTTCTGATAACGAGAAATCCCCATAGAAGACCAGACCGGAATCCCCAAGTCAACACCAGACGCTAGACCAGACCAAGATGATAGACGATCAGAATAGATGTCCAAGATATAGAAGCAAATAAGAAGTAAAGAAGTAATGAAGGATATACAACATTATATTGATTTGGTACCGTGAAAACCTCAGTACGTAACACAGTCAACTCCATTTTCTATGATGATAGCCATTATACCACCAGCGCCTCCTTTAAAATGCAGATGTAACATTCAAACTAATTTGATTTTTTCAGAATATCTTTACCTAAATTTAAAAAAACAAAAAAAAACAAACAAATATTACAATTTATGTATAAAGTAATTAAAGTTGATGGAGTGGCCTATTGTTGATATCAGCCGGACAGCGAGGTAGTCTATCCACTTTTCACTAGTGCTAAACCAAGGAGGTTATTTTTGCTGGGGTGAAGCACCACACCAACCGTCAGCTCTCCACTTTGCTGCACAAATCAGATTACCCAATCTGTGCAACTAATACGCCGAGTTGGCAGGGGCTAGTATCGAACCAGAAATCTTGCAATTCTAAGGCGGGTGCTCTACCGACTGAGCTAAACCGACCCCATATATTGACTGAAGATATTTTTGTCTATGTGTATATTCTCCAGTTTTTCTTTCTAGTGGTTTTATGAAAAGCAAATAAACTTATCTGCAATTTCAATGGATTTTTGGTCACAGGTGTCAATCTCACAAAAGATTATAAGAATAACTAAACATTATGTATCACCTAAATTTGGTTTTATCAAAAAAGTAGGATAGAGAGGTAAAAGTTTTATTGAGAGAAAATTACAGATAGATGAATTGCTAAACTAAAGAATGGATTGAAAAAAAAAAGAAAAAAAAAAAAGAAGACTATTTTAATCAGTATCATTAAGGAGAGTAGAATACAAATTACTAGAGAGTAGTGTCCAATTATTTTTTTAAGTGTAACTATGTAGCCTGGGTGGGTTCATATGGAGGACGAGCTATTGCTCAAGCAAATCCCCCCCCCTCCACACTACCGCTGTGATCCAAAGGAAGGGTAAGGAACCAATGCAGTTTAGCAGCGGTAGTGTTGCAAGAGTTGCAATGGATTTCAGCATCACACCAATTTAATTATTACGTTTGATATGTTTACTTAGGAGCTATCGCCAAATAGTTCAATATGTAAAATTATAATAATCTTGCAGTGATGCTGATAGCTTTTTGATTTAGTGCATCCTGGGATGCACATATTTGCTTTAATGTGTCTGTGGGAAAATCTATGGGTCCCAACTAAAGCTGTTTAACTCCTACCTTGTAATCTATCCTGTGTAATTCGTTTCAAAGAAACTATGGAGATGTATTTAAAGTTAGTTTGAATTGGTGAGGGAAGAAAAAAAGAAAAACACTGGGATGCATGGATATGATTTCACTGTGTCCTTTTAGATTTTTGTGTGTCAGGGATGCAGGATGCATCTCTGATCTTGGTTCAATTATCTCACCATATTTTTTCTTTCCTTTTTTTCATCACGTTCGATTAACGTTATCACTTTCATGTGTTCACACCCTCTCTGTATCTTCCCCTACTCAGCGTAGAATGTACTTTTCTTCCCGTTCTTAATTAATAATAAAAACGGAGTGGTTCATTATTTAGCTGAGGTGACAACATTCATAAGAAATAAAAATTCGGTGGATAAGCAAAACCAGAAAAATCAAGATTTACATTTTTGCATTTCATCTTGGATGATTTGGACGGTCTCATTTTTAACCAGAGGGTGTTGCAAGATGAAAATGGTTGGAAGGTTAAGGAACAAGAGTATTAATATATAGATGAGTTTCAACCAAGATCCCAACTCAATATTGATTCTTTGTTGTTATCTTTTATTAACTATCTCTCATTAGAAAGTGACAGGGGTGGGAAATTTATATATATATAAAAAAAATAAATAAATAAAAATTACATGTATAAATATTTACAGATTATCCATGATGAATAGCATGAAATATGACATAGATAAATACAAAATAATTTTCTTAGATATCATCGGTCCTATGGGGAAAATTACAGTAAGCAGATGGTTTGAGAAATTTTGTTTGGGTTGCAAAATCATTGATGATCAGGCAAGATCAGATAGGCCTAAAAGCAGGGATTCTGAGGCGGTGCTCCAAACCATAGAGGCAAATCCAGTGAGTTGCACTTGGAGAGTATCAGGCGATTTCAGCATCTTACAATCCAGTGTGATTTGTTACCTTCCGACCTCAGCAAAACCATGCAAAGCTGCTGAATTGTGCCTCATGTTAGAAAAATATTGCAAACTCATCTGAATAATAAAGTTTCTTTTTTATTATAATCTGGTTAATGCTTAAAGTGAAAGTCAAATTGTTCTTTAAAAACTTAAATTTAACTTGCTTCTTAGTTTAATTATAAAAATGTAAAACTTTTTTCTGATTAGTTTCTCAATCAAGACATATTATAAAAGCTGGACTAAAATCTACTCTATTCTAACTTTATAAGAGAATGGGCTAAACCTTCATAAAATTTAATTTATGAGATCAAATCAAAACTAATTCATAATTAACTGCAATTTAACCAAATTACCGAAAGAAAGAAAAAAAAAAAAAAAAAAAAAAAAAAAAAAAAAAAAAAAGATATTTTTATTTTATCCCTGGTTATGCCCCTTTAATGGGTAATGAATAGTTTGAATTTAAAACCTTATATTTCTTAGCATAAATAAATTAAAAAAATTGCCGAGATAAATTGCAAATTTCATTTAGCGGTTTACGTGAGAAAAAAACTATTGTAAGTGCTTTTATAGTTATTAAAAAAAGTACATTTATAGTAAAAAAAATGACAATTCATTTGACAAAGCTGGACATAAGAAAAAAGGGAAAATTTTTGACTTCGATTTAATTCATTCCGCTCAATTTCCTCGCATATCAAATCAATTTTTCCCATTGAAATAAACCAAAATACCATTAATCCGTTCCACCCCTGAAAAAAAAAAAAAAAAAAAAAAACTCGGATTTTTTGTTACATTTTTTTTCTTTATAAGAAAAATAGTACTGTATTGTATAAAAACAATCAAATAGAATATAATGAATTATGTGCTGTAATATGTTTTAATGTTTATTTTTTTTAATAAATATTTTTCTTTGACGTAATAAATTTGGAAACTTAAGCGTATCTGAAACTCGCTCGTATATCAAATTTATGTCTCACAGCAAAGAGTTGGTAGAGTGATAACTCGTAACTTGGAAAACTTGTAAGTCAATGTAGCACTGTATAAAATGAAATCTAAGATTTTTATCATTTTAGAAAATATTTGATTACATAACTTTTATTAATGTAAAGAAATCAATTAGGTAGAAATAAGATATATTTAGTGATTTTGGGATAAAGAGATTTATTTCATGTAAAATATTTAATTTCACTGAACAGATAAAAGAGAAATAATTCAAAACGGTATAGAAAGCAACAAGTGGCTAAAATTTATCAAAATTAAACCCAGCTTTTTTCAGTTTCGAATAGACTAACTGAATCAACGATAAAAATATGACAAGAAAATAAAACGATTATTTACAAGGATAAGGATAAAAAAAAAAAAGTTTTATGTGTATTAATCTATTTAAAAGAAAACCCCAAAAACTTTTAATTTTAACATTAAAAAAATAATAAAAAAAAAAAAAAGCCTTATATTCTCGGAACTGGAACAATTTGCCCTGGCCAGACAGAGCAACATTTTTGTTATTTATCTGCTTGCAAAAAGGTTAAAATTTCTTTTCCTTAGTGGATAAAAAATATGTCTAAAAATTAATAATCATCACCAGGTCGGGCTGGAAGCACGGATATCATTTTGTTGCATAACTGATGGGTATCCTATTAATTGTGCACAGTTAGTGTAGAGAATTTATTTAAATTCAAAATAACAGTTACAACGATTTTGATTGATGGCCCTTAACACTTTTGTGACCTCCTGTTCCTGTTTGTGAGTTTGACCCATGGGAAGGAGTTTTTAGATAAGTTTCTAGATAGCCTTTGAAGGATGAAGACAATAGTGGTTGGCTAGATTCTCACAAACATGGTTGAATGATTTGGATCCAAGACTCAAATAAAATTCTTGTGAATTTCACAAAAAAGTCTTGTGTTGTTAATCACAAACAAACAACGCAGGATGTCTCAACCAAAATCTTAAGAAGAAATTAGAAAAGCTACTCTGATCCATACTCAGCCCAAGACAAACTATAAGATAAGAATATACGCTACCAGATTGTACTACAGACAAGAAAGACAGGTATACATATGTTAAGATGAGTATACAACAATTTGTTAGTATTTAATTCTACCAAAACTACAAGATTGATATGGAGGTGCATATATTATTTCTTCTTATTTAAAAAGGGGTATGGGCTGGGTTTATTGGCTGCCACCTGAGGCCCTCCAAAAGGGAAATGCCAACAAAAGAAAAAAAAGAAAAAGAAAAGAAAAAAAGCAATTTTTTTGCACCATTATCTGGGAGGCTTGCTTCCTGTAGGGCACCCCACATCAAAATCAACCTTGTGTCACATCTCAACAACATTGGAGAGGGTGGGGTTTGTCTTATGTAACCTGGTGAATCTATGCCCTGAGGAATTATTTCCTTACTAAAAAGTGTTATTTACCCTCTTTTATTATAATACTTGTATGTATTCATTTCGAATGGTTAGAAGAAAAAGAAGTAATGAAGGAAAGTATTCTCTATGATTTGTGGATATTGATTTTATCTTCCACGTAGCCTCTTGTTTACACAAGATCAAAATGCATTACAGTTAGCTGGTTGGTTGGTTGAGTTTTACGGCATGTCAACCCTTGTTGGGTCATTTTATGCCAAAGATGTTTTTGTTTTATTCATTCTTGACGGGTATTCAATTTATTAAAAAAAAGTTTTTTTTTTAAACTCATGTTTTTCTATTCAACCCATAAATGGGACCCTAACAGGTACTACTACTCTGGGTCAGAGTGGACCTGGGTTAAGAGTGATGAAGGGTACACCATATTCCCCAGAGCTACAGAATTGGAACCTCACCATCTGACAGAGTTTAATGTCATATCCAGGACCCTCAGACACCGCTCTCTAGAACATGATAAAAAGGGTTGGGGCTTGCAATATGGTTGGGACAATCATATAGGTGCTATGGCTTGACATGACCAGCCAATTGATTGGAGGGGTTCCTCCGATCGCCTGTCTAGCCTAAGTAAGGGCCAAAGGGCTGCATAAGAAGCACCTCAACATTCATTAATGTTGGAGGATCAAATTCAATCCTTTATAAATAGCATATATGTATTTACCAAACCTTTTCACCATGAACAGGATGTGACACTGTCAATTTTTAAGTGGAGTTTAACAGGTTTGAATTCAGAGTTTTCTTTCTCCTAGACCGGTTGCCATTCCAAGGTTAAAGAGCCCAGTGTGCCCTATTATTTACTCATAGCTGGAGGAAAATACTTGGATGCATACTTTCCCAAGGAGAGTTCAATCCTTGCCAGATGCTCCATACTTGTGACCTTGTGTCACATCCTACCTGTGGCAAAGAGGTTGGGTAAAACGCTATGTGAAATGCAAACAGCCTTGCCCAGGATTTGAATTTGGGTAGCCAAATACACTTCATACAACAATAACCCTTACACCACAAGCACCTTTATAAATAGCATAGAACTAAACAGCTTTTACAAATGATATTGAGTATAGAATGTATAGAAAAGAATTCAGAATAATAAAAAAATCATGAAAAATTTAAAAAGTTTAAAACAGAAGAAAAACTTTCAAAAAAAAAAATCTATTTTAAGTCAACAATAAGTTGTAGAATTCAAATTTCTGGTTGCACATGACGAACAGAGTTCAAATCCTGGATGAGACTTAAATTTCACATAGCGATAATACCCTTGGGAAAGTTATGAATCCAACTATGGATAAATAGTAGGACAGACTGACTCTTTAACCTTGGTTAGTTAACCAGTCTAGAGAAGAAAAACTCTGAATTCAAATATGTTAAACTCCGCTTAAAAAATGAACTTGTGTCACATCCTACTCATGCAGAGGGGCTGGTAAATTTATATATATTACACACACACACACACAAGAAAACAGCCACGGCCTTGCAGTAGATGATTCTGGAATTAGTGGATGATGATCGACTACATCACGCCTCTTACCATAATTTGCATCTGAATTGGCCTTTTATACAAGAGAACTGCATCAGTTTAATAACAGTTTTGACAAGCTTAGAAGAAACCAAGTCTCCACTTGCATGTGTTTATAACATGATGGAGGATGTAAAACAGTATTTGCATACTGGTACATCAAAATCAACATTTGGTGTAGAAACTGGCCGTCTTTTACAAGGCATCTCGTCTGTTCGATCCTAGACAGCTACCTTGTATAAGCCATGACATTGATAGTTTTTCAGCCATTAAGGACTTGCAAGATCCTTCTACTGATCTTCTTGAAGAATTCCAAATTTATGTGAATTATAAAGATGACTTACCAAATCCTTTTAACATCCCAGCATTTTGAAATGCAAATAAGAGTAGATTTCCCCTTCTGGAACAGATTGCCAATAAGGTCATATGGATGCCTGTTACCAGCGTAGATGTTGAATGTTCATTTTCTCAATATAAACATTTACTAAATAAACAACATGAAAGTCTTATTCTTGAAAACACCAAACAACTTACAATGTTGTATTACAATGGAGATTTAGAAAAGAGATTTGAAGATTGCTAATTTCTTTATTTGGGAAATATCCAATTTTAAATTTGAGCACTATTTCAACTTGAGATAAGTTGTTTTATTCAAATTTTGAATTAATATATCAAATTTGTTTTTTATATTTTGTTACAAAGATTCATTTATTATAGTTTAGTTCCTGTTTTGTAAAATTTTAGTCAAAATGTTTGACTTTCTCAGATATTTATTGTTAAGATGCAAGTTATTTGCTGTTGATTCTTTAAATGTGATTTTTCTGTTAATTTTAATATTATAAATCAATCTGGATTCCTTTACTTAAAAACACAAAAACAATCTGAATGTGTTCTTTCTTAAAGAAGGAAGTTCTGATTAAAAGTTCTACCTCAAAGATAATTATGCACTGCAACATTTCATTGTTTTATTGTTTAGTCATGTTACATATTTATTTTTACATATAATTTATTTTGGGACTTTGATTTCACAATTTCAAAATAATTGTAGACATTTGCTATTTCTTTATATGTAATAAAACTTTGAATTATGTTTTTGTTTTCAGTTTTAATAATTATAGCATATTTTATTTCAATTTTTTCACAAAATACTATAAAAATGGGAATTACCAAAAGTGGAAAGGGAAAAAAAAACGGAATTGACTAAAAGTGGAAACGGAATTTAGAAAAATTTGAAACGGAAAATCGGGGCACTACATATAAACTAAAATTGGAAATATATTTCTAAAATATCAACTGGCTGAAATCGCTCTCAACATGTTTCTCCCATTTCCATCAACGTACCTACGCGAGGCGGGTTTTTCAACAATGAGTGTGATAAAAACGAAGTACAGGAACAATTTGGATATTCGAGAACCATTGCATGTGGCACTCTCTTCTATCGAGCCAAAACCTGACAAATTGATAAATAAGAAGCAGTCTCACGGTTCCCATTGACTGTGAACTGGGGGTTAGCTTATATTGATGATAGATTTCTGTAATAAATAAAACTGATTTTAACATGCCTGCATAATATTTATCATTTGAAAAGTTTATCAAATTCTTTAATTTCATATACCAGTCCATGCATCAATCAAAAAAGTCTGCAACCTCTAAAAGTTTGAGAAGCACTTGTCTATGTAGAAATTTGTTGGATGATTAGCGTCCAACTGTATTGTAAGTTGAGTGTCTGTATTAAGTTATGTCTTCCTTGTTGCCTTGTCTTACCAATTCGATGGCAATTGGAACTCAGTATGTTTATTCTACAGTCTAGACAACTCAATAAGAGTGATGGCCAATAGGGACAGATGGCAAAAGAGAGTCAAGGGAATGCATGCAGTTTCAGCATATTTGCTTTGTGAATGTGTTTAGAGATAAACTTAAATTATAAAGAAATTTTGAGAATGAATACAAAATTTTTAAAGTGAGTTTAGTACTGGAAATTAAACAAAATGTTCCATTTTATTTAATTCATCTATTTTAACCCCCCCCCCAAAAAAAAAAATAAATAAAAATAGGGTGTTTTGTGGAGGGTGCTGGAACGGATTCATGGCATTTTAATTTATTTGGAAAATTGATTTGATATACGAGGAAATTGAGTCAGAACAAATTAAAGGTACCATTGTATTACAAATATGATTTGTTCATTTTTAAGCTTACAAATAATTGGCAACCTTTTTGAGACAGAGGCCACATGAGGAGACCTGGCTCATCAACAGGCGGGTTGCACTATCAATAAAAATTCAAGGTACTGTAATGATTGAAAAATCATGTGTAAGCATCTACCTTAGAAATAGGAAAAAGTTGTTTCCCCCGCCCTCTCCTGTGAAAAGATCATGGAAGTTTTAAAAGCAGGCCATTCAAAAAAGAATCACAGGGCCACAACTTGCCCACAACTCTTCTAAACTGAGCATTTTTCTATCTCCTTGCAATAGTAAAAATATCTATATTTAAATAACAACAGACTATTTTTTCTTCTTTAAGTCGTTTCCTTCTGTTGATTTCTCTTCCCATATGCACGGGCAGTGATGCTGATAACTTTTTGATTTAGTGCGTCCTAGGATGGACATATTTGCTTTGAACAAGTCCCCTGGGAAATTTACGGGTCCCAACTAAATCCGTCTAACTCCTACCTTGTAACCTATCCTGTGAAATTCCTTTCTAAGAAACTATTGAAATGTATTTACAGTTAGCTTGAAATGGTGAAGGAAGAAAAAAGAAAAATACCAGGACGCATGGATATGCTTTTACTGCGTCCCTTTAGATTTTTGTGCGTCAGGGACGCAAGACGCATACCTATCAGCATCTCTGGTAGTGTTATTTTAAAAAGAAGTAAAAAAAAAAAAACAAACAAAAAAAAAAACAGGTGTCATGGATATAACACTAAACTGCATCTGATTGTGAGGCACTGCTTCTAAAGATCTGGGGGAACTGCCATTGCTCCCAGGTCTACTCTGTTCCGAGGTGGTGATACCTGTTAGAGTCCCACCAACGGATCAAATAAATCTATTTCAAAATTATTCGACACAACCCTGTGCAAAGAAATAGATAAAAATGTAAATATTAACAGTGACGTTGATAGCTTTTTGATTTAGTGCGTCCTGGGACGCACACATTTGCTTTGAATGAGTCCCCGGGGAAATTTTATGGATCCCAACTAAACTCCTACCTTGTAACCTATCCTGTGTAATTCGTTTCTAAGAAACTATTGAAATGTATTTACAGTTAGCTTAAAATAGTGAGGGAAGAAAAAAGAAAAACACTCGGACGCATGGATCCGGTTTCATTGCATCCTTTTAGATTTTTGTGTGTCAGGGACGCAGGACGTGTACCTATCAGCATCTCTGTATTAACGAAATTCCATAGCCTCTAGACATAAAATAACCCTAGACCGATTGACACGCCTTAAAATCAATCGATCATTTTTTTAAATTAAATTTATTCACTATTTCACTTTTATGTTGTTTTTTTTTTGTATAAAAATGTTATAAAATTCCAATAAAAAAAATTAAAAAAAGAAGTCTCAAGAAACAAAATTAATAATACAACTAAATAAGAATACACAAAGATTCGTAAATTTGTATTATTTAGATTTTTTTTGGACTGTTGTCCTCATCTTTATTGTAATATACACAATGTTTCGGTCGATGTACCCTCCGGCCTTCTTCGTTATCTTTATTGTCTATAACGATAAAGATAAGGACAACAGTCCGAAAAAAATCTAAATAATATAAATTATCAAACCTCACACAAAAAATAATGATTCGTAAATTATTTTGCACACAAGTTAAACTTGAGATGACATTTTTTTATTTTTATTCATGGGTTTTATTTTCTAAGAGATTTTCGCCGATATCGATAAATGTGAAAATTAAAATATGTTGCTGACATTATCAAAGAGAAGCAACTTTTTCCGTTTATTTAATGATATCACTGTAAACTGGTCGTCTCTGATGTTTTGAAAGAAAACTGACATTAAAGCACATAACGAAGATAATTGAATAATAGAAGGAGGTTTAAATAAGATTCATATTAATAATAAAGAACAAAAATCAGGTCAAATTTAAAAATTAAACATTAACCGGTAAATGATTTTTAGAAATGAAAAAATTCACAATGATGATGGTGACCTTTGTTGACATAAACTGAAAAAGAAGCTAATCTTCACAATTTATCTCCCTTCAATGGTTTCAAAAAGTTTGAAATTACTCAAGATATTATTATTATTATTAATCATATTTAAATATTTCAACAATTAATGATGATGATAATAATGATGATTAAATATTTTCGTGATTACAATTTTAAAAGTAATCTACATAGAACAACAGTTTATAAGAAAGTAAACTATAACAATAAAAAATAGATGTGAAAAAAAAAAATGCAAATGAATTTAAATAAAATACCAACGTACTTTGGATATTATCCCGATGAAAAAATAATGAGAAAATACGTCTAATTAAATATATGCATATTTTTATATATTTACAATCGAATAGAAAATAAGTGGCATAAAAATATATATATCTATATTTAATTAATTAATTAATAAGAAACTATCATTCAGTAACATCTTTTTAGATATATACTTAAAAATGTTTTAAAATGAATTGAATTTGTCAAGTGAAATTTATTTAGCCATGTGTTCTACAATTTCTGTGATTCTATTTTGGTTTGAGGAAGAACTTGAAGATTTTTGGCACGAGGACATTTAATGACCATGTGCTTAGATCATTTGATTTCTTCATTGACAAACATTGTATTTTTGTGATAATAGCAAAAAAATAAAAAAAAAAAATTAATGATGATAATAAAATAAGATAAATAAATAAATAAAAATAAATAAAACTGGGAGGTCTTTAACATAAATAATATAATAAAGATAAATAAAAATCGTGATTTTAAAAAACGTACAACATTAATTTAAAACAAACAGTGGTCGATAATAAATATATATATTATATTCAAACAAATTTGATTAAACAAAACAGAATCTTTAGTATTTTTAATTTTTTAAATTTCTTTTAAGCTTCCTAACAATCCTTTTGGTGTTACAATCGTGAAAGGCATTAATAATTTGTTCGATATATATATATATATATATATATATATATATATATATATATATATATATATATATATGCATGTGTATGTGTCAATGAGCAAGAATATTATTTAAATTAAATTATAACAAAAAAAATTAATTTGAAAATAAAAAACAACTATTTAGGTCAGAGCAAAAAACGACAGTCTACAGTATATCAAAATTAAATACAAATAAAATCTACAATTGTCTAGTCACCAATTCAGTAAAAAAAAAAAAATTAATTTAACATATTTGCTAATTACCTTAGAAATTTATCATTAAAAAAAATCAAAACAATCCAACGATCGGGTCGTTTCAAAATAATCAAAAAAGAAAACCGGAAAGCCAAACTCAAAAAACTAAGTAAAACCCGCCAAGTTTTTTTTTCTTTGCTTTGTAAAAAAAAAAAAAAAATGATATATTTATATAAATCTTAAATAACCTCAAACAGCTTCTTTTAAATATACATATCTTTAATAAACAACTAAACATATACATCTAAAACATCTCCCAAAAACACCAGTAGACAGAATGCTTTTTTTAATAATAAAAAAATAGATTTTAAAAAAAATCCTCAAGACAGGAGAGAATTACTTTTAACGGTTTCCTACACTTGGGAACATAAACGATTAGGCACACATTTTTAAAAGGGTTTATTTTTACAACAGTTAAAATGTCGATTGACTTACAGCAGTTCAGGACATCGAGTAGGTATCCATTAATTTTTGCTTAAAATATGAAAATCAGAAGATACTATCTCAAACAGACCGATAGAGAGATCTATTTTTGTTACAGGACAGTTTACGCCACGCAGGGAGCCGCCATAACTATAAGAGTACTATTCACGAAATGCATCATGGGTAAAAAAAAATAATGCAAATATCATATACAGCTGTAGCTTATTAATAAATATAAAAAAAATCAAAAGCCTAAATTCTAAAAAATAATAATTTTGCAAAAAATAATAAAAATGCAAATCAGCAAAATGATAGACTTATTCGTTATAAGATAATAAAATAATATGGATAAAAATTTTACGCAGAGCATGCTGGGACAGGTAAATGTTGGGCAGGCAGGTAGGAGTAGTAGAACTTGGACCGATTGAAGACAATTTCTTACCAACATCATGCGAAAACTAAAAGATTTTAGACGACCAAAAAAGTATAACCTAGATCAGTAGATCCTTAAAAATCAAATTAAAAATATAAGGGGTTTCAGACTTACCTCAGTTCGCCGCTTTTTGTGTTTGTTGCTACTGGCGTAAGCAGCCGTGCACTCTATGGTTATGGCTCCTTGCACCAAGATGTCGATCAAGGGACAAGCACGAGTTACCTGCCCCTGAGTATAATTTGTTACTGTTGTTTATGATGCTGCTGCTGATGCTGCTACTTCTCCTTCTTTTACTTGTTCACATATATTCATAGAGGCTTTTTAGACTCAGATTAGCAGTAGCAATAATGTTTTTACATTATAACAGGGACGTAACAATGTTTTGAAAATTACAGTTTTCAGGTTCTTTTTTTTTCTATCCAAACTGTTTTAGTGTGTTTAACTTGATGCTTATAAAAGATAAAAATAAAAATAAATGTTTCATTGATAACTCCTCCCATAATTAATTTCTTGTAATTCTTATAAAGTTTTTAAAAAAAATTTTTAAATGATACTTATATATAAATTCAAATTTAAGAAAAAATTTTTGATTTTTTAAAAAAGATTTGAAAATAATTCTATGACAATTTAAATTTAAATTCTTTTGCCAACTCTTCCTATAATTTATTTCTTGTAATTCATATAAAGTTTAAAAAAAAAAATTTAATGATACTTTTATTTAAATTCAAATTTAAGAAAAATTTTTTTCATATTTTCAAAAATTTGAAAATTATTCTATTGCATATAAATTTATTAAGATTTATGCTATATCAGAAAAATATCTATTTCTAAATATGAATATGTGAATTTAATTTGGTTTTAAAGTTATCAACATAAATGCCAAATAGTTTAAGAAAATAATTGTTTCAAAGTTATAGTCATTAAATGTAACAATAAAAAAACAATTGTATAATAATCTAACTTAGCAAGGCTAATAATATTTTTTCAGTATTATATCCTTTCGACTTAATAAAATATTTTCTATGAAAAGTGAATATAAAAGCATACTATCTCTGTCCCATAACTGTTGTTACATTTGCATATAAATTTCATGCACTAAATATGACAAATATTATAGGATAGAGGCAGTAATTTCCATCTCTATTATAGTAATTAATTATACTAGCGAGAATATACACCCTATGCTGGGTGCAAGTATTTAAGTTCTATTGTAATAAAATACTATATAAAATTACAAAGACTACTGAAAGTAAATAAGAACACATATAAAAAGATAAAACTTATTTTAATTCTACTTTTTAATTTCTATATAAAATTATACATAGGATTGATTTTAATATGTTTGAGATTAAAACAATAATATCAAAAATCAATAGCAGTAAGTAATTATTTATTAATCCTAGTTTTGTTAAAATCAGTATGCAAATTAATCACACTATATGTAAACCATATATTATGTAAACCATTATTTCTTAATGATATGTAACACATATTGCAGGATTTTGAATGCATTAATAACATGGGCTTTTTTTAGGTAAATCAAACTCCGACTTTAAATAGAGACATCATTATTAAATATCATGCTGATTAAGAATAAATAATGGTTATTAAATAACTAAGGGAATTGTGACATCAGTGGTGGTGTAGTTTTGGTTGCAGAAAGACAAACATGCAATATCTATTATAATATATATTGACTATATTTGAATAAATTTTTCATAAAATTTCATTTTGTTAAGTTTGAAAAAAAATGGTAAGGAAACTTTTTATTTGCTTACAAAATCATGACAGTTCTCTGTAAAAAAAACTTTTCATTTTTAATTATAGATAGACAAATATTATCATCATAAACAATCAGGAAGACCATCATCACCATCAGTAAGAAAAATGTATCCCTGTATTATTATAAAATGAAGAAAATTTTTGCATGAAATTTTTAAAGATTTTCTGAATAAAATAATAAATCTTAAAATAAAATAATAAATAATAAATAATTTTTTCTTAAGATTTTCTTAATAAAGATTTTTGAAATTTTTAAAGATTTTTGCATGAAATGTATTATTGTATGAAATTTTTGCATGTATTTTTGCATGAAATTTTTGCATGAAATTTTATCCCTGTATTATATAAAAAATTTAAAAAACACTGAACAAGAATATTTTCATATTGATAAAAAAAAGTATTAGAATCACATGAAAAGATTAGTTTTTCACCCTCAAGTAAGTAAACTTTCTAAATAAAATTGTTTAGGTTTTCCACTACATTCAAATTTTCGTCTATTTTATGTTAGAATTTTCTTGTTCATTATTTTTTAAAGTTATCATAATAACATATTGTGCAGGTATGCATTTTTTTCTTATAAGAAGAAATATCAAAATTTTCTTTAATATAGAATGCTAAAAAAGAAGTTTCAAAATCTTTAAACTTATGTTTTTAAATACAGTCTTTTACACTTAATTGGAATCTTTTTTTATATCAAAAATATTTTCTGTAGATTTTTCAATAATTTGATAAAAAAATTAAATAGAAATCTAAAATTAAAGTTTCCATTAAATTCTGAAATTTTCAAAATGGTGTTAACATTTCAGAAGTCTAAGAAAAACTAGTTGAAGAATATAAAAAATTGTTAATACTTTGTATACTGGCCAAAAAACAAAAAAACAAAAAAACAGACAGCTAACATAAAAATTTTATTATGTCAATTGATATTGTTTATGACAAGGTAGGACAATTTATGATCACTTAATATTTAATAGGGTATCCATTAGCATCAGGTGCTGTGTTTTTTTTTCATGCGGCGACAACCTTCTTTTTGATGATAATTTCCAATTTTCTTATCATTATTAAGGACAACATAAATTTCTTTACAATATTAAGCTCACAATCACTGTATACCACTATTTGACCTTTTTCAAACTCAGACAACTCCTTACACGCCATTAGCAAAGGACTAATCACAAATTTGTATATCAAATCAAAAGAAAGAAAATGTTCTATTTATTGGTATTACTGAGAATTTTCTTTTTAGAAAATTATGACTTTTCACAACAACTAAAGGAACTTTGATTTACAACAATAATCAAAGAAAATAATCACTCCCTATGTGTGTCTAAGCCATTGAAGTTTTATCAACATTTGTGGCAATAATAAAAAAAATGGTTCACTGTATGTTTTTGTTTTTTTTGTTCAATACTGTATATCATTTTTTAGAACAATCTTGTTTGTGACTTTGTTTAATGCAAAATGTTACTTGGAATAAAATTCTGTTCAAGATGATTATAAACTTTATTAGAATTGTTTGAGTTTTCTAAAAGAGAAAAAGAGAATTTAAATTTAAATTATTATTTTGTGTAAACAGTTCCACTCAATGATATTAAGGGCATAACACTACCAAACATATTCAATAATTTATAACTGAAAATAGATATATTTCAATGTTTCTATTATTGCTTTCATTTCTTAAAAATACACCTTATCTGATGTAAGAATTATGAATTAATTAAGAATGAATATGAAGAAAATTCAAAATGAAATTACCAAATCCATTATAATGAAAAGTTTTATATTAATGGTAAAATTAGACGTGCTGATAATATAGCAGCCAAATTAGCTCATTTGGTAGAGCATCAACCTAGAAACCACAAGGTTCTGGGTTCAATACCAGTCTTCACCACCTCAGTGCATGAATAGCACAGCTTGGATCAGTGTATTAAAAATAGAGAGCTGATGATTAGTGTGGTGTTCCATCTCAGACTCAAAAAGAAAAAGAAAATAATAATAAAAAAAGGATATGGAATTTCATCTGTTATTAAAATATTGTTTTATATTTGTTTTACAAAAAAGTGAATACAATGTTTGTATTTTGAAAATAAAGGAAAAAAGTGCCCTATATTTGGTATTTTAACCCTTTTGCAAGCAGATAATCCTTTTTTAATCCTTGTACAGTGGGTGAATTATTTTCAGAAAGTTTTCAAAATAGACCCTATGTTCAAATAAATTAATTGGTTTTTATATAAAAACAAACAAAAAAAACATGATAATTTGATCAGCAATTTTGTATCATAGTACAATAGCGTGAAAACAATAAAGCATTCACTTTTGATTAAGATATTATACAAAACAACCTTTAAAGAACCCTACAACATAGTAGGGCTTCCTAATGATATATCTATATATCAAAATGGAATTGGTCAATGAGCAGCTAATAGAAAAGTGCCTTACATTGAGCTACTGTAAAAATATTACTCTGCCTACAAAAAGTTTAAGAAATATTTTTATGTACTATGCTGCTTGCCTATAGAACTAACATAATGCATAAAATATTATTTAACATCTATATAAAGAGCAGTTGGTGTGTATGTATGTTTGGATGAAACTATGAAAATAAAACAACAAAGTAAATATATATACACATTAAAGATCACCGGTTCTTTCTTTTTGTGCAAAGATTATGAAGATTTGATTTATATTTGAAGATATTCAAAAATCAAAATATACATAGAAATAGCATTGAAATTCTACTTAAAAATTTCCAGCATTTGTAAATCTCAAAAGTAAACAAATCAATACACCAGGGTTTTTTGTCCCCCCGCTCTACCTCAGTGATGCTGGGTAGCCGCTTTAGTACAAAATATAAGGTACTTTTAAAAAGACATGTTCACAAGAAGAATGTGGCTGTGCTGGAGTAGAGGAGATGTGCTGTTTTTACAATGATTGTCCATCTTTGTATTTTTCCCAGAACTAATTGATTTAATTCAAAAATAGTAATCCTTAAACTATTATAGTTTTTAAAAAATTAAGTTGTCTTAATTTTCAAAAAAAAAAAAAAAAAGGAAAAAGGAAAGCTAATTTAAATTAAAAAAAAACACATAAAAGTAATTAATTTACAAACACTTCATTGGAATAAAATTATAAAAGTTTAAAAAAAAAAGATATTTAAAAAAAAAAGAAAGGAGTTGCCTATCAATCAGCTTGAACCAGAAGCCATGTTGTTGCTGAAAATCAGTCATAAAATTTCTAAATTTCAACAGAAAAATGATTAACTAATTATTAGTTAGACTAGAATAATAATTAACCGTCAATTAACCATTACATATTAGGCTTATAAGTAGTTCTTTTGACCTGGAGATGTAGAATAAGTGAGAAACGTTTTTTGGTGATTTTATTTTCCCAGGTGATAATGGTATTTATTAAAATTAAAATACATAATCAAAGATCTAAGATGACATTGGTGTGGGGAGGGGGTGCATATTTCATTTTAATTTGAATTGAGTTTTTTTTATTATTATTGATATAAAATGAAAGAAAATACAGGTTTAAATGAAGGGCTTAATCAAAACCGTCT
Source organism: Doryteuthis pealeii (assembly GCA_023376005.1). Taxonomy (NCBI): domain Eukaryota; kingdom Metazoa; phylum Mollusca; class Cephalopoda; order Myopsida; family Loliginidae; genus Doryteuthis; species Doryteuthis pealeii. Next base: position 46,180,183 of record CM042165.1, on the reverse strand, counting down.
ATATGATGATTTAAAATGAGACATGCAACAATAGTCATTATCAAAGTAATTTCTATTTCAATAATCTGATGAAACATAAAATCAATATATTAGATACATAGAAGTGTGTTTGAGTTTTTTTTTTATTACGGATTTCGTATTTATGTCTTATATTTAAATAAACAATAAATAAAGTTGTTCAACTCAAAAGCATTCATTTTAATTCTTTACTTAGAGAGGTTATCTTCCATGTTTGTGGTAATGAGTTCACTGCTCTTGGGAACGTAATAAATATGTGTGAGAGTCAAATTATGTTTAGTTCAACAAATATTTATTAAATTGTCAATATAATCAAAAATAAAATTTTTAGATAAATTTGAAGAAAAATAAGGCGAATTAGTTAGTTTCTATAATTTATAATTGAGGGTGGGGGGATTCAAGGGTCGTAACTCTTGATATACCTAAAGCTTTATGGACTTTTTCTGGTGTCATTTTCTTTCACAATATCGTGACATGAGGATAAATAGTATATTTAAAAAAAACTTTCTAAACTATTTTATTTATTATCTTTAAACTTTACATTTATCTTATTTTTAGGAGATATATTTAAGCAAGTGAGGCCGAAGCACCTTCAAATAAAACACGTTAAATTATATATAATTAAAATCCAATAAATTCGATAGTGTAAAAATGTATGTCCAAAGTTATCTAAAAGCGATGATAGTTATTTAATTTTATTATTTAGTAAAGCAACAATAAATGTTTATGACAATCCAAGGATTTAGAATAAGTGATAGACTTTATATTCTGAATTAAAACCAGTACAAAATACAGTAAAAAAATTCTGACAAATATATATTTTTTACCGATTTGGAAAAAAAATTATATATTTTCAGACAATTTTTTTTTTAGCGACCTCTACCCCGCCCAACTCTTAAATAAATAAAAGAAAGTAAAGTTAAAAAACAAAAACAAAAAAAACGGTATTATAAATATAGGACGTATGTACAAATTATTGTCTCACTATAGTAATTATGAGTCAATAATACAAAAAATATCAATAACATTCAGTTTCATCGAGAAATAAAAACAAACAAAAACATATGCGTCATAGTTTTTTAATGTTTAACTTAAACTTTCAAAGTAAACCACAGTCTATCTATATTATTAATAGACCCTAAAATCACTAGAATTCCCACCATTAGACAAAATCCACAATATCCTCATTTTCTAATTACACGAATTTAGTTACTATAATTTAACACTACTTTAGACCTTCTTGTTCGGACATACTTTCTTGGTTCAACACTGCGACTTAACAATTACAAATTGTTATTTACTTCCCTTTCTCCTCCATTAAAAAATACTTCAACTTTTGACGCATCGTTTTTCTATCAGCTTAAGATAGAACTAAAAAAAAAAAAAAGACTCAACTATATACCCTCCTTAATATCCCTACCATCGAACCCGGCATTTATATAGTTTTAAAAACCGTCCATAATTTGAGAATGTTAACAAGTTCTCAAACGTCTTCTAACGCAATAAGATAATTAATACTACGGCGAGACATGAGAACCATAATTTTTTCGAGGTTACCTCCCTTCGACATTTTCAGCGCTTTCATTAAAAAAAATAGTTGGTACGTCTTTTTAACTATTTCGTTGACACCACCCAAAAATAATAAATGCCATACACTTGAAACATCAATATATTCTAGAGAATATCAAGTATCCTTATTTTTTTATGAGATAGCTATCGTTGCTGAAATATATTTGGAGTCTTAAAATAACATATTTTTGAGGATGGACATTATGAAATAATATTAAGATTTCAAGAAAATAACCTGTGAACTGGATTTTTTTTTGTAAATTATTAAAAATTCCTAAACAAAACTAATAAGACATTTCTCTTAGCTTTCGTGAGCTATAAATTATTTTTAACCAGAATTGTATGTCACTTATATGAATAATAATAATCATTTTAACACACAAATACTGTGATAAATCTCTCACAAATTCTAAAAATTTAAAGAACAATTTAAGTATAAAATAACAAAAAAATGGTATAACCAATTTATAGCCACATATAAAAACATTAAATAAATGAATAAATATATAAATAAATAAATGATGATGATGATGATGATGATGATGATGATATAAAGATGGATCGCCTTATCCCAGCCAGAAGACCAGATCTAGTATTGATTAACAGGAAAAAGAGAACTTCTCAACTGGTAGATTTGGCAGTTCCAGCAGATCACAGGGTGAAGATGAAAAAAAAAAAAAAAAAAAAAAAGAAAGAAAGAAAGAAAAGATAGACAAATACTGGGACTTTACTAGAGAATTGAATATGTGGTTGAAAGTGATACCAATTGTAGTTGGTGCACTTGGAACAGTTCCCAAAAGTTTAGAAAACAGGCTAGTGGAACTGGAAATCAGGGGAAGAATTGAGACGATCTAGAGATCAGCTAGAATATTCAGAAGAGTCCTGGTGGCCTGAGGAGATTTGTTGTCACTCAGGCTCCAGTGAAAGACCATCAGCTGGTGTGAAAAGAAAAAAATATCATCATCATCATCATCATCATTACAACATCATCATCATCATCATCATCATCATAACAACAACAACATCATCACCACAACACCACCTCCACCACCACCATAATCATCATCATCATCATCATCATCATCTTCTTCTTCTTCTTCTTCTTCTTCTTGTAAAGGAAATTATTCAACTGTCTGTAACTGAAACTACGTCACCACTGACGTCATGATTTCCTTACTTATTTAGGCTATATTCTCAACAATTATGAAATAGTCATTATTTAATCTTAATTAGCATATTATTTATTAATAATGTCTCTATTAAAGTCCAGATGAGTTAGATTTGCTGCAAAACTGACCATATTAATGTATTTAAAATCTGGAAACATGTGTTTAAGAAATAAAAATTTACATAGTATATGGTGGAAATAATTTGCATAATGATTTTCATAAAACTGGGTTTAATAAATAATTATTTACTGTTACAGATTTCTAATACTAACATGTTATTCTCAAACATATTAAAAACAATCCTATATATAATTTTATATAAAAATCAATTGAAATAACATTAAAATAAGTTAATATTTTTATATTCATTCTTATTTAGTGTTGTTAGTCTTTCTAATTTAATATAATATTTTATTACATTAAAATTTAAATACTTGTGCCCATGGGGCACATACTTTTGCTAGTAGTAATAATAATAATAATAATAGTTCCAGCAGATCCATGGTGAATTTGAAAGAAAATGAAAAGATAGACAAATACATGGACCTTGCAAGAGAATTGAAAACGCTCTGGAATATGAGGGTCAAAGTGATACCAATTGTAGTTGGTGCACTTGGAACGGTCCCAAAAAGCTTGGGAAAAAGACTGGAAGAACTGGAAATCAGAGGAAGAATTGAGACCATCCAGACCACTGCACTACTACAATCGGCCAGAATACTCAGAAGAGTCCTGGAAACCTGAGGAGACTTGTTGTCTCCAGTGAAATACCATCAGCTCTCTCATGATAATGATGATGATGATGATGATGATGATTTACATGTTTTTAATTATAACTATGTGTAACTATAAAATTAGTTATAGCATTTATTTTTGTTTTCCACTCTTTATTTGATTTATTTAATCTTAAACTCTTTAGAATTGGTCGCAATGTTTCCATGTTAAAATAAAAAAAAAATTATAATAATAATGAAATTCATTGTGTACAGTGCTCAGGTGCACCACAATTCGTCAAAGTCTCATGTCAAGTACACAGAATAATGCATTAGTGTCAGGAACATGAACAGTTTACAGTAGTAATATGCATGTATGTGTGCATGCGTGTGCATATGTATGTGGTGAGTGGCATCAGGCATAGTGTTGGCGGACCACAGGAAGCATGGAGGCCTTGAAAAACTCAGTGCTTCAGCAGCCTACAACAGACGCAGGCAGTTTATTCCATGTCTCTGCAACTCTGAGCGTGAAAAAATGTTTCCGAAAGTCACGTGAGCAGTGCTGTTTTCTGACTTTGTAGGCATGCCCACGTGTGTTAGAAAGATGGAGATCAAAAAGGTGCTCAAGGTTGCTGTTGTTAAGATGATTAATGATCTTATGAGCGTTGTATGAGCGTTTATCAGGTTATTACAGTTATTCAACTCCAGTATCTGGCAACTGACCTGATAAACGTTCACAAGGTCATTAATCATCTTAACAACAGCAATCTTGAGCACCTTTTTGATCTCCAAGTTTCTAACACAAGTGGGCATGTCAACAAAGTCAAAAAACAGCATAGCTCACATGGCTTTTGTAAACATTTTTTCATGCTCAGAGTTGCCGAGGCATGGAATAAACTGCCTGCATCCTTTACAGGCTGCCGAAACACTGCATCTTTCAAAGCCTCCATGCTTCCTGTAATCTGCCAATAGTATAACTGATATACCCCCATCCACACACATATGCACGCACGCTCACATATACATGTATATTAATACTGTACGCAATTCATGTTCCTGACACTAATACATTATTCTATGTACTAGACATGAGACTTTGATGAGTTGTGGTGCACCTGAGCACTATACACAATAAATTTCATTATTATCCTGCAACCACCTCTGGTTAAAAATGAGACTGTCCAAATCATTCAAGATGCAATGCAAAAATGTAAATCCAGATTATCTGGTGTCGCTTAATCGCAGATTTCTTATTTGTTCCATTTTATTTCACCCAATTTTAAAAATGAAACATTTCAAAAGGTCTTGTGTCACTTAAATGCCCCATGTAAAATTAAAATGAATTGAAAAAAAAAAGTTACATTTTTTTTTTTGTAATATTGAAATTGTGAATTATGAAGATATTTTGGTGATTTTGATCTTATGTCAATCCTAATTTATTCTATGTTTTAGCAAGCCAGCGTCAGGTGAATTTCTGGCCCAACTTAGACATTTTCCGAGTCGTGTTTTTGTCGTTTTTTTGTTGGCAAATTAATGTAGATATTTCAACGCCCCCGCCCCCCCCACACACACACTCCCAGATATTTATCTGCAAATCAGTGTAGATATTTTACAACCCACTTTTAAAAAAAAAATGTTTTTATTTATACAAATTTCAATATTTTTTCTATGTAGCATGTCCTTTTTCTTCCCTTACTTTCTTCATTAGAAAAACAGAATTGTCCATTATTTAGCTGAGGTGACAACACTCATAAGAAATAAGAATTCGATGGATAAGCGACACCAGGTAATCAGGATTTGACTTTTTTGCATTTCATCTTGGACAATATGGATGGTCTCATTTTTTAACCAGAGGGTGTTGCAAGATAATAATGGTTAGAAGATTATGGAACAAGAGTATTGATATATAGATATTGACATTAATAATATAGTTTGCTATCTTTATAAATAAAGAGTGCTCAATATCAGTGATAGAGCATGCATATATAAATTAGGTCTTGTTCTGATGATTTCATAGGAGAGAAACTGACAGGCACAAGCAGTGCTGACTCTATGTCTATGCTATTGTACAATTTCAAAATTGAACAAAGTAGACAAAATTTTGCAAATCTAAAAAGCTACATAAAAAATGTATATATATTAGGAAGAATATACACCCTCTGTTGGGTGTAAGTATTTAATACAATAATAATAATAATAATAAATTTATTGTGTACAGTGCTCAGGTGCACCACAACTCATCAAAGTCTCATGTCAAGTACACAGAATAATGTATTAGTGTCAAGAACATGAACAGTTTACAGTAGTAATGTGCGTGTATGTGTGCGCGTGTGCATATGTATGTGGAGAGTGGCATCAGGTATAGTGCCGGCGGACTACAGGAAGCATGGAGACTTTGAAAGATTCAGTGCTTCGACAGCCTACAACAGACGTCATCTTTTCAGCTAGTATATTAGGTCCTGTGTCATTCCACAGATTATCCAACTTGCCGTGGGCATTCACTACAGTTTATTCCATTATTCACCACTCTGTAGTTGCACAAGATTTTGTATGTAATGAAATATATTAAATTAAAAACACTAACAAAACTAAATTATAATGCATATAAAAAGATTACACTTATTTCAATGATATTTTAATTGGTTTCTATATAAAATCATTGATAGAATTGATCTGAATACATTGAAGAATGAAACAATAATATTATAGATCAATAACAGCAGGTAATTATTTATTAAACTCAGTTTTGTTAAAACCAGTGTCCAAATTAATTTATTTCTTAGTGATATATAAGACACATTGCAGGATTTTAAAAGCACTAATAACATGGGCTATTTTGAGGCAATTCTAACTCAAATTCTAATGGAGATATAGTTAATAAATAAGATTTATTCAATGTATTAATGATTTTGACAATGAAATACTCATTGATAAACTTACACAATTGAGAGTATTGTGATGTAAGCAGCGACATAGTTTTGGTTACAGACAGAGAGACACTGAATATCCATTATAATAACATATAAAAAAAAGATGCATCAAAATCTAAATGGGACCTCTTCAAAGGGACCCATAGAATTTAAAAGATCCACTCTAACTAGAGGGGCTCAAATATTCTAAATTGTTTCAGGGGCCCTATTAAATCTGAAAGAAAACGAATCTTATCTTTTTTTATTTCTTTATCTTCTTTTTTTTTTTTAGTTTTATCAGGGGTCCTAAACTTGAGGGCTTTTGGGGGCTCTTCTAGTTTTGGGAGCCCTGGGCTGCAGCCCATATATAAATCCAGCATTGGGTAGATGCAGGTAAAGTAGAGGTTCTGAACTCCAGAATTCAGCAAGAGAGAGAGAGAGAGAGAGAGAGAGAGAGAGAGAGAGGGAGAGAGAGAGAGTTGGTTGGATCGTTTATGGTATATCAACCCTTTTAGGGTCATTTAATGCCGAATCAAGTAATTTTGATATCGGATTGCTTACAGTACCTGCGGTTGCTTAAATGGTCACCCATCTAAGTATCGAACAGACTCATTGCTGCTTAACTTCGGTGATCTAATGGGAACCGGTAACTTCAATGT